>NW_027019306.1:4763763-5185672 GCF_013076305.1 Rhopilema esculentum
TTCGTCGTCATCAACTGTAGCGCTATCGTTTCTGGAAGCCTCTTGTTCTACAAATTGTTTTTGCACTCCGTAAAAACCACGTTTTCTCTTTTGACGGTAAAGGCTTCTTTGCTTTCGTCCAGGCATTCTAACTCTGACAAACGTAAAACAGTATTTCGAGGTGCACCGTGGTGAAAATTTACAGAATATACTTCATGTAAAGCACACTAAAACAAATTCAACTCAATAAAAAAATTGTAATCGTGTTCCAAGGTAGATTTCGTCTTACCTGTGGCCAAAAAAGGGTAAAAAAGATTTGAGAAGTTACCCTAGCAACCAGCTTTTCTCGTTGCTAAGAAGAATATTTGTGACTGCTCTTTGAAAAACCTTGATTTATGACCCGTTTTCGGTCCGTATGTGCACAGGGGCATTTAACAAAGAAAGAACAACACCTAAGGCATTATAAAATTGAAAAAAGCAAAAAAGTTGGAAAAAATTTTTTGATGATGAAATCTAGGGTCGAGGACCACCTTAAGTGCTTTATGATAAGAAAATGTCAGAATGTTCACAGTGATTGACTATTTTCAATGTGCATATCATTTTACAAAAACTTTGAATACTTTCTCTCTGTGCTATCCGATATACATCGCTTCTGATGATCTTTATCTATATCATTTATGAAGTCTACTTTGCCTCCCTTAAGAAACTCGGTTATCTCTCCTCAAACTAGAACGAAATCTAGAAATAACAGTTTTTCGAAATTGAGACGAACCAAAATTAATGTCCTTTTGTGAATGCCACACTAAAAACATGAATAAAAGATAGTTCTACCTTTTTAGGGGCCCACCTTAAAAAGAGTATTGGGCTCTTCTGTCTACTTTCTGTATCCCCTATATTCTTCTCTGTTTCCCCTTTGCGCCCTTTGTCCTTCTCTCCACTGACTTGGCAATGAATTGGCATAGAATTCAAAACAAATTATTTTCAATAAAAACATGTTAAAAGTTGTATGTTTTTTCATGTTTTCTCTTTGCAAAATTTAAATCTTTATGAAAGATGTCACATCACCATTGACTAATGAGCTTTAAATGTTTGAGTATCAAAAATGCTTTAAATGTTTCTCGACGACCTACTGATTAGGACATTTTTTATTTTATTTACAAAGTCCGAAGCCAAAAAAAGAGGGTTTCATTTGACCGAATTCCTAATTTTAGCCAGTCATGCACATGGCTGTCAAACCTTATATCTTATATAGCCGGCGCCGTTTGTCCGTTTCGTATCTTCTTACTATTTCTGAATCAAATTGCAAGAAAACCATCATTCTGCCCTGGGATCGAGGAAAGAAAAATGATTAAGGAAGTTAAAAAAGTGGGAAACCAAAGCTGAAGTCCTGAATCATTCTTGTAAAGGAAAGCAAGCGGTGAATTAGTTAATTTGACATCAGATTTAATCAACAAAAGGTAATAATTGATTAAAAAAATTTAACGTTAAACATTCTTTAAGCAAAAAAGACGAAGAAAGTGGGTTGGAAGATGCTCTCACCAGCTACTGAATCGATATCAAATAAATCTGCCACGAAAATCGGACCAGATGTCTTGCAGGAAATAAAAGAACAGTTCAACTTATTTTGCGCAAATGAACAAGATTTCATAAAAGTGGAAAGTATTCAAAACCTTTTGGCCGCGTGTGGAGAAAAAATACCGGCATTCAAAATAAGACAGAAGTTGCCTGAGCTTCAGTTGTCATCAAGCGACAAAATATACTTTCACGACTTTCAAGGGATATTTGAAGCGCTAGCATCGAAAAAGCTATGCACAGAACTTGTTCCATTAACAAAGAAGGCGAGTATGCAGCTGACAGGTGGGGCATCTTGTGTTTCATCGCTAGGAACCCAGCATTCTTATGATGATGACGACAAAGTTGCATTCACAGAATGGGTTAATCTTGCATTGGAAAAATGTTCTGACGTTGCAAGTAAGTATTTTTGGTTACATCTTTCCTTCAAAAAAAAAATGAAACACGAGAGTATGATCATATAGACACCAGCTACGTTGTGGCTTGGTGGTTGGGAACTTGGAGGCTCAAGCCTCCCTTGGAATTTTTTATAGGGGGCTCAATGATATAGTTCTATATCATCTAAGGGACTCAGCCACCCCTGGTCACCTTTTGATAAGGTAAAGCAGTATATTTTCAAAATTTAAGATGCAGTCAATCAAAAAGGTGTCTTTAGTAGTCGAGATTTTTATAAGAAGGACCTTTTTGTGGGTTTTCTTGTCATTTGTTGAGATCGGACTGTATCATCAATATTTTGGAATTAAAAATTCTTTTCCATAAAAACATATCCATGTCAAATTTCCAACCACTTCTGAGGAAATCACAATACGTCGCCTTGTTGATCATGGTAATGATGAAGAGAAAGCTAGGCCGGGAGCAAAGCACCCCATTCATTTTTAATAACAAGTTTAGTCCTTTTCTGATTGCAACAAAGTAGTGATATTCATCTTTGCCTCTTTTTGCTAGTTTGGCCTCTCAGATTCATAAAGTTATCTTTATGTTCTGGCATGCATGACTAGAATTTTTTTTTGGAATGTTGTAATTTGAAACGGAGGGGAAATGGCCTAGATTTGGCAGTATTTCTAATAATTTTGTGGGTTAATTTGAAGGCCCATCGGCCTACCAGCACATTCAAAAGGTATAGTTTGCTAATAAACTTTTTTTTCTTTGTAGAATATCTTCCCATTGATATGAATTCACCAACGGCACTTTTCGAGGCAATAAAAGATGGGATCATTTTGTGCAAATTAATAAACTGGGCCTCGCCTGGTACGATTGACGAAAGAGCAATAAATAAAAGTAAACTGAACGTGTACACTATTCATGAAAATTTGACTTTGGCCCTAAACTCGGCTACCTCAATCGGTTGCAATCTGGTTAACATTGGACCAGAGGATGTTTTACGTGGAGCACCTCACTTGGTCCTTGGTTTGCTTTGGCAAATTCTTCGGGTAAGCTGCATTGAAACTACAAGTCTTGTTGGTTCTTTGACATAGCTGAAACCAATTTTGCTTTATAAAAAAACTAAAATCCATTCAAAGGAAATGTGCAATGCACCGTAAATAATAACAAGATACGTAGGGATCGGGGGCACCAAAGGCATGTGCCCCCTCAGCTGTTGGGAAAACACCGCTTATTTCTTAAAAATAGTGTCCCATAAACTTGAGTATTCGGTATCCACAAAATTAATTCATCATTGTATTCCTATCTCCACGTGTTGGGAAATCCTTACATATCATCCATGATAGTCAAGTACTAGGTTCCTCTGCACACATGTATAGCATGCTCACAAATGTGTCAAATTTCATTGGTAGAAATCTGAAGAAATCTAAAAGTAAATTGATGAGCTACACACCCCAATAACTAGTATATTGTATGCTATTTCACTACAAATTCTAGACCAGCACCACCAACACTTCCACTATTGAAAAAGAAACAATTTGGAGCATTTGATTCAGCATGAAGGAAATCGAGCAGAGTGGATTTTCCGAGTCACTTTAAGCATATTAAAGTGTGGGTCGGATTAGATCCAAAATTTTTTCACTTGCACCTACGCGATCTAACTCTCTATCAAAATTTGATCAATTTACTTATATCTTGTGGCAAAGTTAGCAAAAGAAAATCACAAGTCTTGCCCCATTCTACTGCCAAGCAAATAGATCCCTGCCAGTCTAACCTTATTGAAATAGGATGTTGAGTTTTAAAGAAATATCTGATAAGATATAGATCTCTTGTAAATAAGGTTGGTTTGCTCACAAATTCTGGCGTGAAAAATGTTGGAGGCTTCCAAGTTCTGCTCGAAGCTTGGGAAACGGAAGACGATCTGCTGAGAATGACGTCAGAGGACATTTTGATAAGATGGGTTAACTATCATCTGAAACAAGCTGGATCCACTAGGACGATAAAAAATTTTGCAAGTGACCTAAAGGACTCTGAAGTTTATTCAATTCTTTTCAGTCAGGTAAATCAACATTTATTCACGATAACATCACTTTTGTCAATTATTTCGGTTTTTCTTGTATTGATATTTTGATACTAGAAAGCCAAATGGAAAGATAGTTGTGATAGAACCCTGGAATGAAGAAATTGACATCTCATATCCCAGCAGAATGAATAAAGATTATAAAAAAGGAATGAAAAGCCTTTCCAAATTATCATCATAGTTTTTTGGAAGATGTTGCATCATTGGATGTTTATGTAGACCCTAACGCTCAAGTCATTTTACTTCAAAACAGTTATTTCTCGAGCATAGGATTGTTGAGTTGTGAACGATCATAGTTAGGGATGGTTTGAAAAAATTATAAGACATGTTTAGAATTCAAATAAGAATTTCAAAACACTAAAGCTTGGAGCTTCATGCCTTTTTTATAATACTAATTCGTTTTGTGTAATCATTTGATGCTTTGAACAACATATAGGTCTCTCCTTACACAATATGTCTTCTAATATCAAGTCAAGTATTATGTTCATGGTATTATCAATTCATGACTGTGATCGTGGAAACTACCAGCATAGCCCGTTGTTAAGTGTTAAACGTCTTTAAAGGGGGAACTCCTTAGACTCTTCTTAGTTCCTACAAGAATATCATTCAATAGCTGTATAAGGCTGTAGTATATCTCCTTTGGTCATTAGTGCAAGAATTTTGAATAAATTTTCCGGCTGCTATCTTACTCGCAAACTTCTTAAAGTGCCTATGCAGTGAATTTTACCATTTCAACATTTTAAAAGAAATCTATGGAGTCCTTCGCCCTTGTTCTTATACAAAAAACAGAATTCCGATAAGTTCTTTTTTATTGAGTGTTAAAGTTTGCATATTTTGCAGTTGCATTGCGAGATTTTATTTCCAGCTGTGACGTCACATTGATGAGTCGAGACGAAACAATTTATTCAGACCTGTTAAATCACTTATTACGTCGAATTGTGCAAATTGTGATACTAGCATGAAACTTTGCAACAATAGACAGTTTGATACGCTGAAAAAGATAGGATATTGACCCCAACTGAAAATTGCCCCCTTGTTATATTTTTAGACTGGGGTACTTTGCCCTAGACCTTTACTGACGGTATTATCGTATCTCAGTCTCACTTTGGTAGGATAGCATGCAACTTTGCAAGAGGGGGCAGTTCCATACGCATAAAAAGATAGGATATGGACCCTAACTGAATATTGCCCCCTTGTTCTATTTTTAGAGTGCAAGATATGAATAGGAACTATATCACATCTTTGTCAGCGTATCAAACTGCCTTTATATTGATAATTTCCATTCTCCGTTTATGGCCAATGGTAAAGTCTGTATCAGAGCACCCCAGTCTAAAAATAGAACTTAGGGACAAGAAATTATTTGGTTCTATATCCAATCTTTTTCTACATGTCAAACTGCCTTTATATAGAGAGTTCCAAGTTTCTATTACCTGGCGTTCTCCGTTTATGGCCAGGGGTCTGGACCAGAGTACCCCAGCCTAAAAATATAATTTAGGGGCAAGAAATGATTTGGTTCTATATCCAATCTTTTTCTACATGTCAAACTGCCTTTATATAGAGAGTTCCAAGTTTCTATTACCTGGCGTTCTCCGTTTATGGCCAGGGGTCTGGACCAGAGTACCCCAGCCTAAAAATATAATTTAGGGGCAAGAAATGATTTGGTTCTATATCCAATCTTTTTCTACATGTCAAACTGCCTTTATATAGAGAGTTCCAAGTTTCTATTACCTGGCGTTCTCCGTTTATGGCCAGGGGTCTGGACCAGAGTACCCCAGCCTAAAAATATAATTTAGGGGCAAGAAATGATTTGGTTCTATATCCAATCTTTTTCTACATGTCAAACTGCCTTTATATAGAGAGTTCCAAGTTTCTATTACCTGGCGTTCTCCGTTTATGGCCAGGGGTCTGGACCAGAGTACCCCAGCCTAAAAATATAATTTAGGGGCAAGAAATGATTTGGTTCTATATCCAATCTTTTTCTACATGTCAAACTGCCTTTATATAGAGAGTTCCAAGTTTCTATTACCTGGCGTTCTCCGTTTATGGCCAGGGGTCTGGACCAGAGTACCCCAGCCTAAAAATATAATTTAGGGGCAAGAAATGATTTGGTTCTATATCCAATCTTTTTCTACATGTCAAACTGCCTTTATATAGAGAGTTCCAAGTTTCTATTACCTGGCGTTCTCCGTTTATGGCCAGGGGTCTGGACCAGAGTACCCCAGCCTAAAAATATAATTAAGGGGCAAATTATGAATCGGGTCTATCTCACATCTTTTTTGACTTGTCAAACTGTCTTTTTATTTTGAATTTCAACTTTCCATGTCCTGGAGTTTTCCGTTTATGATCAAAGGTACAATTAGAGGTCTTGACCGGAGTACCACAGTCTAAAAATAGATCTTATGGGCAAGATATGATTTGGGTCTATATCACATCCTTTTCAGCGTATCAAACTTGGGGTTTTCTGAAATGTTGGTGCTTGTATCACAATGTGCACAATTTTTCTGTTTATCTCCCTCACTAAAACCTATTCTGTTCAACCGCAGTTTTCGGATTGTTGTCGACCCGATTCATCACTGTGACGTCACAAACTGGCCTTGGTTTTGGCAAGTACTACGTAGTTTAGACAGCGCGTTATGGGCGCAGCGAATTAAATTCAATTAGATGCGCTCAAAATGCGTCCGTAGAGCGCTTCAATTTATTGTTTGCTTTTAGACAGCGAAGCGAATTGAATCAAAGATACTGTTCCAGTATCTTTGATTGAATTGATTCATATTTTGATTCATAATGCGCTGATAATGCGCCCAAGTGGGCGCATTATGAGCGAATTCAATTATTTGCTTCGCTCTCGGATTTGGTTAGCAAATTAAGAGCGCATTAAATTGATACGTACAATATTTTATGGGCAATAATTTAATTCGCTGCGCCCATAAAGCGCTATCTAAACTACGCCTAATTTCAAACTTTGGTTAAACAAACCTTTGCTGGTCAAATTATGACAATTTTGGTGTCAAACGCATCGAAAAGATGGGAAATTATAACTGGAAAAATTTCGCTGCATAGACACTTCTTTCTATATGTTGTTTCTATATTTTCTACTTGTTAAGAAATCCGACATTTTTGAACTACAGATCTTCCCAGAGAAAGACAAATTGATCCTGGAATTAGCAGAAATCAAAACAAGTGAAGACTTGCTGATAAGGGCCCAAATAATTATTGACGCTGCTGTGCAAATGAAATGTAGAAGGTTTATACGAGCAAGAGACATAGTAAATGAAAATTCCAAGTTGAACCTCGCCTTCCTTTGCAATTGTTTTAAACTCTTCCCTGGTCTTGAAATGCAAGAAAAAAGCGAAGAAGAAGAGGAGACGTTGTACGAGACACGGGAGGAAAAGACCTTTAGAAATTGGATAAACAGTCTCGGAGCGGAGCCGTTCGTTTCTGATTTGCACCATGAATTGCAAGATGGTTGGGCACTTTTGCAAGTTCTAGGCATTGTGAGTAGCACCTATGAAATAATATAGCTTTTCTGTCTAATGCTGTGCTATACCTAAAAGGTTGTGCCATGTGTATAAAGTCAAGATGTTCGTTGGACATTTCAGTTGCCATCTAACGCCAATCCTTGAGTAGATCCTATCAATAAATGATCATTTATACGTGTAAAAAATTGATGTTCAAAATTGATGAAAGTCGAGGTGAAGTGGCGTTTTCCTCTAAAATGACCCGTAAATTAAAGAAAGAATTTCTCTCGAGGATTGAGACAATTGAAAAACTTTTGTATCAGAATCACATGACCGTTGTCTTGCAAAAGGCAAAGAGCCTCGTTCAAACGAGAGAAAATAAGCATTTTCTGTATTGCTCAAATGGCGACACTGGTTTTTGAAAATTTATTTTTCTCTCTTTGGAAATAAACTGTTATCTATAAAAAGGTGATTTTTTCTAAAAAATTATCAAACTTTATCGATCCTGCAACTTTCTTTTGATAATATGCAAGGTAAAAATTGTTAATTGCAATGTTTACATACTCTATCGTTATTATTTTTTAAATTCGTCTGTTGATATTTTAAAACATGATGCAGCTCATTTTAAAAAAAAACATTGACGAAAGATATGTCATTCAACAAATTGCAATGACGCAAATAGACCTGAAAATTTGAAAACAATTTTTTAGCTATTCTTTCTTAGTTAAGAATTCATCATAATAGAAGCCGTAGTGCATTTTTAAATTAGTTCTGCCTTCAGGATGTTAAACAAATTTGCTAAAAATGCTTAGATTCTCTTAATAACTTATTTTGCGATTGATGAAATTTTCATTTATTTGATTATGTCCTAACCCCCCAAAAAACTCACTTACGTTTCACATCCCTCCAATATGTTAGGTGGATGTTTTTACTTTAATCTTTGTTTTAAGTTTTCGATGCCTTTTTGCATTAATTTAATGCAGTTTTTTTATTTACTTTAATGAATCGAATAGTTGATTTTATTGGATGGGCACTGAAAAAGTTGTTTGTGGAAAAAATTGCACTTCTGCAATTGATGCAAAATAAATTCGCATTACCTGATAGCTAAATTTTCTCAGTCGTTAGAAAACCGAGCTGAATGAATCACAAAATGTTGAAACTAGTTGGTAATTCATTCCAAGAAGTATTTCGGGTAATCATTTTATGATTCTTATGTGTTGTTTTTTTCTTGAAGATTTCAGAACGAAATTCAAGGGCTTTCAATCTGAAGCGGTTCAACAAACCGCCATTCAAGAAAAATGGAGCCCAAATGAAAAGGCTTGAAAATTGCAACGAGGTCGTTAAGATTTGCACTGGAATGAGAATGTCAACAATTGGCATTGCTGGATCTGATATTGCCAATGGAAACCTAAAACTCACCTTGGCAATAGTTTGGCAAATGATGAAGCTCTATACGCTCCTATTGCTTCAACAGTGCAGCAAGTCTTCCAAGCCAATCACAGAGTTGCAGATAATTCAATGGGCAAATAGTAGCTTAGAACGGGGAGGTAAGCAAACTCGTATTACAGGTTTTAAGGATCAGTCTATTTCAACAAGCATTGTTATTTTGGATTTGATTGACGTCTTGAGGCCAAAGTCCGTCAATTACTCACTGGTCAGGGCAGGCAATGATACTGAAGAGAAATTAATGAATGCTAATTATGCAGTCTCGCTTGCACGAAAGATTGGCGCTAAGGTTTATGCATTACCAGAAGACATCGTTGAGGTGCGACCAAGAATGGTGATGACAGTGTTTGCCTGCCTAATGGCTCGGGAAATCCTTGAACACAGTAATAAAGTGTAAAATAGTTTTATAGTTGATAATGAGAACCAGAAACTATAATTTTCTTTTGCATTTTAATAGGACGATTCTATTACAATCAGCATTATTCTGAAACCTAATTTTTTATGATTTGGTTAAATAACTGCTACCTATACTTCGATCGCAAAATATAACATTGCAAAAATGTGGAAAGGAAATTCCAAAGTTTCGAATAAAATGGTAAGTCGTTATACAAAAGAGCAAGGTTCACATTTTATTCCTTGAGACTTTACCTTTTAAAACTTTGATTAAGTTTTCGCAAAAAAATTGCTGCATTATATCATTTGATAATTTTTTATATTGATATACTTAACGTTTTCTCCATAAAACCTTCATATTTTGTATTCTGTGTTCTATTCATTATGTTATTTACAAGTACGTATAATGAATCAGAGAAAGAATTCCAGAAAGCCTCTGCACGATAAAAGCAAACATTTAAACATTTTATGGATAGAGGCAGCTTGAATATAGAAAATCTGCCAAGGACTTGAACCGAAATTATTGCATTCAAACTAAAAATACTTTTCTTTGCCCAAATCTTTAACATTTAAGTTTTAGATCAAAGTTCTAGCAAGAGAGAATAAGAGCACAGTAAATGAATAAAGATAGTATCTTTGAAAAACATGTTGGAAGTATTTTGCTCAAAATTTGCTGTACGCAGCAAAATCAAGGCGCCTATTATCCTAACGTCTGAGAGATTGATATGATTCTTTGAAAGAGCATTCGATCATAAAATTTGAATGGTTTGATTGTTAAATTTGTTACTATTTACTGCTAAAATGTTACTACAATTTGTTATCTTGCTTTTTATTTAATTAAAAGAATTACTTTGAATAACCATAGTTTAAACATCGTTTTTCTTCAATGAACCTATTAAAATGTCTATACATCATGATATCTTCTGCTCAAAAATCTTGAGGACCTCGTTCCCAAGTGGAAATTGTTACAAGATAAGTATCATCCTGTTTAATATTGCCTGTACATGTTAACAAATAGATTAGAATAAAACACCCATGTCCCCCTAGTTGAAGGTTAATTGACATATTTGTTTCTAGCTTTCAGCAGTAGGGTACATAGACCATTGTCCAAGGTTAACTTGTAAATGGGATGCTGGTGCTCCATATGCATGGCTAGTGGCATTGTAGTCTCGATAAAACCCATGCTCTAGGTGGCTATAGTTGGGACTAAGATAGCTTGCTGGTAACGGATCTGGGTGGCGAAGCGGATAGGACTTTGCTTCGCTTTTAGGTGAGCAACTTTGTGTGATCTTTTGCTCTGGCTTTATAGTGTGATTAAATGCTAGTTTTGAACCTGGGTTGTGGCTCATCTTGGAACTGATGCTTGGCTTTGCGGTTTGGAAGTAAGATGGTCGTTGAGGATAGCAAAAGAATGGAATTTCTTCAGAGTAATCAACGTACGGACCTACGGGACCATAAGAGCAGGCCATCCTTGATTCGTAAGGATCTCCAAGCCTTGACACGTGAGAGAGACTAGAATGTCCTCCGTTATATGGCGATTCGGGGCAAGAATCTTGTGATACGTCAAACCGTTGACCTCCATATAGTTTTAAGGTCTTCTTTAGCTTTGATCTTTTATTCTGAAACCAAATTTTTATTTGCGTTTGAGACAGCCCCAGCTTAGCAGCAAGTTCTGCTCTGTCAGGAAGCGCCAAGTACTGAGTTTTGGCAAATCTTGTGTTGAGTTCCTGCAGCTGAAAACTGTTATAGATAGTTCTGGATTTTCTCCTCATTTTAGTGACTTTGTGATCCTTGAGCTTGCTATCATAGATGTTTTCATACTCAATATCTGTTTCGGAGAAGAATAAACAATTTATAATAAGGAGAAAAACTGAATTTCGTTTAATTCATATTGTTTTGCAAAATAAAATTTTTAAAACGTTCAAGAAAACCGCATGGGTAAAAAGAAATTTGACTAGAAAATCGTCTTGTGTGAATAAAAGGAATAACTGCTTATATGGGTTAGGTCGTTAACTTAAAACGAATTATATATTTAAAACGAAAAATATATAAAATTATAATGCAAAATGATAAAAAAGAATAGGATATGCAGTCTACTCTTGATAAGTGGAACCTCTACGGGACCGAAAAGATGGTTCCACTTATCGAATGTTTCACTTGTCCGAATTGCTCGATAGAGCTTTTTCGTTAAATATACTACAGCTGATTGGAATATTGCTGTATCTTGCAGTTTTCAGCCAGTTATAAACAGCAAAGTTCAACTCCTCGTATGTCGCAGTCAATGGCGGCGCCAGCCACTAAGCTCTGGGGGGACAAGCCAAAAAAATTTAAGCCACGCCCTTTTAACCACCAGAAAACGCCCTTTTACCAACAGGAAACGCAAATTTTTATTCGAAGAGAACGCCTATGACTAACTTTTGTTTGAAAATTGGCAGGTGGAAAATCATAGGATTACATCACAAAAAGTAGGGTATCAAAATATTACCCCTCCCCCAACATTTTCTCATCGAATTTAGACGAAATACAAAATCGATTCTGCTGAGAACTGGGGGGGACATGTCCCCCTAGTCCCCCCCGTGGTGCCGCTACTGGTCGCAGTCTTCATTCTTTTTCTCTTTTTAGAAGCATTGTTTCCTTACTTGTTTACCCAGTGTTAAACTTTTTAGCAACACCATTTTTTTGCTGTATCTTTTAAAACCTTGTACTTGTTGACTATAGTTAAACAGGCAAGCCCTCGTTCCGAAGACTGCACGGCTGCCCCTTTGTTAATTTGACTGCTGATCTATTTTGCTTTGTTTTCATTACTTGATAGCAATCGAATGTTCGCAAGAATATTCGAGTAAAGAATGTATTGATTAAAATGATTCGAACGTACTTAAGATGATTTTTTTGGGAAAAGTTCCACTTATGTGAATAACTATTGCTCATGAGACCAAAAAATGGTTCCACTTATCGAAAGTTCCACTTATCGAGCGTTTCATTTATCCGAATAAAATAAGAGAGCCTTGTTATTGCAAATCCAAGGAACCGGAGAAATTGGTTCCACTAAAAGAAAGTTCCATTTATCCGGGGTTCCACTTATCGAGAGCAGATTGTAATGACAAAACAAAGATTGGCATCTATCAAGCGCTTGAATCTTGGCGGTATGAAACCGCACAAATTATTTGAGACCAAAAACGTTTTTAAACAAGTGAAAAGTTATCCCACCTCAAACAAATTTGTGACGTATGTATTCTAATAGCACAGATAGCAACACTGAACTAAGGGAAGGTGGACAGAAAACCTCAACACTATCTTTTCAGAATAGGCGTAGATGGTTTTCAAGAATTCTTCAAAGAACTAGTATCTTTTATTTTTCTAACTATATGTACACATTTACCACAAAATTATCTTAATTAATGAAATCTTAATTAATGATGCTTAAAAATGAAAAGCATTTAAGGAGAAAAAGAAGTCATTTCAATTTCATTTCTTCAGCCTAGCAGTATGTGTTGTGTCTAATAAACTATAGATAGTTTTTGAGATTAACTACCATTCATGTTTGTTTTGTATGATTGAAACTTTGATATTAAATTTGCCCCTGGGAGTGCTACAGATTTAGATTTCATAAACTATTCTAGAGGTAGCAAAGCAGCATAAAATTTTATCAACCATTACTTAGGTAATGAGCTATTTTGGCCAGTATGAACAAGAACCTTATTATTTCACTTCTAACTTTAGTGATGTAGGAATCCCACGAGAGTTGACGTCGATATTTACAATTAAACGATAATCTAAATATTTATACTAGGGATTTTAGTGTATTTTGTAGAATAAAGGAGAACATAGTATATTGTAAACATATTTTGTTATTATTACATTGTCGGATCGAAAAATTACAATTAAACATTGTCGGATCTAAAAATGCTGCAACAACTAAGCTGTCCCCTTAACCCAGCCGGCAATGTACGTTGTCAAACCTATCTAAATAACCAAGCGTGAAAATGAAGTGCAAATAAAATGAAGAAACTGAATAATGAACAAAACATAGCAGTTTATTTTCGGTGCAAATTGTCAAATTGTATACAATTTAGCAATTTGAGTTGTAAAATTTCTAATTTCTTGACAATTTGTTTGCTATTAAATTCTTTGACAAAGAATGACACATTTGAATGAGTCATCAGTAGGCGCAAATTGCAGCGCGGTTTTTTCTCGTTAAAATGCAACGCGGCGTGTTTTCAATACAAAACGACGAAGTCAAATGATCAACTTTTCACGACAAATTATAGCATAGATACAATGTATTGAACTAAGCTCTACTGATAACAGGAATAAAACCTTTACAAAAAGAGCAACGTGTGGATTCGGGCCATGATCGCGCTCGACCGAACGCCTCCACACTCGCCTCAGAAAAATTGCGGGCTTGATTGTTTGAGGGCCTAGCTGATCTTTATGTTGTTTTTTTCGTTGATTTGTGAATTTGCGAATTTACTTGAAATAAATAGTTAGTCAATGTCTTCCTTGTGTAAGACAATAATAAATTTATCTATATTCTTTGTTGAAATCGCAAAATTTTCGTGGGCTTCGCAAGTCCTAACTAATGTTCAGTTCACAGATGCCATCTTCCACCTGCCTCGCGCCTGCAATTTATTCTAGTACAAATCAAATTCTAGTGCATTTTTGGAATTGATTTACATACAAACGAAAAAGCCGCCATTGTGTAGACACAAGGAGTTCGTTTTCTCTCTTGCACTCCAGTGGTAATTTTTCTTTAGGCACGTCGCAGTGATTGGTCAACTATACCGGTCTTGTGCTTGCGTTTTTTCTGATTGGCCTGTTTCGATCCACAACTGGGTATATTTTTTTCATCGTGCTCTTTCGGACCCTTATTCTGACGTTTTATGCTCTGAGGAGTGTCAGACGAAAAAGCTTTTAGCCAATATGATATAAAATGTTTGCTTTTTTCAAAGCCATTTTCAAACTCTGTACCGCCAACAAACTGTATTGAATTACAAAATTACTATTCTGCATAAACTTGTTATGCAAATAATTTTAAATTTTTAAGGTAATTCATGCAAAGTAAAGCTTTTAGACATTTAGTACTTCTTTTTTTTGCAAGTTTGGTGTCATCTGTATGAAACCATGATTTGTGTCTTCCCTTGTAAATCCCTGATGTGTTTCCAGTCATTGGTGCTGTTGGTCTGGCAACACGAATCATGTTCTCATTGTATCCAAATTGCTGGACACCTTGACTATTCTTGCGCCAGTCTAGCTGTTCTTGCCTACCAAAGTATTCTTCTAGGCAGTCTTAAGAAAAGCGCTCAGACAAAACAAAGTCATAGCCTTCGGCAAAAAGAAACTATGTTGCGCTAAAAAGGACTGTTATCTTTTTTCCTTCAGAAGTTTGCTTTGGAAGAAATGTTTTTGTTTTTTTCTAAACTGGACTTCCACTTTTCTAAGTAGGAGATAAACCTATCTTTTAACCAAAAATAGCGCTTGTCATCTTGTGAACAATATGGCTTGAGGAATTCTTTCCTTTTTCTTGAATGCTCGACTTGATTTCTTACATTACAGCTGTCAAAGAAAAGGTCAAGTATTTCAAAAATCTCTGCTGTAGCATGATAATCTGAAGGATAATACCTGTGTAGGACTTTTGCAACTGTAGATTTTAACACTTGGGCAGCAAAACAAACCTTCATCTTAGAATAAGGACTCAAGTGCAGATGCTCATGGATCAATCTTGGAACAAGATGGAGTCCATGGCTGAGATCATCAGTGTAAACCTGCATTATATGACTCCACATTAGCGTTTTCCCATTGATCCACTTAAGTCTGGATTGCAAGTCAAACCCTGAATTATGTAAACAATTTCTTGAAGTTTTCAGAAGTAGTTATAACGGAATTTCGCATAAAGGTTCACAAAACAATGTATCACCCCATTCTCTGTTTTGTCTCCAATTTTTCGGTGCAACTTGTAAAATTTTCTGTTTGACGATGCACCATCACTTACAAAAGCTAACACTCACAGATCACATACCTTCTCCAAGTAAAAAACACAGTTCTAAAAAGATTGGCAAGAGCTGGTCTGATGCTACTGATGTTGCTGCAAAGTTAGCAAATGGGTACTGTACAAATGGGTACTGTACAAATGGGTACTGTGCAATTAGCTAGATATCATAGACAACAAAAGCAGAGTTATCTTTTTTGAACAGCAGCAAAAGCAAAATATTCAATCAATATTATGGGTTTTCTATATCATGGATGCAGGAGTGACAACAGTCTGAAGTGAAAAACAGTGACAAGATGTGGAACACCTTGTTCAAGACACTAAGGCAAATGCATGTTTTCTGTTGTTTGGGCCATCTACGTTCGGCATAAGAATTTAAATATACATCAAAAAGCTATCTTTCCTGAACAGTAGATTTAGAAGGATGTAGAAATGTCCAATAAACCCGGTGCCATATCAAAGAAATAAGGCCAATCTGTGACAACATCAGCGTTTAATTACCTAAAGAAATGAAATTTTATACGAGAATCTATGGGCACAATAAAAAACATGATCGAAAGATACGATGGGCAATCTGCATGATATTATGCTAGATCTGGTCACACTGCTCTAACTGATAGCCTTCTTTGGTAACATGAGTTCTCATTCCAGTCCTTTTTGGTGCACCAATCATTCCTTGCCTGACATCAAGCGATAAAACGGCAACAAATCCATATTTTTGCAACAACCTATCTCGGCACCACAAATGCTTAACATAACATTGGAAAGTCTGGAGACCAGTGCTCTTCAGAAAGTTGGACGAGCCCTTCAATCGTTGTTAGAAAAAATAGTTTAATTGTCTTACTTAAAGGACAATAAAAGGGCAAGACAGTATATAATCAAAATGGTCAAGCAAGGAGGCGTAAAAGCTTACATTTTCAAGGAGGTAGAAAAGTCCAGACAGGAATATACAAAAGTTTTAAAAAGTTATCAAAAATCTAGAAAAAATCCGCAAATCCGGGCCCAAAATTGAAGGATTTTTTAACCCGAAAAAATTATGTACGTCACTTATGAAGTGAAACACCCCTCGTAAATAAGAATGGATTCTACACTAGATTCTGTCACATCAGAGTTGGAATGAGTTAAATGGTGTTGTATAACACTATGCGTGCTGAACGGTCGCTGACCAAGAAGATTGGAAAATATTCTGCTTAGTCTTTTTTTCTTAAATCAGTGCTGGGCCTGAGATCTGGATCCAACACATTCTCGCCATAGTAAGAAAAATTGAAAAATGACATATTTATTAGAAAATTTCAGACGATTTCTATATCAAGTTGATGGTTACTTCTACAGTCGAAAAACAACGTCATTCACTATGAAAAATCAATAATATGAACAGCATAAGTTTCAATTTGATACTGTCGTGACCTAAATTTCTTCTTTTATCAAGAAAATAGCGCGAAATACCGATCTTTGAATGTACAATACCATTTTAAAAGACTTGATTCTTGACTCTCAAGTAATTAGCAAATTCAGAACAAAGAAACACCGTTTCAAAAGATTGCTTTGTTTGTATAAAGTTTTCATGATGTTGCCAGGAATCATTGAGAAGTGAGTCCTCTTGATAACTTTTCGATCACAATGCAAAATTATTACAAAACTTTCCGATTTGAAAAGAGTGCAGATAATCAGTACTTTGGGAATAACAACCTTGGTAGTGAATTGTACACAATTAACGAATAACATACCAGGGGGCTGATCGAGTCTCGAAAGGATTGGAACATTTAATCGATATTCACAATAATTTCACAATCAAAACTCAACTTTCTGTTCTTGATTCGTAAACAAATGTTAAAAATGTTTTGAGTGTGTATCGCTAGGTTGTCGATTAAGATACATCCAGAGTTATATTATATCTTAAAGAATTTTTTCCATCTCGTGAAAATGGTGGAGTAACTGTTTGTAATTACTTTAACCCCTTTTTAAAATCTCGCAAATCTAGATCTTTATTCCTTTCCTAAAACTGTGCTGTTTAGGCTTCAATCACACCATCTTTCTTTGAATTTAAACGCAAACACTTGTTTCATGTCGATCGTAATTGACAATAATTAAACTCATTATAATTGATAATAAAATCAATTACAAATTTAATTAGCGGGCTAATCTTCTACTTACCAACTTTGCCTTTAGTTGCTATTGACGTATCTGTGCTATTTCTGATTGCAAGCAATGGAGGAAAAGTTCCACTTAGCGATTGTTGCACTGTCGCATCTGATAGTGAAGCTAGTGAAATCGTGTCTTGTTCCAGTTCACACTCTGAATGGCGACGAGGTTCTGCGTGTTCGGAAAGAGCCATGCCAGGTTACTGAAGACAAGCTTTGAATGCGTCTTGATTATCGTAGTTTAGTTCAAATTGATAAAAATGTTCTTTGGTTCTGCTGCTAACCTCCTTAAGTTGCATATAAGTTGAATAGTACCGCGCTTCATCCTTAAATCATGTCAGCAAATTCGCATCTGAGACGCAGCCCACTGCAAAGCAGCTGTTTAACTCCGCCTCAATCAATTCAAATACAAGCCTCGCTTTGCGACCTTTTATCAACAGGACTGTCCTCGATCTTGCATTGACATAAATTCTCTTCTCCCTTGCGGCATTCTATTCAGGGCCCTCTTTTGTTCGCGGGAGCCCACGCGGTATTTGCATAACAAAGCGAGTATGATTTTTAACGATATGCTTTTTGCGTTTTCGAAGAGGCTGGCCCAATCAATTGATAACAAATGTGAATTAGATCGAAAGAAAAAAAGCTACTGACTTTTTGCTGTGTCAACCTTTTAAATAACAGTAGCTGAAAGACAGAGGGTGGAATTCTGTGAGTCTCGTAAACGATTGTTTTCCCCAACGATGATATAAACGAGAAAATGAAGATTGACTAGACCCTTCTTAGGGTAAAAGTTAATGTAAATGGAAAAACAAATACGCCTAGTGAAAACTGCTGACAGATTGCTGACTTATTTCTTTCTATGATAGACACATTTCAATGCTCTATTTTTCCATGCAAATTGATCACTAGAAATGCCAGGCAATTATCCGAAACTCCAGCAATATTTTGTTTGCTTCTATACAGTATACGCTGTCACTAGACACGGTCATAGATAGAAGCAGAGATTCTGGCCTGGTCTACAAGCCTGGTTTGGAGGAAGGTTGAGACTAATAGTTGAGGAGGGCTTTATTATCAAAACAATGTTTTTGCTCTTGTACTTTTAATTGTAACACAAACATAAATTATGCAAAGAGCCATTAAAGTTCATTTCAGTTCGAAGGTATAATAGTTGCAAGGTAAAATCTTGATATTGGCGAGGTTATGTTTCAAAATTAATCAAATATGAAAAATTAGTCTTGAATTGAAAGGTCGATATTTAAGAAAAAAATCTATGAGGAATTATTGATATGTGTCAGGAAAATTTGTACTGAAAACCTGATACAAGCTTTAAAGCTGTGCAAGGACAAAAAAAATCTATCGGGAAGATAAATAATTGCATGGTTCAAAATCTGCCTACCTGTTATTCTGAGTAAATTTAAATTGTGAAATGAGAAATGAAGAAGGGTGATGTCAAAAATTTCAGGTTTGGAGGAAAGACAACTTTTTGCAAAACTGTAGTTAAGCTAAGATAACTGTTTTCCTTCTATCATACAATACTTTACGAGGAATTGAGTAGCATGAACATGTTTTGCCTGACAATCAAAATTTTTAAAAGCAAAATTTTCGCCAGTATTGGTAATTGGAAATTGATGGATTTCAAGACATGGCAGTAACAGCTACAGCTGTGTGTGATCTGTTTGCGAGATCCATCTGGAAACCTTATTATTCTTAGATCAGATAGAATATATTGGATAAATCGTGGAGATGAAGAGAGCATGTCCATCGCCTTTTGAGGTCATTCTCCTTCGTAGTCACTTTTCTTGATCCGGTAAGAAAAACGTTGATGCAAATCGAGTTATTTTATGAAAAATCTTCATAGAAAAAGTATCTAAATGGAAATATCCACGAAAGTCTGTGTTTTCTGAACTCTTGAATAGCATGTGCTTGGAACAAACAGCTTTGCGATTTGTTCATTTTTATAATGAAACATTATGAAGCAAGCCGGTTTTATCTAAAACAGCTGTTCTTAGCAATTACATAAGTGCAGTTGTTGGTTACAGAACAGTTAACTCTTCGTTTTGAAGTGATGATTCATTTTGACAAACGTATTCATTTTTACCAAAGTTTCCTTTGCCATAGAATCATATTTAATGACTGACAATAATTATATTTCGCATAATGTTAACTTGCAGGCATGGAAGTTCGACTCAACTCTTTGTATACAAACTTGCTTTTATTTAGAGTTAAAAAACACTTAAATTTTCTTGCAAGGACTTTAAGTATGATAAAGGGGCTTGTATTTAAACACCTTTTCTGCATCCTGAACGGTAACGGTAACAACGCAAAATCACGAAAACTTATGACATAATTGGAAAATAATTTACAAAGTAAAGATGTTAAATAAATTGCCCCCCCCCCCTGGTATTCAGTACTTCATTAGAGTAAATGTGATAAAACCAGGCCAGATTAAGGTTGGTGCTATTGGTCAGGGCCGTCGAGAGCCAATTCGGGCCCAGGGGTGGTTTACAAAATTGGCCCCACTTGAGAAAGTTTCCTGTGGCCATGCCCTTCAGTCTCCCGGAGAGCTACGGAAACACCCTTTTTAGTTACAATTGTTGAAAAAGTTTTTTAAGGATTTTTACAGGAATGTACAAAAATATCTTATATCAATCAAGGACATGTGAGCATAGTTTCTCTCTGCGATAAACTTACAGGCATTGATTCCGCATTAGTAACTGAAATACTAGCTTTTTTGCATTATAAATAGATCTTACTACATTATTACGGGCCCCATCGGAGTGCGAAATTACGGGCTCTGGACCTTTTGCCCCTCCTAACCCCCCTCTCGACCCATTCCTGAATTAGGCCAAGATGAAAACAGGTGAGAATTCTCCTGAAGCTGAATAGGCCAAATTAGGTTCTTTTTGGTTGCAGCCCCGTATCATAAGCTATGCTTTAAAAGTATTTATATATTAACATATATATACATATACAGATATTATCAATGGTGATCTTCGAAATAATTTTGTCAGCCTCGTGAGTTAATTTTCTTGCCTTTAATTTTTCTTTGACGCATTGTAATTAGAAAGCGATGAATAACACAAGAAAAAGTGCTTTATTACTCATTTTACTTAAAACTGTAACAAAAACGAAAATGTTTCAACTTTTTCCCGACTATTCTTGAAATTCTTCACAATTTACATTTTACTTCCAAGTTTTTCATGTTACCTTCATTTCCACCCCTCTGTTCGAATCTGTGTTCACAAGGTCCTTGCCTTGTATCCATGTTCAGTAATACTTTCAACTGTTAGACGGCTTGTCAAATTTCTATTGTAAAGATTCTATGATATTTTAAACGATCAAAATATAACGATCAAAACCCTTTGTTCATTTCACAGAAAATTTATAATCCAGATATTTTATAATCACGGATTCTACTAGTTGTTTGTGTGATACATCTATGCTTACAATGTGAGACGATTAGGCCTAAATTCATAATTTGCTACAGACTTTATTCAGATAACCAATTAGGTGAATTGGCTCTAGCAAAATAATTAATTCCCTGAAAATTTCTTTCAACAGCGTAGATTGAGCATTTCTGTGATGATATTTCAGTGAAATAACACTGGGATAAAGGCAGCAGGACGGCCACTCTAATTCCGCTGTACACGAAGCCTGGGTAACGGGCACTTGGATAACAGGTGTTTATGCGTTCAGTGCGAAATACTGGCCATCTACAATTATTGTTCATCCATTTGTGTATTCTGCAATTAAATCATTCATTGATTTCATCTTCCGATTCAAGGTTGCGACATAAAGCGCGACTGTCAAGCAGGCTGCCATTTTGTGAGAAAGTGGAGGGAAAATTTCGTTCAGGCTAGAAACGACAAAAGATCTTACAATTCGTCGCGAGGCAAGTTATAGTTGTGGCAGCACAACCCAAACAAATATTGATACGTAGAGCACATTTCAGAAGACGATATGAGAAATTGTTCTAGGGGCACTAAAAACAAAGTGGATACCTGCTTTCTCAAATGCCTGCAAACTTGATGGCTCACTATCTAAAGCCACCAATGTTTTATATTTTGCCTCTATGTAATAAAAACAAGGCATAAACAACTTTGTTCTATTTATGTTTTAATTATTGTGCTTGATGTTTTCTGTTTTCTTCACTCGTTAAGTATTATTTTGACAGTTCTTTATAAAACGTTCGTTATTTCCAACATTTGCAATCTCAAAAGAATTTTCAATTCCTCCAGATCTCGAGATTGTAGATATGTAAGTAAAATGTGTTCGGAAGAAAAAAAAGCAAAAAGGGTGGCTACTTTTTCAGTAACAAAACCTGATGAAACTTAAACAGGAAGATCAGGGCTTTCACTATGGGTGACGTGAAGGGTGTAAAACGTGTTTGTTGCAAAAATAAGAAGTTTTTTGCCATTTTACGGGGTTGTCCAGGCCCTTTTTGCCAGCAAATCGAGTATTCAATCCTTTATTTGCCGAAAAGTTTGAGAATTTGCCGCAAAGTATCCTTTGAAAAACTTTGGGTTTTTCTCCTTTCCTTGTCGTGTTCTTCTAAGATATAATAAATCTTTAGTGGTTTTTTTTGCATTTTCTTTTGTCCAATCAAAAAGAAAATAAAGATCATGATTCTCAATGTAAATTTGGAAAATAGAATAAATGTTTGCCTAGTTTTGGTTCTAGTGCTTAAACCATCGCGGAAGAGTAGGAGCTTTCTAGAAAAGAAGCTGATACTATGAAAAATTCATCCATGAAGCTCATGAGAAAAACTCTTAACATTTAAAGTAGCACGTTCACTGGCAAATTTAATCTCACTTTTGGGACAGGGAAAGATGTGCTCTAGACTCCTAACTTGAAGGTAGAGGTCAATTAACTTATCAACATCAAAGTGTATGTTTTGATACCATCGCATCTTCCGGTTTTGAAGTGTTCCCATCCTCGCTTTGAGAAACAATTTTCTAGGCGTCATTGGCGTCATTGACATTTCTTTTTACTATTTGAATACGTAAACTGTCGCAGCAAACTACGCTCTGTTTACTCCATTTCTCACTTTTGCCATGTGAAGCCGCATATTTTATGCATAAATAATTTTCCCAGAGATCCTGGGAAAAACACAGACTCTCTACTTTCAAGTAAGGGGTCTGGGACATAGGCTAGGAAAGATGTGCACACTCTAAGGTCCTTAATAGAAGAGGGGGTCTTGATAGTCGGGGAGGGGGGGGGGTCAGAAATTTTTTGAAAGATAAATAAGCGGGGGGGTTTCTAGTAAGTAGAGGGGGTGAAATCTGAAAAATCTGAAAAATCACGTGATGATTCTTTTTTGGGGTCAAATGAGATTTTCTTCTGAATACAATCGATAGCAAAATCACAATTATCACCATGTAATAATGCATGGTTATATTACTAAAATGAGCAGGCTAATTATCATTGTGTACATCAGCCTATGTAATTTTTACAGATGTTATACTACTTTTCTATATTAAAACGTTTGTACAATGCAAAGAGAAACTTTAAAGAAATTTTACACCAGAAAGAACAAAGGACAAATGCAATAAGGGATATGAATGATTGCATATAAAAACTAATAAGCGGGGGGGGGGGTCCAAATAAGCTCCGGTAGGGTCAGAAAAAAATCAAAAATTATTAAGCGTCCCCCCTTCTATTAAGGACTTTAGAGTACATACTTTTCGTTCTGTTAAAAAATCAAATTATGCGCCCTGATAAAAGAGTAATTCTGATTAAGAAGAGTCCTTTGATCAATAAATCAAATCTTTAAAGTTTGCTTAAAAAATGATATTCACTTTGCTAGACAGAAAAAATATTAAAAAGTAGTTTGTGCATTTCTAAGGGAAACTCTATATAAACCCAATTAAAGCATATAAATCATTCCATTTACAGAACGATGATTTTGGCAACGCCTGCAAGAGATACCACTGGATGCATCTTATGCAAAGAGACTGCTGTCCTAATTATTTTTAGCGAGACCTGAAAATTTCAAAAGGGATTGCAAAAAGGAAAATTTTTTTTCATGAATCATTTCAAAGACTTAAAAGAAAACTAAAACATTGTTCCTTATTGGTTTTGAAATTTTGACAAGAATTTATCTATTTATGCAATGTATGTATGTAGAAAATAGAATGTATGCAAAACTTACGGTATCAAACATGAAGAGCAAAACGACATTTATAGTCCAAAGGAGAATACCCAAGCCAGTTTATTTCATCTGTCAAAAAGATGTACTTTTGTCCAAAATCTGCAATAGGACAAGAAAGAACAATGTGAAACATCCCAATATGCCAATTTCTGCCAAAAAGAGATCAGTGAGTAACTGTTCTCCTCATTTTATCCAATGAATAAGCATTTAAAGCTTTACTTAGATAAAAACTGCCTTTATTTGCACTCTTTAGAAAAGCCACGCAGAGATGAGACGCACCCGTTTTCCAGACCCCCTTCTCTAAATCCTAGAACTTCGCATTTATAAATAGCTCTGCAAAATATTCTGCATCTCATCTTTTGATTAGGCTATTATTCTAATCTGTTTGAAAAAATTCAATCAATGAAATTAATGAAATAAACCACTTTTTATCAAAGTAGCTGCACATTTTTCATCTACCAATGTTTTGGGTTTCAAGGGATCAACTGTTATTTTTAGTGTTCCTTATGTGCTCTTAAGGTAGGGGACCAATCCAAAATCTATTTTCGTCACTTTTCACTCTAGAGAAATGAAATTTGGCATCCAAAGTAATGTTTTTATGCTCTTTTCAAAAATGAAAATCTAAAAATAGAGCTTAGTTGTCATGGAAACTAGGAAACAAAAGAAAAATTTATGATTCTCTGTGGAAAGTTAATCTCTGAAGATGGAGGTGTTACTTAAGCATCTAGGGTGCCATGACCAAGCTTAGAGCCTCTTTTGTGCAGAAAGATAGTTTAAATCTGCAAGAGTATAATTATCATGGTTCAAATAGATGGTTTTCTCAGAATATTGAAATTTGCACGCATATTGGGGTTTTATGTTGACTATGGAGGCTACATAGTAGCAGAAACAAAGTGGCTTGACATTCCCCTGCATTCACCATTACAAAAGCTTTCAAATGACATACCGCATGTTTATTTTCTTTCAGCAAATTTCTATATTAATTTCACAAGTATGAGTAGTGCGTATAAATTGAGAATGTGAGAAAATTGCATTTTGAAAATAAATAAGGCTTTTTGCTAATATATATGGAAAATTTATCACCTGATGGGGGCAAAACTTTCTGTATTAACATGGAACAAATGTATATCATTATGATTAAAGTTCATCAATAAATGAAAATTGTTTGTGAAACTGATTAATTTCATGGTACTATTCAAGTAAATGTTCCCGTTTGTTATGTGTCTCCTTCCTTTAACTCAGCCACTTTCTCTTTGGCAAAAAGAAAAAGCAACGAGGGATCTTTCTAGAAAGCAAAACAGAAAACCAATGATTCTGGAATTTCTATTCCTTAGTTGCCCCTGAATATTTCAATACCTTAGAATTAGGGTTATTTTTTGTACAATTTGCTTGGTTACTTGGATAGAATACTGAAAAGTTTGTAAACATGAGTTTTTTAAAGGCCTATTTTGTTTTTGTCTTGAAATACTTGCATTTCATGTATCATGTGATATGCAACTAGGTTTCTGCAATCTAAGGATATAAAAGTTTAAGCTGATTTTAGATAGAATGTGCTTCTCGCGTCAACATCAGCAGTTAAAAAAAATTGAACTACTTCAAAGAATCATGTCTATTTGGGCATACTCCAAGTTTCCGTTTCAGGGCCTGTCTTATTTATAAAATTTTTTTAAATGTTCTTAATGTCACATTGTCTGGAGCGCAGAGAGAAAATTCCTAACAAACTACAGATTGTATGTCTTAATATATACCGATAGCTCTCTTGTACCTGTACATATGACATGTACAAGACTTTGTTAATAATACCTGTGTGTTCATGCACGTGATTCAGAATAGAATTTTTTGCAAGTACCATGAAGTGACGATCACCAACAAGGTCCTTTGCTTAAAAAAGCAAAAATAATTACAGGCATTTAACATGAGTAAGAAGACGGCAATCGTTTGTTTTTTTCGTAGAACTCTAGTTTTTATCGTCATCTCTTTCAGATGCATGGATTTTGGGAAGCTTTGCACCAAAAATCTCGCGATGAAAGAAACAAACCTAACCTATCATACGTATTTTCCCAGCAAAAATTATAGCATTAATAAAAATGTTATGATTATCATTACAGTCGTACGGAAGTGCACCATTTTTGAAGCAGATTAATCATGTTTAGACAATACAAATAATAGTGGGCCAAACATACATCCCTGTCTTACCACTGTTTTGCATCTAAATTTCTTGAGGCGGCCTACAGTGAAACATAGACCTTAAGACTTTAAGGCCAATAGCCCTTAAGTACAAACAGCAACAATTCTGAAAATTTACATGGTATACCGTACTTAACCCTCTCATTAAAGCATTAATACACGCTCACAAAGGAGAATTGCTTGTCTGCAATTGTTTCAGCAGCTATAGTTACAAGTGTTCCTGATCACGTTTCCATTTATACAGGGGCGGGTCCAGAGCAAGTTTGAAGGAGGGGCAGTTGGTAGTGCGGGCGCTGAGAAATGTTGACAAGTGTACGCTGTATACAACAATTTCAGACCCTAACTACTGACAGAAGGCTCTTTATTCAAATTGCAAGGAAATTTTCACAGTAATTATTGTACACTTTGAAGTAATCCTTGAAGCAAATTACCTATAAGTCTTAAAAAAAGGGGCGCAAAATTTACAAAATAGGGGCGCCAGACTTATTTCAACTCGGTGTGGGATGGATCCTAGTTGCCCCCCCCCCCCTTAAATCCGCCACTGCGTTTATAAGAGCCAGACAGTTTTGCTGCGTCTCTTGTTACTATTTTTCGGATTATTTGAAGCTTGGATATTCTAAAGGTTTTCTATTTGCTAAATTGACTTATCTCCAGCTACCTGTTGTAAATTGTTTCTATGACCATTAAATAGAAGCTTTGAATTACATTTCTAGTAGAACGGTTTATTAGTTGATAGAAGCTGTTGTGTTTCTTTACACAAGACAAAGCTTTAAAAAAGACTAAAATTTTTCTTCTGATTTTACATCTGAGGCTGGATATGTTCTTACACTGTTAATGTTTTTTCGGAAAGGCGTGCCTCGGTGTTCTCATGAATTGTGTTCCTAAAGTGCAGATGTATATTGTCACTTTATAATATCAGTTGGTCATTCATAATGCATTCGAGCACTTTGCAGATAATTGGCAAAAACGATGTTTTTATGTAGTTCAATCGCATTTTAATTGTAGTATTTCGTTTACCTTACAGTTCGGGTAATCAAACCGAACTAAAAATGCTGTTAAAAATAATGATTAAAACAATACATTCTAATTTGCTGTGAATATGCAACAGTCTGATTCCCAAAAAGCACAAAATATGCCAAAGGTGCATCTGAAATTCTGCCAGAAATATTCATTATTAACCGATAACTCGCTATCAACTGAAAGTATACTTAAGGCAGTTACTTGAGTAGGTGTGGGCACACCCTCATTCGGGCTGATAGCTATCTTGCAATTAGGATAAAAGACCGCCCTGGCTTTATCACTGCTTCCAATCTTCGACTTCGAGTGTCAATCTAACTTTTCAACTTGTTACATGAAATTAAATCTAATTTTTGAGTTTCTCAAGCAGCTGGATTGCTATTTCATTTATTCATTGCTAGATGCCCACCTGGTAACGAGTCCTAAAATTACGTACTTCGTTTTTTTACTTTTAGGGTTGCGAAGGCCTTTGGTTGAAACTGATTAGGCAAAAGTGAACCTCTGTATAAGCTGCTAAAATGAGCGAAAGAGGAGCATGGTTTACTGTGATTCGATATACTGTTTTGATGCAACATAGGCTATCCTAGCAGAGTATCCAATGAATCGATTGGCTAACCTAGCAGAGTCTAGAAAAGATTATTCCACCTGTCACGTGACTAACTTATTGCCGCCATGATGGATCACAACCTAGTCTTGGATACACATAGCAACGCGTAATTTATGCCATACGGATTTGGAAACGGACAGTTATTTTCGCTGATTTCGAAACAGTATATATCGAGAAACGTTTGCATATGTATTTAGCCAACTTGTTTGCTGTGTCTTCTTATCTTCGGAAATTTTTTTGAAAAACTTTAGAAGTACCGCTTTCTAATAGCCTTTCTGGTCAGGGACTTTGATGCCTAGGAGGAGAAGCTAGGCCGCAGTTAGATCAATCTAAATGGTTAGGTTCTGTGCAATAACTAAATGTACCTGTAGATTTGTTTCAGGTTATCATGCATCTGGATAAAGATTCAAAGTCGATTCGCAACAAATAGTCCGGGCTGTTAGTAAAAAAATTATGCAAATTGTGATAGAAGCACGAAATTTGGTAGAGATGCACAGCTTGATACGCTAAAAAGAAAGGTTGCAGATCTTCTCGAAAAATGCTACTAAATTTCTTTTTCGACCGGAATAGTGACCCGATTGTGGGTAACATATTTAACGATGAAGATATTTGCATTTGGCCATATCCGCTTAATAACATACAGAAATTTATATAATAGAGCAACAACGTTCATAGATCAATCAAATTTGAAGCAAAATAGTATAAAACAGGGCGCACCCAGGTATAAAGGTGCACACCGATTACAAGCCTCGAAATGAATTACCTGGTGCATTGGCTGATGGGCTAGCAAGGACTCAAATTTCAATAAATAATATATGTGTATATACATGCTCATCAAAGATCTTCTACGACATTAGATTGCATGAAAACGCCCAATGGAATTAAACTGATGCCTATCTTTGATAAACTGTGCTTGTCTTTAGTGTACGAAATTACAGGCACCTCACAGTACCGCTGTTCTAATAGCCATTGAATATTTGGATCTTTTACCAAGGCCTAAAAATAGCACTTAGGGGCATTTTCGATAGGTTCATAGCAACTTTCATACTTATATCACAATTTGAAAGATTCACCAATATTTTGGTTCTTACAGTCCCGACAAAAGAAAGGAACGTATGGCTTACGTGTATCAGTAGAGCCGATCTACCTGTAGAGAAGCAGACAAACGTTTGCGTTTGTTTAAGTCATCTTAGTCTTGCAAACCTTTTGCACTTTTGGTTGAAGGAAATATAGGCGTTCTTATTAAAACAAAGTAGGTAGTTGACAATATCAATGTCTGTCACTGAAGGATGGTCAGTCCTATATAGGCATTCTAGTTCTTCTTAAATACTGAGTATGGGTCTATACCATCAACTAACGTTTTTTCTCCTCATATCTGAATTTCTCCTGAAGCTCTAGGGAAGTCACAAAATCTTTCAAGCTTGCCATTTCACTGTGGCCTAAACATAATTCACAAAAAGTGATTCTGTTTGTGTTCAGTTAGAAGGCTGTACTTCTAAAGTTTTTTAAGAAAGAAATCCGAAAATAAACAGGCACAGCAAACAAGTTGGCTAGATACATATGCAAACGTTTCTCGATATATACTGTTTCGAAATCGGCGAAGATAAATGTCCGTTTCCAAATCCGTATGGTATAAATAACGCATTGCTATGTGTATCCAAGGCTAGGTTGTGATCCACCATGGCGGCAATAAGCTAGTCACATGATAGGTGGGAAAAATCTATACATGGCGGTCACACGGTCAGCGACCGTGAGGAAGGCCTCTGGAGACAAAAGCAGGTTAATTCCCACACCCGACCCCGCCTAGTTCCCATTGTTTTTCTGAGGAAGTACTTGTATCATGAGGGTATTGCCCAGCTCTGTATTCTAGCCACCCGTGATAAGTCTTGGCGAAGGGACTTGATTGGCTCCCTGAAATCTTCGATGTTTAAAAGAAATGAAGAGTTTCAGTGGTTTGTTTAAAAAATGTTGAAATTGAAACGAATAATCCTGTGCAAAGACTAGAGGTGTCAACTATATGAGAAATTCAGCAAGTAGCCTAGTTCAAATGAAGTTTCAGAATAACGAACAAAAGTAGATTCTGGTCTGGTCTCTAAAAAGAAGTAGAATCAACTATCGAGTCTGCGAGGGAATATTTAGGTGCGAGGATGGCTCAGTTGTTAGAGCAGGGCCGGCAAAACGTATTTGACAATGGAGGGGCGAAAATATCAAAGTCTTGAAAGGGATCAGGGAAGGCCGCCACCAGGGTTGGCGGAAAGAAAAATTTTAGAATTATGGTGTCTTAAAGATGGTCAGAAGCTCTATCTAAAATGGGTTTTGACTGATGGAAAATCCAAAGCAATATATCTAAGCTTTGTTTTAGCAACATGTCCCATGTTGTAATGTTGACTTGAAATAGGAAAGGTCTTGCAAAGTTTTTAGAATAACCTTTATAATATAGCTCGTAATGAAACTTTTTTTAAATTTCGAAAGTACCCAAATAGGGTGGGGGAGAACATAAATAAAACACGGTTTAATAAAAAACATTAACAATGAAATATCAACAGAAGAACTATCAGCTAAAAATATAAAGTAAGCAATTTTGTACAGTTGGGATATTATTTTGTGAAATCTGATCTTGAAATTTTTGGAAACAAAGGTTTTTAACAAAAAGACTCTAGGTTTGAAAAAACATTGAACCCGGGCTGATCAAAACGAGTTTTGATAGAATTTACAATTGCATCTATATTTTCTTTTTCTCAGTAGGAATGGATTATCCAAGCGATCAAGCTTTGAAGTTTTCTCAATGATACTTTTTAAGAACAAATCTGCCCGTTCTTTGTTTCCTGTATCCTCAAAAATATTTTTGCAGCTCTTTCTTTTCCTTCAACAGCTGATTTCTCTCTTTTGTAATTTTCTGAGAAAGTTTTCGTTAACAACAAACTTTGTTTGCCAAGTTAAGGACATTGAAGAAACGAAACTCCGTCAATTTGTGCTGGCACCAAGTTATTCTGGATCTGGTTTCTTAATCAATTCCTAAAAACATAATTACTCGTTGTACATCTTGAAAAATGACCGATTTTTTCAATCAAATTCCGATATTCAATTTTATATATGTCTTCAATGGTAAAGACATAGCAACAAAGCTAAATATATTTAAGGGATTACTAAGCACAGTTACTTAGAGAATGACATAGTAGATTTCTGTCCACTTTTGCCTCAAATGAAATTTCATTTGCTCAGCAGGAAAGTGCAGAAGGAGAGTCGCCAGCTCTCTGTAGGAATCACGAGGTGAGGTCACATCGAGAGGAAGGATCAGGAGGACACTGCTCGATAAGCATAAGCTTCTCAGTGTCCTATAAATTACCTTCGGATACAAATATAAGAAATATTATTTTTTTGAAAATCATAAGAGATTTTTCTGATGTCGATGACCGACACCAAAGATATTTCTGAGTTTTTAAAAAAATTGATTTGAGAAGCGATACTATTGAATTCTCCAGGGGTGTCTGTTATTTTAAGAATATTGTTAATAAGAGCATACGGGCTAAGAATCATCCAATTTTTTTAAGGAATTTCATAGAAATTTTGCTCAGCCTCAGCTCACATATTTGTGTCTAATTTTTCAGCAGTCCATGTTTTGCGATGTTTGTAACAGAAAACGACATATCTGGTTCTTCAAAAAAGCATGTAGCCTGCCTGGGGCGTACGCGATTATCTTGGAGCAACATGCCCCTCGTACATACTAGCAATCAATCAAAATGAAAATTGGCTTTTTACAACTTTATCTTCTAAGTGAAAAAAGCGCAAACTCACGCAGAGCACAAACACAGCGCCATCCAATTCAATTCATTAATTCAAGCGATAGTAACAGTTAATTACAAAATGGGTGACCTTAAAGCAAGAATAGAGTTCTAAAGTTATGATGTCACAAAAATATTTTTTTAAAATTTTTTAAGTTGGATCCCATAACCTGAAAGAGCATCATGAAGTACCTGTAAATTTGCATAATCAGGCAAGTGTATTACGAAATGGCAGAGATATGGCCACATGTTTATTGGTTCTCTCCCCATCAAACCTCTGTATTTTGGTCTCTGTTCATAACTTTATGAACAGAGCCAAAATAACAGTGATTCGTTAGCAAATTTAAAATCTTTCATTAGCCTTATCTCGACCGATTTTAGACATATTTGTCCAATTTTGCGTGGTTGAAAGTATTTCATGGTGATCTTTTACGCTATGTGGTTAAAATTCAAAAATTCTAAATTGACAGATCCGTCATTTTTTCATTGAAAGATGGCTTGAGTCCCTTGAGTACCTGTCGAATGCCTTTAAGATTGAAATTTCACGAATAATAATACCTTGGTAGTTTGATACAATAACAACCCCTTTTTTTACTGCCCCCCCAGCCCCACAGAGCTTACGTCTCCTCTGCTAAAGAAGATATATCGATAATTACAGTGCGTCAGTGCGTGTGGTATCAGTTTTGAAAAATCTCAATTCTGTGGAAAAATAGACTCTGTTGTATTGCTCTTTTAAAAAAAAAAATTGGCTTGACTTTATATTTGCTTTCACGAGTTAGTAATTAGATAGTCAAAGGGCGCCGCAATATCAGAGCTGCTGTGTATTCACATTAACTAGCTCTGTCTGATTGTTTCAAACCTAACCTTGATAATAACAGGAAGTTTTGTCAAAGTTGTAGTTATTTTGTTTGAAAAGAATCTTGACACTGTAAGAATCTTGTCTTGGCCTTATCTTTTTTAAGTGTAATAACTGCAATTCAGATACACATAGCATGTAGCACATGAAATTTTTGCACTTGCAGCACAAAATGCTATCAATTCACAGTTGTATTTTTAAATTAGGTCCTTTTACAGTTTTTGACCTAAAATTCAGTGAAAACAATTTTTTTTCTACTGTCATCAAACTGTGATTTCCATGGCGTTTATAATGAAGAATCAGATCGTAAAAAATGCGGTATTGCCAGTACCTATTGCTGTTAAGGCCTCTCTAGGGAAAAATCTTTTCCACGTATGTTGTTCTCTCTCTGGTTGGTTGCCAGAGCCTCCGTGAAAAGAGGTTCGCTGAAAGAGAGGCTCAGGCAAAGTAGACCTTCCATTGTTTTCAACGCACTTGTTCACTGAGGCCCTGGTATCCAGGGTACTCTTGAAGTTTGCCTCTACGGGACAATTGGAAATCATCTTAAAGTTGGGAACCTTGACTAGAAAGGGCATTCATAGGTGATACTGGGCAACTTCCCGGCTCTCTCTAGCTGCAATATCTTTTGACTTACCAACTAACAAGCTAAGAAAAAAACTATGAACCCATTTGATGGGTTTTGCTGTGTAGTCATAAAGTCAATTACTTGAAGGAGCTGATACGTTCCTCCTAAAAGAATTACAAGCGAAGCTTCGTCAATTATCAAAAGCTGGAATTGCGGCAGCAAAACTTTGCTTTATTCTGAAACGCCTTGAAAGATGACCATTGCCCACCAAGAAAACACGCGTTCGTAAAAGTCTTTTATTTCACCTCGCTTCAACTTAACATGTGTATGTGTTAAGAGATAGCTTGATGTCAATTAAAAACTTTATTTCTTGTTTAGAATTAAAAGTATTATTGCTCCTTTTTAGAGTAAAAACTCTATTACTGCAATTATTGTAATTAAAAAAAAGATATAGCAAGAAAAAAGCTAAATAACTACTCTCTCATAACAACATAAGTTGATGATTATAATTCAATTTGAACCAAATATAAATCTAGAGCGGGTACACAAAGAGTTAAGACTGCGTACTGTTCCAATAGCGTTCCTAGATTTCCCCCCACCGTCTCAAAGTCATAGCGATACCAAAAGCATGCGTAAGAAACAGCATATATTTTGCTGACTATCGACCATCGACCAGGTACTATAATGGTTTTTAAGCTGCGCTGCGAAAGAGAGTTTCATTGGTTCAAGTCATGCTATGGCCAATTTCAATTATCGAATATTTACTTCGCGCAACAGATAACATTGGCCTTCCATCTTTTTATGGGTCGAAACCCCCATTTTGATATTAGTGAGGCAGATCGAGGGGCGATTCACTCCTGCAAATAGCGTACGAGATTTTGCCTAGAACAAAAGGATTTCTGGGGATTTTCGGATTATCCAAAAGGTGTACGAGATTTTCTTAGAGCGATTCGCCCCTCGATGCAGATTTTATTCAGAAAACCTAAGGCTCTGACCTAGGTTGTCAGATCAACAAATGATGATGTCATAAAACCTTTTTTTAGAACTTTGACCACACAACCAAACAGAACATAACAAGACCCCTCTATATGTGCAAATCAGCTATGTCTCTTTTAAACTGGCTGAGAAGCAAAATAAAAAATTCGCACATTGAATATTCTAACCTTTGGAACAATTTACAAATGGACCTAGAGCTTTTCAATTTGGGGTTCTCTCTCTGTCCCATTGTGGAGAGGACAGTATCTAACTTGACTCCATCTCAAAACCAAGTGCTAGCAAACTTCAAATGGTCGACACTGCGAGTATGGCATATTTCAAGGTAAATCCTTTAAGCAAACTGTCTAATTACAAGGTCTGAAAACCCTTCCCGTTGCGGTTGTTATCTTGCGCGCGTTTGAAAAGTCAGCGATCATTGCGATAAAGCAAACGAAAGCATGCTTTATCTGCGTTTTTCGCTTGATTGCCGATTCACGCGACTATCGCAGCTCTACTGTCTTGAAAGGAAAATCTCGTTTTTAAGCTCCGCCCATACAAAGAAATCAAGCAATTTAATTTTAAAGCAAAAGCAATCAAAAGACTGTTTAGTCAACGGGAAACATTTTGTCGTGAAGATATTGAAACTTGGTACAGCGTCTTGGAAGAATTTGAGCCAAGCAAGCTGAAAACCCTTCAGCAGTGTTGACCAGTGGTATCTTGTTTGTCAGCGTATCAAATAAGAGTGTCTCTAGGTACGTAGACGATAACAATTGCTCTGAAACAGATTAATTAAAATGTAATTAAATCGAACCAATCTTGTGTTTGACGTTAATTTAGCGGTACTTTAAAATAAAGAAGATGGATAAACACTGATTTCAGCGTTTATTATCAAATCCTTGCTCCAAGTAGATTTGCTTCAAATCAATCAACGTCAGATGGAATTTTGTCTGTCGTGTATTTTGATTGGAACTTAATTGCAAGTGAAAAAAGCCGACAGTAATCGATAATTGCTATTTTTACCATTGTTTTGAAGACAGTTAACCGTGGTACCGACCGTGGTTTTGGTCTGTGCTCCAATTCACGGTTACTCGTGACATGCTTGTTCAACAGCCTTTCAAACATTATTCAAATCGGATGCAATTTTCAGATACTGATACAAGGCAGCTTTTTGCAAGATCTTGGGTGTTCAAAGATGTTTTCTCATTCTTTTCAACTGTGCCATTCCTAAAGATGTTTGATGTTAAAGTGTCATACTATTTATGTAGCATACAAGGGAAGGCCAAAAGCGATGTTCCCAATTTTGTAACACAGCATATGACGTCTTCTTGCAGAAAGGTTTATTTGTCTATCCTTTCGTAGAGTGTCAGGTATCGGTTGCAATGGGCTGAATCTCGTGTACTGAGCTTGCTATCGTTGATACTGAGGTTGTCTACGAAAGCCATTGGAGACGTCTCCATGTGACGTAACTTCACTCATTTAAGCGACCGAGCTCGAAAGATATCTTCAAAACACCATCTTAAACATATAAAACAATTAATAGACTGTGACCGAATTAGATTGCATAGATGAGTTAAGGTACAACAAAGCTTATTTACTATACATCTACGACTCGAGATAAAAACCCTCAATTCTGAACCATAATACTAAAAAAGAGGCATGTTTATCAGATTTCCCAGTACGTTCAATGATAAATGACTTTTGACATTCATGAGTGTAGCGGAGGCTTAACGTTTATGGGGGGGTGTGTTCCTGAACATCTTGCCCAAACATCACTACTGTATTGAGGTAGAGCTGCCCGAATGGAGGCCAAAATTCAAAACATTATACCTTCTGTATTTCTCCTACGACTAAGAACAATGTGGAACACCCTTATTCTTAGCTTTTTAACTGCATAGTGATAAAAATCTTGAGACCTGTATAAGCTATTGTTTGAGTCCTGACCCAAGCCATTGGCTATCTGGGCAGCAGTTTAAACTTGCTCCTGAAATAAACCTTTATTCCCTGACACCCCCATTAATTGATATCTCCCAGAAACAAATGCTCCCCAACAACGAACAAACTGTTTAGTACCAAAATGTCTTCTCTGCTGTCAGAGCTTTTAGAATTTCTAGCAGATTTCAATGTCCAGGGTAGCTTTCAAAGGTTTTCAATTGATGAGAAAGGGATACCATTTAGGTCGTTCAAAACCAACAAATAGGATCAGCATTGCAACTTTGCAACATATTCGGGGCTAATGCTGCCACTTAAATATATTTTGTGGTCCTACATTTCAAATTAGAATTGTTCTATAATGCTTTAAATTCAATAAAACTGAAGCTGCATAATCCAATACAATTTACAGTATGGCGTGGTTTTTCTTTAATTGAAGGCTTCTGGTTTTTTCAAAGTCTTGGCTAGGTCAACACTGGTAAAACAACATCAAGACTGATTTCGTGGATTCATTCAAATGAATCACAGTGAGATAATTTACAGCTAGGATGCCCCATTTTCTGTTATCTTTACTTCTTGTAATTTCGTCATTTTTGAAGACAAGTTAAAACGAGTCGTCTATTCAGGGGTTTAGTTTTTATGCAAAATTTTATGGAAAACCTTTGAAGAAGAGCTTTGAAAAAAACTATTTGATTGTAATTGCATATTTCAATTTAGTTGCTACAGTAAGTTAACAATTAATCAAGACGTAACAATGAGCATAGTAGCAAACAGTTCCTCTGCAGTCTACTGCATATATGTTGGACACGATTAAACTTTTTACTCCTTTTGATACACTTTTTTCGTAGCTACTGAATTCCCAAAAAATTCAAATCCCTTCCCAGAAAATGAAGTACAGTTCAATAAAGGTATTGAAGCAACTTTAGATAAAAAGCAAGAGGTTTCGACCAGATGCTTGTACCATAAACACGGCACGTTTATTTAGAGAATGGAATTGGGCCTGGATAAGATCCCTGTCAAGCATCACGATCACGTTACTGTTGCTAAAGTGAAGTAATTAAAAGTCGTTAATAAAGATTTATTGTAGCCCTTATCCTCCAGCTTCTGCCAGGCCTCAATGTAAGATATTTTCAAGAGGGGTTTCCAGGACCCATTTGCCCCCAAAGTGGGTGAGCCATTCTTAATTTGTTTTTATATTTGAAAATTTACCTACTAACCTCCCCCCAGGATGCCAAAAAAATTCCCCGTCTTTCGCAACGGAATTTATTCATAGGGGTGTCAAACCCCTCACGCTTCTATAGTTAAGACCCTGCCCCTGGCAACAAATGATCATTTCAAGAGTGATAGACGGTATAGTTGTGGACAGCTTCCAAAGCATTGATCGATTCATGTGATCTGCATGTGTTTGTGCTTGGATAAGGACGGCCGTGAGGGAATCCCAGGGTCCTGGTATATGCTACCTTTCTAAATTTTAGGGACCCAACCCAAGCTTTCTGTCTGACCCTGCTTGGTACACACAACTGCTATCACCTATTGCAGACATCAAAAACAAAAGCTTATCAGGTTATCAGATTTTAACATCATTAATACCAAAATGAAGTCTTTCAAGTGTATCTTGAAACAGGTAATTTTTCAAAAAAAAACATTAGATCAAAACATTTCCTGTTGTAAATTACCCATTGACTTTGAACGAAAAAAGATATCGCTTGTCTGTAGCACAGATAACGAAAAACAAAGATTTTAGTAGTCGTTAATACTTTGACTTGGTCTAATCTTAATCAGTTCTTTACATGTTTTCAACGAATAAATTATCGTAGAAGATAGAAATATCATAGACCACCGAGCATAAGAAATTAGAATCCTTGTCAATTGTGGTTCCGAGTATGTTTGATAATTTCCAACCGAAGGAGGTTGGGGATGAGGAGGGAAATGGGGGATGAAATGCTATCAAGATAAAATAAAAGAATTAGTAGTAAAAGTTCAAAGATAAAGTAAGAGTTCTGTTATTTTATCTTGATGCTATTCAGTGCTATTCGCTTTTCAGTGCTATTTTAAAGACTCATTGCTAGCAGCGAATCTTTGCGAGCGTAGCAAATTGTCTAGTCGACGATCCAAACAATGGCAGTAAACTTATACGGATTAACCAAAATTGATTTCAGACTGTCCTTATGCGTTTCAGAAAATGCATTACAGGATGCTTGCGTAGCGCAATGGCTCATTGTTAGCAATGAGTCTTTTAGGAACAGTGTTAAAAAATAGCAATTGAACCATTAAAAGAAGATATTTGGGACATTTTTCACCTGATGACCTAGCTAAACCTGATGACAATGTACAAAATACATATCCAAAATGAGGGCGTTGATTATGAATATTTAATCGCAGTTTTTGACTAGAGTAATGCAGTTTCTCCAGCTGTTACATTAGATAGCGTTGGCTAACACAAAGGATATCTTGATTTCAAGAAAGATAAAAAGGCAAAGATAATTAGTCAAGTGCGAGTTTATGGTATATTTTTTTTGTGGCTTTAGGGAAATCAGCTTCACCAGAACTGGAAGACGTGTGTTGGATAAAAAGTTTGGCGGGTTGCACTTTGCCCCTTCCCTACAGCGTCTCTGATTTTTGATAAAAACAAGGCAAATGACCTATACAGCATCATCCTCTTGTATGAAATACTCGAAAACATGTTTCCATTCAAACAGTATTTTCTAGTCACACTAGATATTTCTACAAATTGAGGCAAAATATGAATCCATTTATTGAATATCTTTATGGATTCGATCCATTTTGCAAACGATACAAATAAGAATATTATGCAAAACTTTTTTATCTTGAAACCTTTTTTTTTAATCCCTGAGCCGTGCTCATCTCTTTTTCAACGACTTGACTACAATGCTTGAAAACTTACATCTTTGATAACGCAACTCGCAAGCCGCAATCGCAGCAATGTTCTTTACTATTATATAGATATATAGTTATTTAGCCTTTTAGGTTTACACTTGAACAGACAAATACAAGGTTCTTGTAACAGACAACACTGTCTTAAGTAGTCTCATGCTTCGATAAAAGAGCGGATTTTCGTGACGGATAGTGAGACTTGCGTAGTACATGCTGAACGGCAAATCGTGAACGGATTAAAATGCAACAAATGAGCATTAAAAAATGACGCGGAAATGAAGTATTTGAAAATGATCTTCCTTGCCATATTGAGATGAACCTGTAAGAGAATATTCTAAAAAACGGAGAACTTTCAGTGTCAGCATTTGTCAAACGGTTTTTCGTTCTTCCCTTTTCGGTATCAGTTTAGAAGTTTTTTGTGCCACACTCAAGAGCCCGAGCAAAGGGGGGGGGGCAGTTGTCCTTGCAACTGAATCAAAGTTCCCTTGAGGTGGCTGTTGTAATGGAGACGAAAGTCCGCTACTTTCGAATAAATCAGGAAATTAAGACACCAGCTCGTGATATGAGTACGTAATTGACTGGATTGGAGGTTAATGGTTAAAGTATATCAACAACCGTAAGCAAGGCTGTAATTACATAATCACGTGAGGTTAGTCCTACTACAGTGTAAGGGGGGGGGGGGAAGCAATATATTTTTGTAAAAAATGACAGTAGTTATGCTGTAATAATTAAAAGAATATTTTGCTGTAAACATAAAATAATAAACTTTGGCAGCGAGCAAATCAACGTTTACTGATTTCAGGGACAGGGGGGTCTTTGGTGTCTAAGTATGGCTAGGGATACCAATATTTCGCCCCGGCATGCAGGAGCTCATCAGAGTAAAAAATCTACGAATAGCATTCATTTCTGATCATACAAATAAGTCAAGCTTTTTTTTCACTACTGAGAAACGAAGCCAACACTACCAGCCCGTGCGGAACCAAAGATGGCGTGGCGTTAGGGAGGGTTGGCGTGATTTTGATATCGTTTGTATGATCTACATATTAGTGTTGAGCTTTCCGCATCGTTATGTTCAATGTTTTATCAACTGAGTGTCTTTCAGGTAATCTATCTCTTTGTCATTTCATCACAAACCTAAATATTGCAATGAAGCTTCCTCTACCTTTGAAATTCGTCCTGATCAACCAGACTTATTTCTTGTAAAACAAATTGGATATTTTAATAAGATTTTCCTGGATCTCCTTGGAAAAGCACCCCATCATTTGCATACATTAGAGTAAAGCACTGTTGCAAAATGTCTCACAGTAATGCAACTTTTGTTAATCGACTGTGCTTACTGTCCGTGTGAAAAAGAGAATTATAAAATGACAAACCAAAAGCAGATTTTAATCACTTTAGTTAATCCTGGCTCGATATGAAAATACCAAATCCAAGCAAATTTCAAATTCACAGTTGTTGTGCTTTTCACCATTACAATTTAAAGCTGTTCACATAATCATAATTAAACGTGATTTTTTAAAAGAAACTGCTTTTAGTAAAAAGTGAAAAAGTACTAAGTTTCATAACGTGGCATCCATGTTTTGGCGCTTTAGTACTAAAAGTTTCTTTGTTGGTTTTTTAGTTTGGGTCCTAAAATTGCCTTTTTATTCTGAAGTTGTACTTTTTGGAAGGACATAAACGCAGATCGTCTGGAAAAGGCAACGCAGATTGAAATCGAAAGCATGCTATCTTTTTCCAAAGAAAAATCAACAAAACAAAAACTTTTGGACTCTTTCTTTAAAAATAAAAATCTTTCACAATCTTAATTTTTCTTGAGCCTAGTACTAAAGTTTCTTAATTTTTTTTGCATCCTAGAACTAGCATTAATAGACTCGATTCAATCTCTTATATCTTACAATAAAATTTAACAAGCGGTTTAGCACGTTTTAGGCTGACGATAAACTACCTCGACTCTGTACTGAAACAATCGGATCTCCTCAAACATTATACGCACGTCTTTAGAAACGACACGAGCTATTTCAAAGTCATCATCAGAGCGTTAGTTGAGCGGCAGGTGATTACCAAAAAGCTGAAATATTTTGCGCGCTACCAAATCCGTTATTGTATCGCATGAATACAACTTAGTAATCCGCGCGAGCCGCTCGTACTGCAAGACACCTGGGCTTTGAATGGCCTACTGTGGAATCCGCTCAACGTATGCGCCAAGCAAGTTTTGGTGGTATTTCAAAGCTTGTTTGCTTCATTTTCATCTGCCTTTTTCACCTTAGCTCTTTCTGAAACTACCGGCAATTATAAAAGACATTGTTTTACCTATCAAGTGCTATCAAGTCGGTTTTGCTAGATGAGACCAATTTCTTGTGACAAGTGAAGAGAATGGTCGTTAGTGAATAATAGCGATGTGGCATTTTTCACAAAGGAAATTTATCTGCTGTAATCTTTAGCTAATTCAACAAACTTTTTTCTTATTGCTTTCTGAACTTCAAGTTTCGATTCAGTGACACCTCATGCCGATATATACAATAGAGTGCACGCGAGTAAGAGTCTCGTTTTATGACAGCAGAAATTGCCAGCCAAAAAAATGCGTGAAACCATTGATCTTCCAATTAAAATATAATATTTTGTTGCAAATACTTTCCTGTCTATGAATCATTTATTTTCCTTTAGAAAAACGACGTATATATGAATCTACAATGGAGCAATTACCAGATACAAACAGATTTAAGTTCAGGACTGAGTGTACCATGGATACAAAATCTTCTTTGATGACATCATACGAGAGTAAAGAAGCTCACATAGGAATGAACTGTTATAGCCAACAGCAAAATGGGCTGCCAGCAATCAAAGAACAGCCAGCAGTAAGAAGTTATGAGCAAGAGTACAAATCACAGAGCAAGCAGAGTGAGCTGAAAATGAAATCGCCATTAGGAAAATGCAGTTTGATGGAAGAAGATTGTGGTGAGGAAAATTTGTAATTTGCGTGCATCTTTTTAATGTTTGTCACGTCTCAGCATCTCAGTCATTCATTAAATCAATCCTTTGAATGAGCAAGATTTTGCTGAAACCAATAAAAATAGCTTGACCATTACGTTATGAAGCAGACAGGCTTGCTTCATAACATTGTTTATTTCATATTAAGAGCAACAAAAAAGAGCATTATAATATGTCTCACTGTCAAACTTGGTTAGGGCAGGTTCCCTTGCCTTTTGTCAATTTTTCCAGACCAAATGCAAATTTCGATACCCTCCCCTAAAATGTTTGCTTCAAAGTCGCTGGTAATGAATCCAGTTGTCTAGAATGATTCACAAACTTCATAAAACAATTGAAAAGATAGTTGATATTGGTTCAAGGATCAACTTGTTTGGGGAGGAAATTCTTTCTTGAATCTCATTATCTTTCATTCAAATTTCATGATAAAAGTAGTCATGATTAGACTGATGTGCCTATAGATAGAATTGTTGCTGCTTTATTCAGCACTACAATTTATCACAACGGAATGTCAAACATCCCTCCCAGTGATCATCGTGACGTCAACCAATGTTTTGTGTACCCCCTCTAAAATCAAAGCATGCTAACAACAAAACTTGTGCAAGGCGTGGTGGAAGCATTTAGGTTGGGTAATCGTATATATTTGCTTCAAGGAGAGCTCAGATCACTGATTTCATGATAGCGTTTCATCGTTAGATTTAACGATCGTGCATGCAACTCCAGTTAATTTGGAGATGCTGCCTGTTATTGTGACAATATTTGATACTCTGTAGCAAAGCTGTACTTATCACTAAGCAATAACAATAGCAATAGAAACAGCACAAAACATCAATGAATCTCGTTTATAAAACTTATGTTCTTTTTCAGATGTAGACAAAGTGCAAGATGGCAGAGGAAAGTCGCAAAGAAAGCCTAGAACTATCTTCAACAGTTTTCAGTTAAGAGAGTTGAATCGGGCCTTTGAAAGAACTCATTACCTTTCATTACCAGAGCGGGGTGACCTGGCACTGGCCCTAGGCTTAACCCAAACGCAGGTAAAAATTTGGTTTCAAAACAGACGCTCTAAGTACAAGAAACTGTTAAAAACCACTGGAGGGCAGGGATTTATGAATGTCATTCCAGACAACGCAGCAGCTTGGGAATATAGCAAGTCGATGTATGGCGGTCCACTGGCACATTTCAACGCAATCCCATCTCATGGTTCACAGATACAAACACCTGAATGGTACTACAAAATGAACTATAGTAGCCATGAAAATATGTATGGATACACTCCTAGTGAACACAGACAGTACAGTAGATCTGGCTATCCTCTGCATATGTAAAAAGCCGTCGTTTTCTTTATGCGCTTAAAGAACTCACTGCAGTGAAAAACCTGTGGGTAATAAAGAAGAAATATTTTTAATTCACATGCTTAGGTATACCTCCAACGATTTAGACAGAAAATTTGATTGGTAAAGTTGCCTTGGATATTACCCAACCCATGTCTTAACAAAGCCTGATATAGCATTGTTATAACAAGGGGATTCATAGGCGTTGCCTTCGGAGGATTCATCGTTAAATAATGGGATTTAAACCAGTTACTCTGTGTACGTAGGATGCTACAGCTAGGTATGGGTCGATATAAGGCAATTAATTCACCGAACGGTGGAATTTTTTGTCAGTTATTGTGGATACAACCTCTTATCTGTGTAGCGGGATCTTTATCGAAGAAGCGAGACGAAGTGAAAAGAAATTCGTTTATGTTTTCTGCTTCATCATCGAAATCAAAAGTCCTATAACTAACTACGTGCTGAAATATATATCCTTAAGTTAAGTGCGTCATAAGTAACACGATAACGAGGTTAATACTGAAAAGGATAATATTCCTATTACATCTATACGGGCTTGCTGTCTTCAACACTGACCATCTGCGAACCCCATCTACGGTCTGTGTTCCTCAACTTATTAAGATCTGCAAGTTTCACCATAGAAGTACTTTGTAGTAGGAATTAGGTTTACTGCTGCCCTCTTCTAATAAAAGAAAACTCTTTTGTATTGTAAGATCATAAAAAGCGACAAAGATATCTTCTCGTTGAGATCGGCATTTTTTACAGACACTTGTACCAAGAGTTCGGGTCATTTTATGTGTTACAAATATAATTTCTATAACTTAAAGGATTTGTGAAGACGGGCTAATACGCTTGTTTGTTAGGGCTTAATTGTGTCGTATAATTATATATGATTATGGCAAAATATCTAATAAATATTCGCTATGCTATTCTCAGTGGAAGAAAGCTAGGATGTAAGAAGGAAAACAATGGCGAATGTTTAACATACGTCACTCTTTAACAGCGACTATATTGGTAAACCCAAGATTTCCAAAAGACGATATAATAAAAGTCAAAACTCTTCCCCTTACCCGTTGGAGAAGTAACAGGGCTATCCGTGCAAATAACTAAAGTTTGTTTTTTAACAATGAGCTACGAGTGAGTTATGTCAATAGTAAAAATAAATTGTGGAAATAGTGTATTGGTAGGTGACTTTAATGTCAGTCTTAACCATAATAACAGCTACAAGTTGATTTTCTTGTGTCTTTTTTCTCCTTGAGACAATGGCTTTTTGGCATTTTATACTTTTTTACACTTCCATACATATTCAATATTTTCCTCGAGTTCCAAGGCAACTTTTCTTTCACAGCCGGCAAAACGTATTTGAAAGTGAAGGGGCCAAGATATCACAGTTTTGAAAAGGTTTGGTTAGGATGTACAGTTGGGTTATTAAGTCTTATCTTAGAATTTTTTTCGGGAATAAAGTACTTCTAACAAAAAAAGAACATTTGAAAACTTTCAAATTGTGCTGGTCAAAACGAGTTTTTATAGAATAAAACTTTAAAGCTTTCGTTTTTAAGGGAATACTAGGCACAGTTACTTACGAAATGGTGGGCTACATTTCTTTCCACTTTTGCCCCAACCATTTTATATTGTTATGCAAAAAAGTGGGGGCACGAGCCCTTGTCATTTGTAACTATCTATTTTGAAAGTTTTGATGCATATAGTATTAAATGCTCCCCCCCCCCACCTGCTGCTCGACAAACCCAAAAAAGTGAAATCCAACAATTTTCTCATATAGTTTGTGACTGTTATTTCAGTGAAAGATTTTCAATTGACTGTTAAAAGCAAGAAGAAAAAATAATTTTTTCAGCTTTTTTTGGAAAAATGATGGAGCGACTTTTGCAACTATGTTACAAAAAGAAATAGAATCTTGCTTAAAGGATTTGGAAAGATTTAGTCTTACCCCAGTCATGATCCTTTTATGCATTTATCTATTTTAACGTATGAGCTTACTACAATCTGCAAATTTCTTTATTTGATCTGATGGAATAAACAAGATTGCTTTTACAGGAGAAATTTCAAAATTGTTCTAAATCATCCTCAAACCGGACCGGTCCGGTAGAGTTTTATTCAAAACAACACAACACATTCTAGATTGAACTAAAAGATGAAATGCGATGGACATCCAAACCCTAGATTTAAAAAAAGATTAATTTGATTAGTTTTAACAAACATTCGCAAGAACAAACAATTAAGATACAAACTCAATTAATTAACAACGCAGCACCAATATCCTTCAACTGAACAAAAGATTCCTAATAAAATCAAACTTCAAGTCCTTCCCCTCTCACTTATCCTATTGAAGAATATAAGAAGTCTTTTTACCGTAGCCTGTGCTCCAGAGAGCAAAATTGCGTACGAGGATTGAATTGGATTCTTGGCATAATTATCACAGATCTGTGTAATTATGCAAGAAAAAGCGGTCATATTGCAAGAGACGGTCGTGGCCGTGCGATATAAATCATTGAAGATGCTGCTGAGCTAAGCATTTTCGAAAACTCCGTTGTGACCAAAACTACTAAAACACAGCATATTGAAGGAGTTGTGTGAGTGTGTGAGAAGGGAGAACCGCAGGATAGGCTGTACGCCGGATTCTGTAAATCTTGCAATGAGTATAATATAAATACGAGGATAAAACTCAGAAACAAAGCAAAACGGCGATAAGAATCCAATGCTATGAGATGACTTGTTCAAAATAAGTTTAATCAAACGAATACTAATATTTCACCCGGGCATCGGGGCTTCATCAAAGTAAGTGAAACGAACCACGTAATTGAAAGGGTTGTCGGATCACTGTGATTGGGGGTGAATCTACAGCAGGAATCGAAGTTGAATTTACTTGTAAATCAGTGGAGTCGATTTGTATCGAGTAGAACGTTCAGTTTTGCATGGTAGAAGACTGTTATTTACTAGCTAGAATGTGGAATTGTTTAGCTAGAATTGCTAAAGATTTATGAAACATTAAAAATATGTTAAGATAAGGTTGTCTACCTAAGTGGAATAAATTTTGGGCGCAAGGAAGGTTACTAGGCAGTGTTTGGCCTGGGCAACAATATTCTAGGCGTCAAAGTCTTTCAGGCGTCATTGTGAAACGGTCCAACTTTGAATATGAATAAAAAAACTCTGAATATGCATTCGTTTCTTTTCGCTATTTGAATTTGTGAATTGTTACACACTCTGTTTACGCAATTGCTCACTTTTGTCATGTAGATGCCGCATATTTTACGTATAATTAATTTTCCCAGAGATCCTGGGAAAACGCTTATACACGATTTTGCTCTCGGTTACACACATCCCAATGGTCCTTTATACAGGATGAGCTAATATGCGGGGTAACAGGGTAACAATTTTTTTCGCATAAAATAAATATATGGTATCGTAATCAGACCCCTCTCCTTCATGGTTCTAATCAACTAATGTTTCAATATTAAAGCGCAAGTAACTTGAACAAGCTACCAAACAAAATTATAAATTAATAAAATTACCACAAATACAAAACTGTTGTTTACAACTATGTTAGAAAAAGAACCTTTAATAATTAATAATATTTTATCTTTAATGACCATCAATTCATCATATTTTACTTAGCTTTTTAAATTATATCATGTATTGACTTGATGCTTAGGTTTTTACCATTAATTTTTGTAGGCTTGTAATTTTTTAGCGCACAACGAAATCCAGGTTTGAGCAGGGGGGGGGGAGGGGGGCAAAACGAATGAAAAGGGCACAAAGATGTTTTTCAGAAACATTTTTAAGTGCCAAAAATGGTACAGCTTTCATGGTAATTTAGACATTTATAAAAAGAATAAAACACATTGCACATAGTGAGAACTGAAGGAATTTTCTAATTTTTGTCTCTATCTCCTTTAAAGCGAATTCCAGTTCAGTCTTTATGAATATTCAAAGCTGATCCTAGCAATTTTTACATTTTTTACAATCAAGGGGGAGGACGCCGGAATATCCTGTAAGAAATGGGAGAACTTCAATCGGTTGCCGCGCCATTTTTAAGCGGATTTGTATCCTGAGGACTCTAGTCCCCTGTGCTTGTGCACCCTGTGCAGTTTTCTGTGGTCGAAAGATTTCGTCATTAATTTTAAGATGCGCAAGAATGGAGAGAAATTATTGTTCAGATGATTGAGAAGATTTCTCGGATTAGAAGGTAAATCTTGTTTTTTTAACTGGTGACTTGGCACTACATCTACAGTATTTGACTGAAGGCTCTAACTGTCCTTTCTTAGCACACTCCGATTAGGCCCTTATTAGCCCTTAGCACCTCTTCAATCAGAATTATGTCGATTCTAATGTCCTTTTTCATAACATCCATGGTAGTATTTTGCCAGAGATTCTAGCTCTAATATTTGGCTGGAATTCTTCCGTTTCGGGAATTCTCAAGGTAAGGACATAACCTCTTCCATTTTCTTTAAAGCTGACTTCGTGAGATCTATTTTAGTTTTGGTATACTTCCTTCAAATAAAGTATTAAAGAGCCGCGTCCGAGTGTTTTTCATTTGAAATAAGCTTCAAGATGCTTCTATTATTTACTGTCACACACACCTTTAGTAAAAGCAGCTCGCAATAGCTTTTCATTGCAGGCATCAAAATTGGCCTGTTACACTTCTGGCTCCCCCAACCTATAAAGAATATTTAAAGAACTCTAGGGGGGCTAAGTATCAAATTTAGTGATGTAGGAGGACCATGGCTGTCAAAAATAATGGATGCATGTTATAGACCAAGAAACCTAATGATACAGTGCCAGACCAACGTCCATGGCAAAGAAAAAGCCCGAAATATAGTCTCCTTTTATCAAAACCCCCAGTTTTTTCAATATGAAAGGTTAAAATCTTTATTCTGTACTTACATGAAAAGGTGCTCATTCCTTCAATGCTTACATTTTAGGACCTGAAGTAACACAGTGAAAAACAGAAGCCTATGAATCCTGTGTGATCCTACTAACACTGTGTTACTGATCAGAAGGAAGGCAACATAGCAGAATGTTTGAAATATGAATGAAAAACAGGAATCCAGCAAAGTAAAACAAGACAATCTGCATTGGCACAAAAGTCTGTTGAAATCCTTAGAAGATGCAGGATTTCCCAAGGATAGAGCGTGAGTAATTTTTATTTCTTCTCAGAAGAAGTGGTGGCAATATAGTGTACTTCCCCCATGCAAATAACTAATGACTTACATTTAAGTTTATAATGGCACAGACAGGGCTTACAGACCAGGAATGTTGACCAAGTTGTCTTTTTTAATAATTTTTTATGAAATCAAAGTTAAACTTCTTGGAGCTGGGAGGTGCTTTTTGTGAATCAATTGCTGTTAAATAGAGGCATTAAGAATGCATTTAGTTTCTAACATTATCAGGCTATTCTTTTGAGTGATTGGAGGAAAGGTTTATACAAAGGCAAAATAATTGGGGGGTATAGGATGTTGGCTTTCCCCTGAAAATACTTTAAAACTATGCCCTTGAAATGCAAGAAATCTTTAATTATGCAAAGATTTGTCAGCAATTATGAGCATCAAAAGTTTCTTGTAATATAGCAGCTCAAGTTAAGAGCAGCAAAATCTTTAAACCCATTCTTCCTTTTTTACATCATACATCAATTGAAGTATCAGCATTTGTCAAATTCTCACAATGTATTAAGGCTTTATTTGCAATGAAAATGAACTCCAAAAAATGTCAAAACAATCTCTAACTTAAGCAATAAAATTGATACAAAATCTCATACATTCAAATCACAATAAATTTCAAGTTATTGCATAGGTGAATATCCAGAAGGGAATGCAAATACTAATAATATGCAGCAACAAAAATTTCCTCTTGCCTAAACATAAGTTTTTCAAAATTGGTTGTTTTCCCATGCAATGCCTTTGACAAATGGAACATTTCACTTGACAATGTGCAGCATTGAAATTCAGTTGAAATCCAGTATATTTGTCCTCTATATATCTGTCCTGTATCGTTATTGACAGAGCATTTCTTAGTAAAAGTTCAATTTGACTCATTGAAAGTAAATGGGCAGAAATTTGTAGTGGCATGTTCTGTTCATTTTTCCACTAAACACAAAGCACTAGTCAAATGCATATATGTGCAGACCAAGTTTTGATGACATTTCCTCCAATTTATTATCAAAATGATACATCAAAGTGTTCAGTAGAATATTTAGCAAGCTGTTCAGTGCATGCTCAGTGAAATGTGTAGTTCATTCATCCAGGGCTCTTTTAAACACAACATCCCATCCTGAGGAACATTCTTTCACTAAATTTGGGACAAGGGCAATATAACACAATAAACAGTCAAAGCAACTATATTGTAGCCTGCATGCAGACTCAAAATTTTCTACCTGAAATTGTAGAGTCTGCGCAACAAAGTCAAAAAGCTTGGCCAGCCTCACTTATATTTGATGAGCCGCAGTTTAAAGCCAACACCCACATAAAGTTTTTTGTTTTTGTCAGTTGTTTTCCTTTGAGCGGTGTTGGTTAAATTCTGGACGCAAACTGATGAAAGAGCCTGTACGTAGGCTACTGTATTGTGCACTTCCTACATCATTGTATGGTGTTTATACTGCATCACTTTTCTTATTTGCATGGCAAGGTGTCTCTTATGTGAAATTTCAATTTATACAGTTTCCAGTCAGCCTAGAACGCATTATAAAATTAAGCTTTAATCCTTGGGGGCAATCAAATTGAACAAAACACTACCTTGCATTCAAAATAGACAATATGAGGTTTCATGTAAGCAAGCATTTTATATAGATCCAAGGAATAAACAAAAAAGATTGGCAAGTTAAATTTGGAAGATACCAGAGTCAGAAAGAAACCTCACCATATTCCCATTTCATGGTTAGTTTTAAAGAAAATAAGAGGATGGGTCCTAAAACATTTGAAGTGCAGCAGTGGTTTAATAGGCAAAATCAATCAGCACCCAAAACCATCATCCTTGTGAAAGAAATCAACTCAAAGCTATCACATCACTAAGGCTCAAAACCTGTTATGTACTGTGAGGCAAGAAGCTAAAAGAATAAACCAAAGTGAAATTAATATACCAATAAGCATGCTAGCAACTATGAGATAAATGAACCACAATATCCCAAAATTTTCATTATGCAGTTATTGTTAGCAGCTGTAGCTGGCTTTTAATGAGTTCTGTGTGATATGTTGCATTTCATATGTAAGTTTTTGCTTTGAGCGATTATGATATTATATATCTTATATCTCTATCAAGGCTCTCAGATTATAGAAATGTTCTTTAGTTCCAGTTTTTTTCATTGTTTAGGACATATAAATAATATTTGTCTGCTATTTTTCTAATTTGCTAATTATCAGGTAAAATAGCAGAATTACTGAGAAAAATGGCGAATTATTTGTGATTTAATAAATTTTGTACTCTAATGTCATGACTATCAGTTACCATGTTAAAATTATTGATTATACTTTATTGAAGAACATCAACAACCTTTCAATGACTGATAAATCCTTTAAATTTTTTGCCACAGTGAAAGAGCCATAATTGCATCAGGACAAAAAGATGCCCAAACAGCTATTCGATGGTGTGTGGATAATGGTTTTACCTTGTTTTTATAAAGGGATCAGATGTGTTGAAATATACTTGAAAACCTTGAATTTCATATTTCTCGTTTTCTGGGTTGCTTATCTCATATTTTCGTTATTTGTTTCATCTTGTGACAGTTTCTTATTTAATAATTAGAGAATATTTCTCTAAAGATCCTCATGACAAACAATTATTGTGAGATCTGTATAATACTTCTCAACAAAGCCAACATAAACTATTTAAGACCAAAATTTCTCTTAAAATAAACTAAGACCTTAAAAGTAAGTAAAAGGCATGATAACATTTGTTAGTGAAGAAATGATGCAAAAATATTTAAGAAACCAAGTTTTCTTGGGATCTGAATATTTATTACGACTCTAATCCATTTTGAAATGAGTGTTTACTTGACACATGTTCAAATCAAACTGCTTTTTCTCCTGAATACTTATTTTCAAACTTCATCAGAGTCATTCAAATTTAAATTTTTAAAAATTTCTTTACATGACAGAAAATACTAAAATCTTGCATGCTAATACTAGAGTTACTAGAGTTTATGCTTTATTGTTATTTTTAGTTTCCTTTTGGTGCAAACTACATGGTATTTAAAGTCAAGTTCTGAATGCACCTTGTTTTTTCTCAGGTTGAAGTACCACAGAGATGATCCCTCGGTGCTGGAACAACCGTACAGGCAGTTTATTCTCTTTCTATCCCCAAAAGGGCCTTTTTGTGACAACCTTAATAGGTTCTGGTCATCATCTTTAAAACAATGTGGTCGTAATGCAATTCATGAGTGTTTTCCACACATTACTCTTACAAGATTTTTTCAGGTTTGTAATTTTATATTCATATGATAAACGAGGTATTTCAAGGATATATTTGATACTTCAAAAGAGTGTATTGTAAAGAGTCAGGGAAAAACTTGTCATTTTAAAGTGCATGAGATGGCAAAACAGACTTGCATGACAAAAATGTGACTATTAATTACTCTTTGAATGAAAAAAGAATTAGAACTGCGATAAAAAACTTATAAGGAGGCACGTTTTTCCAAGGGTATTAAGAGGGCTATTAAGCAAAAATACTAATGGCCACAGCATATTCGTCTACGTACAATATGATTCGTAAAAATTTTCCTAAAAATCAGATATATCAGCAAAGGAAATAGAAGAGAAAAAGCCGCTGAAGTGACTGGTTCCTTGCGCTTGCCCCACCACTCAGAAGTCCCAATTTCTGCCACTGCCTTTTTTGAAAAAATTGTTACTTTCTGAAACTTTTATATTTTCACCACTTTTTATATATGTTTACAGCTACACAAAGCAAAGTATGAAATACAACTGCTTTGTTGCTTTTTCAAAACCATCCATATGCTTAAATTGCATATTCACGTTCTCGTTTTAATCTACTCTCACTTTCGTCCCTTTGAAATTTCATTTTCAATTGCATCCTTTTTCAAAGCAAACTTTAAAAGGACTACTTTAGGGCTCTAGTGGCAACTGCAATCTTAAGCTGGTCGTTTCTCTGTGTGTTGCAAAAAGTCTTTCGCGGAAAAACGGATTCGCAAGGTGATCAACGGTCCTAAAACAAAAGGCTAGATCTTAGAAGACGGGGCAATAAATCGTCCAGAACTCCCAGTAAAAACTGAAGAGAAAGGTCCTGAAATTAAGAAATATAATGTTTAAATTTAAAAGTGTAAAAATTTAGATTTTGCGATTTAACGAGTGAAACATAGCCTTTACTTTTGCGATATCTCGCTCAGGCAACGGCCCTTTACATGTGCCTCTGGGAAGGGACTGTTTGAGTTATTATATTTTCAATCTGTACACATCCTCTCTAAGACAGTATGCTAAAGCAGATTTGATTAGCTGTTCGATAGGGGTTAAACATTCAGCTATTGAAAGATAATTACAGTTGCTTTCATTACAAATTGAACTTGCAAACAACCCTCAGTACTCTTTGATACGATCATTGTCCATAGACATTCTGGAATCACTGTCAAGCTGTAACTTTGTCAAATTTCTTTTTACCCAGAGAGTTGTTAAAACCGCTTATTCTAATTGCATTTATGTACATGAGGAGCGAACTAATGACATTAAAAAGAGCTCAACAATGCAATTCTCTTAAATATTTTTTATTTTTACTTCTTAAAAATGCTTGTTTACATAGCTGTGTAATGAAATTGCAAACTTTTGAACATAAAAATTCCTGGCTTACACATCTCACATTGTGATACAAAATGCTTGTGCAGATTGTTTCTATTTTGATCTTCTTTGTGGAATTCAACTGCCAACAGAATATTTTTAGAGGCTGCAATATCTTTAATCAAAACAACAGAAACCTCGATTTAAACATACGACAATGCAGCTACCTCTTGGTTTTGTTTCATTTTTTGCCATTAATTTGTTACTTATAATGTTTTATTTATTGCTAAATATAAATGATATAAATGTTGTTGATATAAACATTAAATAATATTTGTTTAATATAAATATTGTGATTGCTATTTATGGAGGGAACTCGACGAATTTATGTCTTCTCCCTTCGTATATGACACCAATGCCTAATTTAAAGTTTATATCTTGTTATAAAAAACAACTCCTGTTCCTCTAAAAAACCTGTTACACAAAAACCTGTTCCTCTTTTTAGAATGTATGCAGACATTGCAACCAAATCTAAAAGAATGCCGTGATGGCCTAAAATGTTTGATTTATTTGATTTTGCCGTTTCCACGACAGTTCTCTTTCGTCGTTACTGTCTGTATTTGCCTCTTTACTGACATCGTTCATGAGTATCTTGCGACAAGGAGATTGATTGTTTTATATAGACTTATTTTGGGAATCTTGAATTGGTTACAGTTTTGTTTCTTAGTCTGTCCAATGATCTTCATATTAGAGCTGCTCTTATTACGACATACACTGCTGTTTGCGGTACAAGATAACACAGTAAACGAGCTTATTTTAATAGTGATTATCGTACATCTGATAGTGTACTGCTCTTATACGATATCTTCTTCCAGCCAAATCCACAAGGGTCATACACAAATGACGTCCTTGCAGAGGTGGAGGGGTGTTTACGGTTTTGGTGATGGAGGTGACACTTTGAGAGGAGGAGGGGAGGGAGGGAGGGGGGGGGGGTTTCCAGCTTTGATGGTGGCACCTTGGTGAAAATGGGATCATCTCTTCTAAGGAAAATTGCATTGTGTTATATTTATAAGGACTCAGACTCGAGTTGCTATTCACATTAAGGAAGGGTTAGTACGTAGCAACAGGTTTATTTCCAACAGAACTTGAAGGTACAGAAACACTCTTTTCGAAGTCTTCATCAAAGCTGCTTTATGATTCCTCAGGACGGCTACCCTCATGATCCTAGCATAACCTTTTATTGTTCACACATTCCTTATTTTCATGTAAAATTATTATCCATCAAAAATCGAAACGCTCTACAGTCATTGTGGTTGCCTTTAAGACAAAAAATGTGCTATTTTACCTACCGATAGACGATTTTACTGACAAAGTGAAGATTTTGTAGACCATTTTAAGATTCACTGACCAACTCATCGAGAACTTGAGGGTGTCACACTCCATAAAATCCGCTGCTGGCTATGCCCCTGTCTACAATTTTCTAAATCACACCCGACTTTGATACGTAGAACTTTTATCTTTTGAAATATAAAGTAGATATTTAGCTGGTGTATTAATGATTTTTACATTCTGAGTTTTTGACAGAAAGTCCAGTCATTCCGGGAAATTTCGCCGAGCAAACTAAGAATGCTAAAATTTGTTTAAAAAATGTTCATTTATCGCAACATATAATGTTCGCAACTTTTTGAAAAACAATTTTTGCAACATTGAATTCTTAATATGCTTTTTTGTATGCGAATTGATAAATATGCTTTTTTGTTTTGCCCTTTTTTCAAATGAATATTCAGCAAGAGGGGGGGGGGGGTAGTGTGAGAAGTGACATCACTGGCAATGTATAATACAAGGGGGTCAGAAAGCTGGTGACAAATTGACAGGGGGAGGGGTGTTAAAAATCTTCAAATTTAGGTGACGCCGTTTATGTATGACCCCTTTAGGATGACAGAAATCTGCAGATTTTACATTAGAAAGTATTTATGAATTATCGTTCATATATTTAAAGTAGAATTGTGAATGACAGACATATTTTTTTCAAATGAATTTCCCAATGTTTTCATATATTCTTAGTAAGTTCATGGTTCTTCATGTTTTATTCTTTTAATTCATAGGTAGAAGATTTTAGAGTACCTCCACTGCTGGATTTTCTTGAAAATATAACAGAAAAAATGCTGCAAAGGATGCCCAGTTTGAAGTTATTTCCACACAAAAGCAAGGGGTATATGGCGCTCTTTTTAGAAGAATCAGCTAGCAATTGGTTATCAGATTTAGTTAAAAGCTTTTCAGAAAGGGTTCATGCATCGTTAGGTGAGATGAGGTTTTTTCATTGACTTTGTTATTGATTTCTTTATTTCATCATGAAAATTTGTTTATTTCTTCCTTACACCAGTTATTAGTTGAACGCGTTCAATTCAAAACGAGAAAAAATTGTTTGAATAATTGAGTCAACAAACTCCGCCTGCCTTTCTACTTATCCCCTTCCCCTTTGCCTCGACAGGGCCTTGCTACAGTTCTCTAGGGTTCCCCAAACATCCATAACTAAAAACAGTATATTAGCTTACGTTTGATTGATGTATTATTACTCATAAAGATAGCCCTAAAGGTCTTGCTTACGCTTTCCTACTTTTAATTTTAGGTATAACGGCTCCAATTCATAGTGGACAGTTCCATTTGACACTGGCCTATCAGTTTGACGAGAGCAAGCAGAATATTTTGGAACAGCTTGTGAAGAATATTGATCTGGATTTGCCATCTGATTGGGAGTTGCAAGTTTTTTCAAGAGATGTACGCACCGCAAAGTCAAGACAGGTAGAATAGATTTTTTCAAAAAGATGTGCATTTTTAATTAGAACATTGTTTTACTGCCGTCGAGATTAACGAAAGAGAGTTAGGATTTATGTGACATGCCTCAAGCTCTGCCAACTGTCTATGAACATCTCCCTCTAGTTGTTGTCATATTTTGAATAGCTTTTGCCTGTGTTCTGTCTGAATTGAGCATCTTCCGGGCTCATTGCCAGTCTCACTACATTTGAAGGGGTCTTCTTTCAGATAACATTTTTCGAGTGATAGCCCGCAGGAAGTACTAGTAAAACATTCTAATGATGGCGGTTTCAGATTGTTTAAAGCGTAGGATTAATCAGGAAAATCCTAACTTGGGATAAGTCAATGCTTCTTTTCTGTTGTATAGTTTCGTGCAGTCGTGCATCCATATGCTGCAGAGTCAAAGGGAGAAATATCAATGATCCATGGTCAGCATATTATTCTTGATAATGAGCAAGATGGATACAAGGGTTGGTTGAAAGGCACTTTACACGAGACTGGAAAATCCGGACTGTTTCCAGCCAACTACACCGAAAGATCTTTAGAATGGAAGTGCTGGACGTTACATTGGTAAGTTATATTGATGAAAATGGTGAAATTTTTCAAAAGAAGTCACGTGCAGCAAACACTCTTTTACAAGGACCTTGTTTTTAAGAGCCTTTAGGTTGAAGTTTTGGAAATAGATCTCCCCTCTGATAAAACCCAATTAGCTTGAAAATTCGCTGAAATTTGCTGCGGTCCGGAGTTTAAGAATGGCTGCTTTAAGGTCTAAATGCTCTGTATTTTAGTTTTTTTTCTCCAAAGCAGTTTTCTGTAGCTCCTTCGGTTTGTTGATAATTTAAATGAAACTGAGTTGGATACTTAAAAGGTGAAATTTTGTCAGTTAAATTTCATTCTTTGCTTAGTTTGAGTTTTCCTGTTTTTGTTTTTGTTTTCAGAGGTAGTCAGTTATAAATTCAACCTTTTTGTCAAACCCTGCAATGTGGTCATTAGTCAACAGTGTCCAGTTTGCCTTTTATTACCAAGACTTGGTATTCTTATAGCCGAATTTCAATTTTAGGTCTAGGAAGCTGCTACAAGATAAACAGGGAGAACGATCGGTCGATGCACGGAGCTACCCAACTCACGAACATGTCCAATTAAAGGCAATACCTTCAGATAAAGGGGGAAAGGCTGCACAACCTGCCTCAATGACGGGGTCGACTAAACATTTAGAGAATCCTTTGCGGAGTTCAGGCAGCGTAAGCATGCAGAAAAATGTTGTACAACAAGCGTCTTTGTCAAAGGCGAATTCTCTTCCCAGATCATTCAAGAAATCAAAGCCGCATCAGCAAACGCCGCATCAGCAAACGCCGCATCAGCAAACGCCGCATTTATATAAGCAACCAATGCAGCGAGCTCTGCGTCGAATTTTCGTTATAAGGCATGGCGAAAGAGTCGATGTTACATTTGGGCATTCATGGATTACCCAGTTTTTTGACGAAAAAGGTAGCTATCATCGTCGAAACTTGAACATGCCTAAGCGTTTGCCTAATCGCAGTGAAGGCCCACAGTCTTTCGTGCAAGACTCGCCCATCACAGAAATTGGGGCTTGTCAAGCACGACTTACTGGCGAGTCCCTTTTTGCGCATGGGATAAACATAACGAGAGTATTCTCATCGCCCGCGTTTCGCTGCATTCAAACCGCAGATGCTATCATGGACGCCCTGAATATTAAAGGCAAAGTCAAGATACGAAAGGAGCCTGGGCTCTATGAATGGCTTGGTTGGTGCAAGGGTAAGCTTCCCCGTTGGTTATCACAGGAAGAGCTGTTGACTTTTGGGATTAATATGGACACGAAATATGAGCAATTTATGACAGCTGACAACTTTCAAGTGACTGAGTCTACCGAACAATTTTATTATCGATCTCATAATGTCATGAAATGGATTCTTGATCACACTGGTAATGGCGACGAGAATATTTTGATTGTTGGTCATTCAGCATCGCTTGATGCATGCACCCGACAGTTGACCGGGCACCCTCCTCGTGTTCCAGAAAATTTCATTAAGATTGTACGTAAAGTTCCATACTGCGGCGTAAGTGTTATCGAAGAGACAAAGCCGGGCCATTGGTCATTGGTCCAACCACCAATTCCATCGCTTGTCCATAACGGCAACAGTAAAACGGATTGGAAGATGTTGCTGGAATCTGATGCCAAGGAACCATTAGCCGTTTAAATTTTTTAATGTAATCTTTGTAATCTAATTTTCGAATTTTTTTATATTGCAACGTTTTATTTATAAAACGGTAATTTATATACGTATTTTCAACATTTGAAACCCTTCAAACGTTTTTTTACTTGTCGTTCTTTATGTGACTACATTCATTGACAAAAGCAATCGAAAATGCGTCAAGGAAAATATTTCAGCTGAGCTCAAGTACGAAGCTCATAGTGTTGGTATCCTCTCTCGAATTGGACGTTTATCCTCTTCCTTGCAGCCTCAGTGACCAAGTCTAAGTGACCCAGTCTGTATACTCGCTAGACTACATCGTGGGAAGTACATCTCTAGACAAATTGGCAAACTTTTATAGTAGTTTTCACCCATAATCTTTGATGCCACTACATGAATATCAAAGTTACCGATATTTTTATATTTACAGTATGAACAGATGTGATTAGTTAAAGTTACAGTAAAAACAAATATTTTTAGACTTTTTGTTATAAAAGCTATTTATTTTACTATTTTGATAATTCAGTTCATTACTATTTTGAATTATACAGTTCGTTAGATAGAGGACCTTGATGAAAAGCACTCTCAAGTGATTAAGGCTTCCTCTGTAAATAACCCTATTATCACTATTATCACTATTATTATCATTATTCTAGTTCAGCAAAAAAGTAAGGGGGCTATAGCCCTGCAGTCCCCCCCCCCTCCTCTGGCTCCGGCGTTGCTGATAAGGATTTCGAAATTGCCTTCTGCTTTAGCCATACAAATTTTTCTGAATGTTAAAGCTCAATGGACATCTCATAAACTGGACATTGATTTTGCTCGTAAATTTGGTGCCTCTGATCCCCGTCTGACATCATACAACCGAGTATCGAGAAATGGGGTGTTAAAGGATCTATTTTCCAAAGAAAGTCTGCCCTTTTTGGCATTAATTGTTGAATCTCATACAAATGTAAAGAAAAACCTGAAAATATTTATTAAATCTTGGGTTTTTATGCTATTGTATATTCGTGTAAAACAAAAAATCCAATATATTTTTTGATTAAATTCCCTGAGTTACATTTGCGACAAAGAGTTTATTTGAGTCAAATGATCCAAATTAGAGTGGGCGTTTAAAAGAACAGGGCGTAGGACAGAGCTTTTATCGCACGTGTCCCCTGAATTCTTCTTGTTTCAGGCTCTTCATTCATGGATTTTGCTCGTCCTTTTACTGACACTACATTGTGCTGCATACTGTCAGTGTTCTCATTTTGCTTCGTGCAATTTTTTTAAACTCGCACGAAAATTTCCTCAGATTTCGGAAAATTCCTTAGATTTATGTAAACCTGCCTTTGTGTAAAAGATATAGTCAAAACAACTTTGGTCATTTTACAAAAATATCAAATTGAGTTATTTGTATACATAAAATCCAAAAATTTCGGACCAAAATTCGTATGTAACTTTATTCGTCCAAAATCTAAGTTGGTTCGTCCGAAAGTTTTATCTAACAGTTATTTTTCCGAAATTCGCGAAAAATTTTTAAAGACCTATTTGATGACTCATATCCTTTATCATATCCTTGACCCATATAATTTACTTTTGATTCAATGTTGTGTTTAGTTGGAAATGTATAATTTTCCTTTATCTTAAAAGAGTATAAAAAATTCTCAAAATTTTGAAAATTCCTTAAAATTTCTTTAACAATTGAAATTCCTTAAAAAGTTCCTTAAAAAGTTAAAAAATTCCTTATGTCAAGAAAATTTCCTTAAAAGTGAAAACACCGCATACAGTTGTTGTCATACAGTTCTTGCCATGCGTACAACTCTATTTCAATTGATTTCAATGCTGCATACACGGAGGACCCTACGTGCAATCAAAATGGCTTCCAGACTGGTACAGTATGTGGTTGTGAGAAGGGACTTAATGGATACTCTAAACTGGCCAACTGGGGCTGTGATTGCACAGGCATGTCACGCATGCATAGCTGCAATTCATGTGTTTTATTCCGAGGAGTCGACAAAAGAGTATTTGAAAGATCTACAGTCAATGCACAAAGTTGTTCTAGAGGTTGGTCTACTACTAGTCTCTAGCTTTTTCTTCAATTCTTTGAAAACATTCACAACAAAATCAGGCCTGAACATTTTAAAGACTCTGGAGTGAAATGACCAAAATTATAGAAATTTGTTCTTCCTATAAGGAATATATGCTCTTCGAATTGCCGACGCCCAATTTCCTACCTTTACCCGTATCAGCTACTTTTTTGTTAGACGTATACAGCCAACACGTGAGCATTACCGAACTAAAATTGGTTTCTAAATTTATGGATTTTAATAAGTTTACACCTTTTTTCATTCCAAAGTATTGGATTGTTACTCTTCTAAACCCATTTCTTGGCTTATCCACAGGCGAAGGACCAAGAATCACTGTCAACATTATCAAGGACTTTGACAGATAATGACGTTGATCACAAATTATGGGTTGAACAGCCTGAGAATTTTCCAACATGTATTGCAACTAGACCTTATCCAAAGGATGCGATTCAAATCCACTTCAAGAAATTTAAATTATTTAAGTAGTTGCTATAGTAATGTTAACATTTTATGGTGCCACCATGCTATCAAATATCAATTTTTAGATGCCTGTTTATGGATTTCCATAGCTCTTAGTGTCTAATCCAAAATCCATGGGTATATGATTGGTTACATGACAAGGAAAGTGGCAATTGCACTCAAGACTATAAAGGACTTGCTTGGGGCTTGGATGACAAAGGGTTTTAAATACCAACTTTGATGATAGTTCTATCAATTAGAAGTAGTGCATGAAGTAATAGAACCAGATGAAACCTGCTTTTACCTGTAAAATATTCAGTGGCTGAATATTCACATGTTACAAATTCACTGACATGTCGACTCTCCCAGTTTTGTCAGGATACTCCAAGTTTTGCTTAATTTCTCCTGTTATTTGAAATCTGCTCAGTGTTTTCCCCTTTCCCAACTTTCTTAATGACAACAATTTTTTTAAAATGCCTATGAATTATCAAAAAAGACTTAAAATTATTAATTGTTTCTCATGATTAATCTTGTGATACACTGTTTGCACAGCATAGTGTTTTACTGGTATGTTGTTTGTACAGTTTCAGCAAATTCCAGTGATCTCCCAGTTTTTGGTAAAATCTCAATTTTTCTTAAAAAAATTAAAATGTACAGGTTTGAAAATTTTAAAGTGATTTTAAAGGGAGTTTGCGTGTTTGCAAATTCTTTGAATACTTGATCCAAAACAGTATATTTATTTTTAACACATCTACTGAAAGTTTAGAAGCTGTTTTTTGATAATTTCTTAAGTGTAAATAGATATATTCAAAACGCCAAGCTCATATATAGTAGTAAGTTTTAGGTGATATAAAGAGAAAGCAACACCAAAAATAAACATGATGTAAATAACAAGACTCTAAAAGTGAATCTAATAAAATTTTATGCATATCTTAGAAGATAAACTTAACTGGTGTTGATAATGTCACAGTAATTAAAAGCTGAATGAGTAGTTTCGATTGTTTAAAATAATTTAAAAAGATATTGCATAATACCTTTATTTAAAACAGTCCAGAAAACAGAGAGATAATACAAAACCCCTTTTTGCACGACATAATAGTTCATATTTTTTAAATCTTGTGGTACCAAAAGCTTTTATGCTTGAGTTGGGCAACTAAAAGGTTGAATGTTGGCTTTATAAATGTGTTATTGGAAAGCAGCATCACTTACTCAAAGTGCTGGTGGCAATAATTTATCAGAAATTTCGGGTTTGGCATTAATAGACTTAAAATGCAAGTAGATTTTGGTTGGCTATAATATCAAATATATCACAAGCCACAACTAGGTCCCAAAATATTGAGATAATTTTTCTCTTAGTTCCAAAATGTTGAGTGTCTAATTGCAGTTTCAAAGTTACTTCCAGTATTAGGAAATAATGTATCTAAATATAGAATACACAATAAATTGCAGTTTATGATTTTGTTTACAATACAACAGTTCAGTACTTGTTAATTCCAAATAGCCGGACCTTGTACAGTTGAGGCAACTTTGGTATTACTGCAAGTGCAAGCGTGCTGAAATTTAGAATAAAGTGCCATTGGCTGTAACCAGAGTAGAAGCTTGCCAATATGAACCTTTGTAAAGAGATACAAGAGAGTCAATAATACTGCATTGACTAAATTAACTGCTGTTTACTAAAATTTGAAACTGAATGAGAGGAACATCAGACAATTATCAATTTTTGTACTAAAAGGCACAACATAATATTTTCATATAAAAATCATTTATATTCAAATTCACAATCCAAGAAAGGGCAAGCTTTAAGCCATGCGTGGTTACAAGGCAAATGCTACAAAAAAGTGAACAGTGGAAGCACAAGATTTGTTCAAGCTTGTCTTAAAAACTGAAGGTGAGCAAATTTGTTCAAAACTAACTCCATTTTCGATTTTTTTCACTGGCAACACAAAATTAAAAATGATTCATTCAGCTCAATGGCATGATTTGCAATGGACTAACACATTATTAATTGCCTTTGCTTTTGTTGGTCAAACGGGGGCTGCTTTTGGTTTTCATTTGCTAAAGCTATTTTGTCTGTTTTTTCTCAACTTTGCTGAACAGAGCTGTAACCTTGTCACAGTTCTAAATTCACTAAAACGTTTCTATGTCGCACAGTTACACAAACCTCTCTATGGTTTGTGGAAATTGCTCTTTTTGGAATAAAGACAAATGGGAAGATATCATGAGAGAGCTCGGATAAATGCCTCAAATAAAAAAGGAGAATGAAAATAAATCATCCAAAAACCATCCAAACTTAACAAATCTACATCTACAGCCAATTCGTCGGAATCAGACAGTGATGATAGAATCTAGAAACTTGGCCTTGCGAGGGAAACATAACTATATATACAATGTAGCATTTGTTAAAGTTTTGTTAAGTTTAGCGCTTAAATAGAAAAAACTTTAATGTGCTGTGTTATCAAATAAATTTGAATCCTACACTCCACTGTAATCATGCGAGTTTTTTGCAGGGCACCTTCATTTTTGAACGTGAAAGCCCTGAAAGCCCAGATGTAACAAATCCAAAAACAAACTTTTGTACTTACAGCACAACTGGGACGAACATCAAGAATTTTCTGGTGGTAGTGTACATCTCTCCATGATCAATTTGCTCCCAGTGGGTAAGGGTTCTAGCTTGGCCTTGATCAAATGTTTGGAATGGGGCTCCTTTCACATGGTGGAGCAAGAAATAATTTCCCTGAAATTTGATGAATTTATATATAAAGACAAATCATGTAAGTTTAAAAGCAACATTGAAAGATAATGAAAACATCTAAAAATCCAGTGAGTCCAAAGCTAAGATTCCAAAGGAAAGAAATTTCTAAAGAAAGAAAAATTTTTTAGCAAAATTTTGCTGAGATTCCAAAGGAAAGAAATTTCTAAAGAAAGAAATAATTTTCAGTAAAAACTTTGCTGATCCTATCAGATCAAAAACATTGATACTACAGGTTCAATCTTATAGGCAACTTATTGACAAAAAATGACTATATAAAGGATTTACAGTTCAACTAAGAGCTTCCAATTTTCTCATTTGTAATTAATCAAAGAGAAAAAATAGGAAGTACCTAATCTAAAATAACTTTTTAGCAACAAGTATGAAAAGTAAATAAAATTTCCTCATGCAACTAGCATAGAGTCATTGGAAAATACTCAATTTTAAAAATTTGGTTGACCTTATATATTTCTTACCAGACCACAAGAACTGTCAATCTTTCATAAACATATCAATGTGGCATCCTGGAAAAACCAGAGCCCCATGACTTGACTCCAACATTAGTTTTCCAGCTTAGCAAATAAAATTCATTCAAGCACAAAACTTCATGCAAACTTGCAATATTAATTTTACAGAAATGTCTGTACTGAATGATAAAAAGAATTTAATTGAAATAATGGCAATAGAATATATTTATAGGGCAAACATATTTCACGGAGGAACAATTTTAATCAAGGAAATTGTTGACAAGAGAGATGGACTCATTAAAAATTATATTGCTTTTTAAAAATTGCTTTTAAGGTATTGATTTTGAGATTGAAAATTTCCCTTAATATATTTGTCCACATGTACATATATTTTCGGCCTGTGTAGGACATCATACCTACTCAAAAAATCATTTTTGAGCCCTGTCCAGGCATAGGAATCACAAGGTCTGGTAATATCCGAGCAAGGACCATAACACTACCTGACAAGCATAGCTTCTCCATATCAAAAATGAAAAAAAAAAAAATTTTTTGAGCCCTGTTGATCATAGCTCAAATGCCTTCCCTCCCAGCTGAAAGTGTGCTGTTGATGCCAGCCATGCCAAAATTATACCTGTTTTACAACCTAGTATTTATGTGCCAGTTTTATGAATGTTCCTGCTGTCTTTTTATGCATCCAGCCACTCCATTTGCCACCATATGCATTCCATTCGCATTCCTTGTATTGCCAACATATCAGATTTCATTTGCAGTCGAGCAATATTTTTATAAAAGCCAAAATCAAGGAATGCAAACTGGGTCATGTATATTATACTATTGGCATGAATATATGAGCATCACATGTTGCTCACATGTTGTAGCTAATAGTGTACTGTTGCTGGCAGCAACATGTAGCCAAAATCATATGTTTTCCTACCTGGCAGTAAGACTGAAAAATTGCATTATAAAACCCTAGTTAGGCCTAAATATGGACAGAGTAAAAATATTAGTTTTTTCAATTACCAAATTATGTATGACGTTTGTCATTGTCCAAGCCGTTGCTGTATCAAAGAATGGGACACTCAGCAGCACCAAATGCAAGAAAACTACGAGAATGAAGTACGTCAGCCAAGCTCCTTTTTCACTCAACCAGGTTTCATTTTGATTGTACAGACTATGAATATTATGTTGCTCTTTGGTGGTTTCCATCTCATCGACGTTGCCAAGCAAAATATTACAAGTCTTACTAGGCCTAGGCAAATATGGTGACATTAGAAAGGCTTCAATCTTTTCGTCTACCTGTCTGCATTCACAAATCTAGAAAAAAAAATTTTTCTAGGTATCTGTTCTTTTTAAGCAGTAGCAATATACTCCAAAATGAATGTAGGTTTAGCGATCCCAGGTAAAGACGGAACGAGACTACATGGCCACCGTGTTTTGAACTTCCACTTCACCTGACCTTCACACTATTTTCGGGTCCACTGGTACACTAAAGTTACTGCGCATGCTTATACTTTTTCTTTCACCAAACATTCAACAGGAGGCTGTTTTCAAGAAGAGGCCCGATTATAATGAAAGTTTTGGTGGTGGTGTAACGTAGTCTGTAAATTTTGATGAATGTTTGCTGAAAACAGTCAGAATGATGATCTGGTTCAATGGTCTCGTCGAAGAAGCTGTTCAGAAAGCCCTGAAGGAGAAAAAGATCTTCCTTGTTTATGTTGAGGGTGAGTTTTTGTATCAAAATTTGCCTTGGGATTACGAAAGGTAATTTTGTCTACAATAGCATACCTAACTTTTTGCTGACTGATTCTACAATATACAGTTGTAAAAGATGGAATCTTCCTTCCAAAAACACTTAAATTGTTTTTCTGAAAATAATTTATACTCGGGATTTTGTACATATCCTCGTACTGTAGTGTACAACGCATCACTGTGTGCGCCTTGTTTGTGCCCCAGCCTATCTGTTTACGTGTACAATTACTGACCAAATATTAGATTTGAATCCATATTGTTCTACTCAGATAAGGTTTAGCTTTAATAGAATTGGAGATCCCAATTCCTAAACTTGAAAGATGGCCCACTTTTTGAGGTGTCCAGAAGTATAAACTATGAACATTGACTTGAGTCTAATGCTTGTTATCCTCAAGCCTAAACCAGCATAAACGGATATTTTTAGAGGAGGTACAATGACATACACATGCATAGATGCAACTAAATTTCACATTCAAAAAATTTCAAATCTCAGAACCAATACTTTGTGACTTGGAGTCAATAAAAGCTTTGTTAGAAAGAAAATGAGACAATGATTTTGTTGTATAAAATTTTAGCAGTTAAAATGTTTTGTCAGTGGAACACTTTTGCTTGCATAACACATTTTTGTCACAAATAATGAAAAATTGATATGTAAGCAACAAGTTTTAGTGCTTGAATGAGTTTTATTTGCTAAAGGTTAGAGATGGATCAAAAAGTAACATTGATGTTGAGTCATAAGAGTACTTGGCTCTGATATTTCCAGAATGCCAATCTCTTCTCATTTGTTCCACACAATATTTTTATGACAAAATGCATGCAGGGCAGACAAAATGTATTAAGCTTGTTATTTTCCCATCCACAGTCTTGTATAATAACTTCAATTCTAGGAGTCTTGTTCTAGCATCTAGATGTAAAGTTAGGAACTTGAAAAACCAAGTACCAACAGAGTTTTGTTCATTTCATGGTCTGCCCCACAGGGAATGTCTTTTCCCTTTAATTCTTGCCAGAAGAAGAATATTCTATTAGAATCAGATTATAAGAAAGTGATGAAGAAGACCTTTTATAAGGCTTTTTATTTTGGGCTGAAAAATGCTGACACATGAATTGCCCAGTACAGGCCTTTTTGTTTGATGTGAGCGATCATTTGTATGTCAGCACTCACACAACCCCAACCATGCAAGGGTCTGAATCACAAAACAGTAAATTGTGAGGTATAAATATTTCATGAAAAAACATGTTTCCAGCCATCTTTGTGATCAAAGCAAGTGACATAGCCAGTATATCAAAACATTGAAAACACAATTAAGCTGAATTAACCAAATCTCAATGGAAAAATGCAATTATATATCAAATCCACGGTGAATGTTTAGAAATACTATTGGTGCTTAGTATTTGAACTACATTTGCCCTGGTAGCATCACCTAGGCAGTCAAAGCGTATTTAAAAAAGGTTTGGTACAACACTTAAACCATAATTTGGCAATGATGTCTATATGACCTTTCTGATGAACATAGAATTTATAAATTCAAAACCACATTTATATTGCATTAATAATCGTTGTAACAATTCATTTTTATTTGATATTACCTTGTCCCAAGTTACCCTATAAATATAGATTATTTTGGTTTTTATAAACATTACAAGCCCTTTTAGTGCTGTTGATATTTATTATTAACATTTGTTATCTTTCCCTGGAGCAATTGCTTACACAAGAGAAAACACACAAGTGATAGCCCAATGGATTGGACTTTTTCTTACAAAATGGTCTGCCGGTATATGTTTGTTTACTTATACTTTTAAGCATTTGATCAGTTTGACTGGCTGACTTTTTTAAAGTATTTTTCCCAAATCAGGTGATGATGATGATTCAAAGAAAATGGAAACAACATGGAATGATGAAAAGGTAGAGCTTCGTTTTGTGCAATATTTTCAGATTTTTGGCTGGATACATTTGATAAAACATTTTCCAAATTACTCCTTGAATAGACTTCTGGTAGGCTAAAACAAATGTATGGGCTTTAGGTTTTTATGCTTCGAGGAACCATTGGTATACATTTTATTTGCAGAATTGATGACTGATAATGAGTAGAATATGAAGAAGTATTGCCTCATAAATTTCTAGGAGAACAGAATTATGACTATAACCAGCTCAGAGAATGAGAGGAGCTGGGAGAGTGGGGTTGAATCTGTTGGAAATGTAAAAGTTTCATTGTAATAGTGGTGAATCTGCTACTTATGAGGTTATTGCACAAAGCTTCTAGATGAATAGATCCAGAAGTGATTATGAGCATGGCTCATTAAATCATTGTAAGATTATTCAGCCAAAGTTTTTGATGTGACAGTATTGGTAGATCTCTCATTGTATTTACCAAACTATAGTTATCTGCTGTTCTAAAAATATATTTGTTTTGTATGGGGTGCATCCAAGTATGATTGCACATTATTTTATAATCTTATCATGCTTTCAATTGACAGTGTCTGGAGTTAGAATATAAACTTACATGTTTCAGCTTTTGTTTTATTTCTTTTTGCTGATTTTGAAATTATTTGATAATCAAGAAGAAAAGTATAATATGTGAAAGTTGCTTTGCTACATTCTATCCTCAATCCCAAGTTACTTTCATTCCCACGCCTAGCTCCAAAGCAAGCTACCTCCCTTACCTCTCATCATCATCAAAAATGTATGCACTCTAGTAGTTCCCTTTCATTGCCTGTCCAAACAAAAATCTTTTCTGTAATATTTCTCTCAATTTGATCAATATGAATTTTAGCTAAGAGAATTTTGGACATTTGTATTTTACCAATCCCTAGTTGTTATTTTGGAGCCAATGTTGTGATCACAAAGAAGGTTTTTCACCAAATCACCAATAGCGTGTTTATTATCTGCCCAGGGGAAAGCAATTTGGCATCCTTTAACAGGGAAGCAAAACAAAGGAATGTCAACCCAAAGTCATGTAAAACACTTCCAAAAACAGAGAATATGGCTTTGAATTGGTAGGGCCATCCGAAGTGAAAACCAATGCAACATCCTTTAACTCAGGCCTAATAGTGTTTTTACATATTAAATGTTTTACAAAAACTTACAGGCTCAATTATTACTATCAAAATTACAAGTCATATTTGGTTTTGGATAGGTTTCAACATGTTGTTCCCCTGTCAAGTGTGTTGCTATCAGGATCAAAGCTGGAAGGTATTCTTTTTCTGCCAAATTGTTTTCTTGGAGAAAGATCACATTCATTCTCATTATTCATGTTGTTTTTGGTTTTTGTTGATAACTGTGATCATGCAAAAAAACTTTTGTAGTACTGGCTAGTTGTTCACAACCAATACCCATAATCACATGCATAATACATAAAGTCATTACATTCCATACTTTTGATTCCTTTAGCAGTTTTTGTCATTTATAAAGCTATTTGTACTGACTTGTCATTTGAAAATGTATCCTTGACCTCATTATAAACTTGTGGTTAGCTTACACTTGTGTCATTTGCTTGGAATTCCTCATTAAGCTACTTTGCAGCTAGCTTTGATGCAAGGGTCTTACTTGTCTTAAAATTGGATCTTCAATACCCCAAGCTTTTTTGAGATAAAAGAAATGTTTCGTTCTCCCATCTCTGATAAATTGAGGAAAGATATTGGCACTAATCCAGCACACTTCACCTCAGTTATAAAGCTCATTACATTCTAGTGTCATTTTCTTGTTTCACCTTTAACCAGAATTTTTCATTTTTTCCCATTTTTCACAAAATTGCACAAAAGAAATTGAATTGTTATTTCAAGAAAAAATTTGGTCAACTTACATAATATTTTTTTTAAATCTCATCTATAAATTTTATATGACGGTAAAGAATTTAATTTTATGCTTGTTTTTCAGTTTGCAATGTGAACAATTTGCACAATGCTGTATCCTTTTCTATATGTAGCCTGCTGTAAAAATTGTAACAAGAATGAAGTTTGTCCAGTTATATTTGCATTTGCTTTGCCCTAGCATATCTAGCTTGAAATATTGCTATTGCATAGAATCAGGAATAATAGCATCTGCACTTTTGCAGTATTTCAGGTTTCCGTTTTATATTATCAATTACCTTGACCTCACTGACCAGACCCTCTGCTGTGCATCCCATCAACGTATCTAATAAACGACCATGGTGTTCCAAAGGAAATAATTCCGGGATATTTGGACGTTCCCACTTTTCTGGAAAAAATAACACCTTTGTTTCAGGTAATGAAGTTAAATTTTGCTTTATGATCCATGAGCGTATATTTCTTTTGGTATAGATATTTTAATTACTTATGATCTTAAAGACACCTTTTCATGTTTTCTGCCAAATTTCTTTTTTTGTTGATAGTTTTCTAGCTATATGCAGTAAATACAACATATAATACAACTCTGCCAACACTTTTTGCTAGCAGTGGCCTAGTGCCCTTTCCTATTTGTTTACTTCACGAAAAAGGGATGAATTGCTTTACTAATATTGTGCCAAATTAATGACGTTATAGTGCAATATTACTGACGTTCACACGACATAATGTGATTGATCGTAAAAATTATTGCATTAAAACGTTGATCTCATAGTCAGTATATCACCAATTACATTGATATCTATCAACAACTTTATTGTTAAGGAAACGGGAGATCACAACTACATTAACCCAGAAAATGTCGATTGCACTGGTAGTGAAACAGAAAGTGCACCAACAGCAACAAAAACTGAAGTTGAGAAGGATGCTGCCTCTGAACCAACAGATATTAAGGAAATTGCGTCTCAAAATGATCAAAGTGAGGCAACTTTACAAGACAGAGTGGCACGAGCTGAAAGTCTGATAGCTGAGAAAAGAGACAAAGAGAAACAAGATGAGCTAAAAGTAAGAGTAATTTTTCGCGAAAAAACTCTCTTCGCAAGTTAAGTTCTTGTCAGGTTTAAGTATTAGAATTAAAAAAGGAGAAATCCATAGCATATAATTAGTCAAAGTGTTTTGTTGAACAGGTCTGATGGTTTCTTGGTAATAGTAAATAGATGTACCCAGTTTCTTGTTGGTTAGTTATGTTTTCCTTACTTAATTTTTCATGAATGTGCCTTTATATGCAGGCTTTTTATGCTCATTGATTGCTTGTCATCTGGCTGCATTTTGGTGAATCACGTTATTGGTGCCACGATTCGAACCATCCTTATTGTTTGTTAATTTCCATGTTACGCTACGATCCAGTTTTTCTACCATGTACAGCAAACCTGGATGAAGCTTTCCTTTCGTAAATCTCATTTCATAGAATTTTCAAGAAGACCTTAAGAATGTTCTTCTTCTACAATTATCGAATTTTCATGGAATTTTGCCTTGAAGATTCCAATGTCATTTTCCCGCCCCAATTTCCATTAACTGCTTAGGGCACCTTCTTTGCAAACATTAATTTATGTTCAGTTCAATCAGTTTTTGGAAAAACCTTGTTTGTGTAAGCGATTTATCGCTTTCTTCTTCTTTATGTGTCATGTGCTAAGGCGTTTAAGATCATGTTCTTCCAAACTTCTCTATCTTGACATGCTTGAATGAGATCATTTCCATGTGTCCTTTTAGTACATTCTTTGATGTTGCTCAAATACGTCATTCTCTGTCTGCCTCTTTCTTTTTTACCTTCTATTTTTCGGTTAGCGATAGCATCTTTATGCCTTTTCTCCGCATAACATGTCCCAAGAATGTCATTTTTCTGTTTTTGATGTTCTGTAACAATTTTCTGTTTTTGATGGTATGTAACGATTTATGGCATACATAACCCATTTTGAGCATATTTTGGAAAATACCGATACTTTTTCCTAGGAGGAGAAGAGGAGAAGGAATGAGGGTCACCAATTAGGACTCGCGAAGAAAAATCGAGAAGATATAGAATCAAAGAAGTGGATTGATGAGCAAGCCAAAGCTAAGGCCGATGCAAAGGCAGCTCGGGACGCAGTCAGGCTGAAATTGGAACAAGACAAGGCAGAGAAAAAGGCCAGATACCAAAAGGAAAAAGAAGAAGAAAGAATGAAAAGAGACGTAAGGAGGAGAACGATTGAAGCCCAGAAAGCTCCCAAGCCCAAGGAACAAAGGTCTGCATTATGATCATCCTCTTTATTTCAAGGGTAGCCCTTTATTTTGATATATACAAAGAAATCTGGACATTAGGATTGCTAATCTGCTGTTAAGGTGAAACCTTTTTGCTCCTATAGTTTGAAGAACTAAACAGTTTTTGTTTGTATGATGAAAGAATATATATACTCTATTTGTGACTTGGGTTGTATATTTGTAGGAAAACAACAAGAATTCAATTTCGTTTGTCGAACGGATCGGCCTTAACCAGAGAGTTCCCATCAGATACGAGACTGGTAGATGTTGTCACATCGATTTCGCAAGTAAGATTTGCACTATTTAATTCTTGCTTTATTCGTAGATATCTTGTCTTTATTCGTAGATGGCTTTATTCATAGATAGCACTATAGACAGCAAGTAATAAACGAATTCTTTTGAGCAAACCTTTGGCATTTACTAGGCATGTTATACTGTTTTTTTGAATGCGATTGCATCTATTAGCTCCGCCAGTACTTAAGAGTGTGTTGTAGGCCATACATTTTTCTTGTTCTTTGATAAGGATCTCTGAATCGGCCTTTGTTCTATTAAGTTAAGCAAATCATTTGATTTTTTGAAAGATCCACAAAGAGACTCATTAAGATACGATTTGAGAGTGACCTGTTAGAAAGGTGCAATGATTTTGGGTGAACAAGAACCCCCGAGTAGTTCTATTTTGGCCAAAATGATACTTGTTTTCATGATGCTCATAATTTAGGGTCAGAAATTCGAATTAAATCAAGTTTGAATTTTGGATCTTGCGGTAGATCACAAAATATTTGAGGCGAACTGAGATAACCGTTATCTCAATTTTTTTCAGGACGATATGATTGGCACTTCAAATATCACCTTGGCAACGGTGTATCCCAGACGACAATTCAGCACAAATGAATTGGACTGCACGCTACTCGAATTAAATCTCGTTCCAAGCGCAGCTCTAATTGTTATTTCGGTATGAATTCTTGGAATTTCTTTTTCATGGTAGAAGTTTTAGTTGCTGCATTGTATTTTAGAGGGTAACCGTACATATTTTTTAGCATCGTGACAACATTTGAAGTGATCAGAGTTTACTTTTCATAACTGGGAATTATTTTGCATTTAGAGGCATTTGGAATCCTCTCAACTTTGTATACGAAGAAGCATTTTCACCAACTGCTACACCAGTTGTTGTTTTTGAAAGCAAAGTGATTCATGCTCACAGAATCACTGAATCTAAGATTAATGTGTACCACCAGGTTTACTTATGAAAGGGTCATCAGATTATTAATTAAAAAATAGGACGGAAAAGCAGAAGCAGATCGTACTTGTCGTCCGACACTCGTCAAAGGCTAGCATACTAGAGTATAAACTTCGAATAATGTCAAAGGTTAGCAAATTATATCCAGGCTCAGATCGAAAGTAACATGAGAGGAAGAATGTTGCGTTTCATTCGTTGTCTTGTTTTCAAATGCACCATTCTTCCTCTCACGTTGCTTTCGATCCGTGTCTAGATATAAATATTCTGCTCACCTTTGGACATTATTCGACGCTCCTACTCTGAAGAGTGTCGGGGGGTAAAATCCTTTAGTATGATTCTTTTCCTCTTTTCAGTGCTTTTTCAGTTGATTACTAGACAACAATAGCATTTAGAGTTAACATGCAACAAAACTTGAATGTTACATTCTCATATCAATTCTATATTTTGCAGCAGCGTTCAAATGAAGGAACTGCAGGTCAAAATTCGTTGTTGGATTTCATCAAATTTATACTTTCGCCTCTAGTCGCAATTTTACTTTACATAAAAGCTCTGATTTTCGGTCAAGCGCAAGTGAGTAATACAACAAACTCAACGTCAAACGTTGCCCAAAAAGATGAAGGTGTTTCTCAGAAAAGCAGGTAGGTTTATGTTCATTTTTGTAAGCAATTCCAGTAAGCAAGGCTGCTTAGTATGAAAATGTTATTACAGTCTTCAGTTTTGATGTCCAATGTTGATATATTCAGATTTTTATCCGAGGGTATGATAATGAAATGCATGAATGAAATGTCTGTTCAAATAGCATTATTTGCCGTGTCAATTTTAGGCGAATCAATTTTATTTTGCAAAGCAAAATTTATTTACTACCACTTTTTTAAGATTTTATATTGTCTATATCCCATCAGAGGTTTCTTTTACTCTAAAAGGAATTTGGATAACAAAGCCAAACTTTGCGGAAATTTTATATTCACAATTGTACCAACTTCTCATAGATTTCCTCAGCTCGCATGATGTTTTATAGATCAACGACAAAACGTTTTTTTCTACCTCACAACCTCCCGGCCCTACCTACCCCAGTCGTTTAGCGAGCTATTTCGAAATAAGGAATTTCCGGCCTAACCTGCTTATTTACTCTGCAGTTCTCTTATCGCGGACCAGTGTTTGCTATGTCGATAGCCAGTGACACTTACTGAGGTAGGACTTTAGAGCAGAGCCTGTCACATTTTATGTTACCAGTCACATTTCTCTTATAGGTCCGACGACAAAAAGACCAGGGACAGTGCCACGGGGTACAAGAAAGAAGGGAATGTCTACCAGTTTAAGCAGGACGATTCTGATGATGATGATGAGAAAAAGACTTGGAATGGAAATTCTACTCAGCAAATGTGAAGCAGTTACCCTTCAATATAATTATTACCACCAGGGCCTAAAGCTAGCTAAATTTATCATAGATTAATAGTTTAATATACTTTACTCTCAATCATACCATGCATTAACATTGTTTGTTCTCCTGAAATCTCGCACATTTATTGCAAGAGTGGTTTGCCCCTCTCAAGCGACACTGTGAAAAACAAATTGGTTAAATGAAATGGTAGACGTACTCAAAACAACTCAACTTATTGAATTTTCGTGTGTGAGCAACACTGTTACCATTTAATGTTTGTTTATTTATAGTCAGAACACCCTTGCGAACAAACCCCGCCCCTTAAACCAATTTATTTAAAAAGGATCCATGGTGACAAAGATGGGAATTTTTCTTCGTTTTCCTAATCTTTGCTGCTGCATGCCCCTGCTCACAAAATTGACTGAATGTGTTCTCTTGAAAGAAACCTTATTTCTACATCATAACCGCCAAGTTCCGAATAAAAATCTTTGTCAAAAGCAATTTAAAGGTTCGGCGTTACATGATTGACTTGGTTGCCATCACTGAAATTGTCATTCTATTTCTTTGAATGGTTCTGGTTCTTCAAAATTGTTCTTAGAAACAAGTTACCCATTTTATAATTATTCAATTTGAATAATTGCATTTTGAGATAATGTTTAATAAGCATTTCGAGAATATATAGAATTACATAGATGAATATGCAGTTTCCAATTGTTACGAGAAAAGAAGACGTGAAGTTCTGCTGAGAAATTGAAAGAACAGAACTGAAAGTAACAATTACATGGCTGTGAGCAGGGGCATGCAGCAAAACTAAGCAAAACGTTTCTTCTGAAGAGGTTTACATTCCTCGACAAAATATTTGATTTATTCAGTAACATCTAAACGTTCTAAATTGTGAAAACATAGTGAAACGGACAGACGGAATTTGATAATTGCTGCGTTATTGTCAAACTAGTTATGAGGGTATCATAGATAAATACTCCTTATTTATGACTCCAGTTAACAACGGTTTTTCTTTTGAGGTTATTCTCGGTATAAACGTTATTCTCGGTAATAAGTGAGAAATTTAAAAACGGAGCAAGCGCACTACAAATATATATTCAGCCAGAGAAAGATTACAGTGAGTCTCTAGACCATTAATATAAACCCTAATTGGAACGCATGATTTTTTAAATGTTGGATTATTGAAATGCGCAGACCTTTTTATAAACATCAAATTTTGTTTAAAACCACAGAAACTAAAAGTTTTCATTCGCGTGTCATACGCATTCTTAGTCACGTGCCTCATTTTTGAAACTTGAAGCCTTGCATCGAAAAGACAATACAAATTGACAGGCATGTTTTTACATGTTCCGCGTGCCTGTTATAGAAGTTATCTTCACGAAATTGAACACATAGGAGATGTATTAATCACAGATGACAACAGTTTCATTTCAAAATTTCAAATAATAGAAATAATACCTTTTCAATTACAAAGGAAAATCGCAGAAACAGAAAATTAAAAAAAATTGAATGCTTACATATAGGCTGTGGCTTGAGAGTGTCACTTATGCGTCCTGTTGTATGATACATTAACAAACGAAATTTGGTCTTCACAACAAAATATTACACATGCCCAGAATAAACCATTTTATGGTACTGACACAATCTCAATGACATCAATGAACAGTGAACATTACAAGGAACATCATGTATTTGAAGTTAGTATGTTATGTCATGTGAATTTAAATTTCAAGTAGATCTTCCTACATGCCAATCATTTTTTAGCAGTTTTTGATTGTTTCTTTTTCCCTTTCCCTCCAGAGGCTTTTGCCTTTGGCTTGCTATACTTTGCTTCCAAATGTTTGAAAAAATTGTTTGCTTCATTCTCCCGGACTTGCTGCCTTTGCATTATCATCTTTGTTAGGTCATCCTCGCTGTTACCAAGACCAACTTCTTTTGCTGCCTCAGCTGCTTCCTCTGCCTCTTTTTTTGCCTGAAGATAAACATACATTAATAATGCTGCACCGTATGCAGCTAAAATAGTTATTGGAAAGAACTTGCTGGAAAATGGGTGGAAGCTAGAACACAATGTTATTTCATCTCCACAACCAAGCCTTGGACAGAAAACAATACATGATATTCTCTTCTCACAGCCCTTCCATATAAATGTTGTTTCAAGAGCTGTGACCAAAATAAATCTTAAAATATGAAGCCAATAATATATTAACAAATCAATTTTAAACCAGCCTTAAGAGAAGCAATAAAACAAAGACAAATATGAAGAATATTGGGCAATGAAATAGAGCTGGTCTGCGTATAAGGAGAAAAAGCAGGCTGTGTGCCAACAACTTCCACTCTGTGCCAAAGAAGTATAGAATTTTAGCAGGGGGCAAATTGCCTGAAGATGTTGATATCAGGGGGGGGGGGGCACATAAAGTAATGGGTTCCATTTTTATAATGGATTTAATCAAATGTAACAAAAGTATGCCTTAAAGAATAATAAAAATGTTGAACTTAAGGGTGTAGTTTCAAACATTTTCTGCTGGCTTTGCTTGCACAGGGCCTCCTTTTTGGCTTTTACCCCAGGTCCCATAAGCCTCTCAGTGGCCTTGTTGTGAGAAGGAAAGAGCCGTTGCTCTACAGCCCTGCTTGGCACACCTAGAATGTGCACAGAGGAGACTTTTGCATATTTAAACTTGCTTTGAAATCGCCCTGTTGTCAAAGACAAGTACAGGACAATCCAGACTACTGTGACTGTTGTTTGAGTGGAAGTGTGTAAGTAAAGTTGATTTTGGACACTTAATTGAATTTTTGCCAAATGTGTTTTCCTCAAAACATCTTTCATGTGATTCAGACCATTACAAGCATGTTGTTAACAAATAGCAACTCCTCTCTTGAACAGGCTCTTTATAGGATTTCAACAAAAAGCCATCAAGATTCCAAGATAATTGAAATTTCACAGAGAATTGGAACATGCTGGTCTTTTAACAGGAGCACAAGGTAAGTTTGAAAAACTCAATTTTACAAAACCTCCATTGACCTGTCCTCAACTGTTGCAAGCCAAACAAAAACAGTGTTGGCCTATACTCAAATTGCTGTGAAATAACATATCAAAGTGGCCTATTAGGGCACAACTTAATGAAAAAGGGGAAAAATGACTAAATTTCTTCCCAAATCAATTTCTCCCTGATTTCTCTTAGCCGACTAGTGATTTTCCCCGATAATTTAAATCCTTTGTAGAACTTTAGACTTGACCTACTTTCTTTCTTCTCTTCTTTTGGTTTTTGTGATCATCATTATCGAAAGCATCATACATTTTGACTTCTCCTGCCTTTATCCTTTCATTTATAATTTCCTTGAATCGCACATCATCTTCTTCATTGCAGCAAGGAACCCTTTCTAATATCATGTCCATATCTCCTTCGCATTCATCGTATGCTGTAAGAAGGTCTGCAGTTTCTTCTTCAGAAAACCGATACTTCGATTCAAATTCTTCAATATCTGCAATAGTAATCTTTTTGAACAAAATACGCCAATACGAGTCCCAGTTCCTGTTTTCTTGTACTAGTCCAAACTCTTCATCGATCTCACCAGACTCGTCGTACAAAGCCCTTTTATCTGAATTTGAAAGAATTGCGAAGACCTGACTTAAAGATTGGAATTTTCGGGTGGCCGTTTGTTTCTCTTCCTCGGTTACTCTATCTGGATGGACTTGCAAAGATATTTTGTAGTATGCTTTTTTCAAATTAGCTACTGATGCATTTGACTTTACGCCAAGTACCTCGTAAAGATTGCTCGTCCCATACAATTCTTTGATGCACTCAAGCAACTTCGCCATGTTTACTAACAAAATTTGGCGCGGAGCAAATCATTGGCGCGCGGTTATCTCCAGCCTCGTATTCATTTAACAAAACGAGACCCGCTATTTCCTCTTCCTAGTAAAGCTAAAGCTGACAGATATTGGCAGGTAGAGAAAAGGCCCAAACAGCATCAATTTTGAAATAGATGTGCTTTCAGAGACCAGGAGACATACATTATGATATTGAGTAGGAGCATGGCAATTGCTTAGTTAGGCTCAGGTGAAAAATAATCGCAGACAGAAATGAAGAATAACTGGGAACAGCAGCCGCTTTTAGGCCCTCACTCTGCCTCAACTGCTATGAGGTCGCCAAATGATGCATTTGTGAAAGATCTGACACGATCACTGGAAGATATAAAAAGGTCCTTGGATAGAGAAAATATTGGAAATGACGAAAAATTTGGACTGAGTCCTGTTCGAAGGATGTTCTGCTTGTTATCATTTTTTGATTTCCTTTTGATTGTCCTTTTGTGGATAATTTATGCTCAGGTAATTCAAGATTTTTGAATAAAAGTCCATGCCTAATGTCAGAGGTAAATCTTGTAGCATTTACAGTCAGCTACAGGGTATAGTATGCTCACACACCAAGGCAAATTGTAGCTGAAGAAACTAAACAGACATATTAAGAAAAACAACTGGTTGCTTGAAGATGCATCCATAAGGTCTGGTTTGCTAAAACAAATTAAACAATAATCAACAGCTACAAGTGCCAAATAAGTCCAATCAATAATTAGCAAAAGTAAATCAATAAACAAAGGCTAAAGATCATCTGCAATGTATGCAGCAAAACTGCAACAAGATATAGGATTAACTTACAAACAATAAGTCCTTTTGGTCTTAAAATTCCATACAAAGAGGGGACAAGACCAAGAACCAGGCCAAACTTAGCAAGAAACCAGGCAAAACATATCTAGAAACCAGGCCAACATTTGAAGTATACTACTCATCTCAGTGCATAAGGAAAAACAGAACTGTTCTTACTGATTTTATCTGTTCTTGAATCCCCAAGACCATATGCATGAAGCTTTTAAAGTTGAATCTATGGGAAGCAGGCTACCTCCTTGAACTGTAAAAATCAGGCACACTATTTGATAAACATCACAAACATGGTCAATCTATGTGACCTGACTGACACATAGGGATCAAAGTTAAAGTCAGATCGACTTAAAAGTCAGTTAAAGTCTAAAGCAAAGATAATGTTTACATTTAACAAACAGAAGGTAAAAGCAAATAATGAATTCACATCTGTAACTATCAGTATGTCAAGGAATATGTGTATGTGCTGTTTGTTTATGAACAACATGAAAAAGTGCCTTTGAAAATCCCTTGAAAATCAAAATATCAGTTGATTGTGTAGGCAACATCAGCCATTTCATTTTGTCATCAAAGTGCACCATAATAATTTTCAAAGCAACTACAGAATTGAAGTTTTAAATGAATGTCTCATCTGTGAATGAGTGCTTGCTAATAGTGAGCAGCAAGTACCCTTTAATGTTGCATCATTTAGAATATCTGCCAAATGTCTGTTGAAGTTCTCCAATGCACATTATCATCGGGAACAGTCTATATAAGTACCTTACACACATTCCTTGACATTCTGTCAGTTAAAGATACAAATTCATTATTTGCTTTTACAGGCAACATGATTTTTTTAAAGATAATCAGTAATTAATTACCTACTAATTATTTGTTTTTACCTTTTAATTATTTCTTTCAAAACTAATAAACTTTTACCTGTACACTTGGTACAGTTTATAAGCTAGCTTTATGTTTTTTTGCTTCACTCAATTTGGTTCATGAAAAGGAGCACCTAAATGAACTACATTTTCCCTCTTTTAATCAGCACACATATATACATAATCTGTGAGTTAATAAGCTGCTGAAACACTTTATAGCATACCAGCTTGTGCACTTATGCATAGAGATATGCTTTGTTTAAAAATAGGAAAAAAAGTTGTTTGTCAGATTCTAAGAATCTGGCAGTGAGCAGGAATTATGCAAAATGACAAAAAACAATCAATTGCTGCAAGAAATAAACTGGCAAATCAAAGAAATAGTTGACTTAACTAATGTTTTACTCTAGCATTCAAGGCTTTTGCAATGTAAAGATCATTTCTTGTGGGTCATTTGGCACTCCCCAGTTTGATTTCATATCAGGATTCTAACTAGTTGTACTGCAATTCACAATTCATAGACTTTATGAGAATGATCTATTTGTTTCTATAGACAACAATGGATAGTCTGACGAAAATGTTTAACAAAGAAGTTGAAGAGTACAAATTCAAAAGCTCACTCTTTGATTTTGTGGTATGTAGTTCAAAAGCTCTCTTAACTGATCAAAAAGCAATTCATATCTTTGGCAAATTTTATACATTTATCAATTGTTAGGGTGATGTTTTGCAAGCACGAAATAATTTTTAGTGGGTAGGGTCATGTCTTAAGAATTGTTAAGAAGGGTCCTCTTGCCATGTGATCTTGCTATAACATGAGCCAATGCAAATATGTTAATGCAATATTATCTGAGAAGATTCCAACTCAAGGTTTCAGGCAAATTTTCGGAGTGGGGCAACATTTCTAAGATCTGCTTTTTTTTGCAGGAAATAAGACATTGCCTGAAAACACTAAAACTTTGTTTATTTTAGTAAATCTTTTTTCAAAGGTTTTTTATGAGTGTAACTAATTTTTATTTTGTTATGTTGTTTCCTTTGTTAGGTTCTGGCATTTGTAAGATGTATTCTTCTTTTATTCACATATGCACTTCTCAAGAGTAGCAAATGGTATTCAGTTGCAGTAAGTATTATAATTGTTTTGAAATCTGAAATTATTTAGCAGAGTAAAAACCGCATATGTATAATACATACAACCATAATGTGTCCATAATCAGTGCACCTTAGAAGAGACAACAGGAATTTGCAAATTCTATTAAGTTGATTTGGTTTTTGAAAGACAGCACAACAATTATATGTTATAAATAAAAAACTGAAAATCATGAAATTTATCCTATAAATAGTCTAGAATCAGAGACGTGACACAGTGTTGGATTTTTGGAACTGTTCTAAACTAGAGGCAATGCAGTTTGTTAAATGAATAATTGTTTATAGGTCCAGGCTTTCGTTGGAAAGGTGTGCCATGCATGCCCTGGCAAAATATCACACAGCGCCTTCTTTTATTTTGAGATCAAAAATTCTTAATAATTGGATTTGTTTGTTTTTGAGACAGGTTTAAATGTTTATCTTTCCTTGGTACTTTTTATTCATGCCACTTGAAAAAGGCTTAACACCTTGTCAGGATTGTGGGTTAACTATAAAATTTGGACATAATCTAGAACTAATCTACATTTGTATGGATCATAGGACTAATCTACAGTGGAATCCCAATATTATGAAACCTGGGTATAACTAATTTTCTGGTATAAAAAAAGAATGTCTGGTCCTTTGGATTCTACCAAACCCCATACAAATTCTTTTGGTATAACAATGCTGGTATATAACAAACTCACATCATTACAAACTAATTGTAGATCCCTTTATCATAATTCTCCTTGATATGACAAACTTTTCTAAGAATTTTCACCTTTTTTTAGGTCTGCTTATTTCTGGTCTATATTTATCTTTATTTCTCTGGGGAATCATGATTTTCATAAGTTTTAACATGCATTTGCAAACATGCAATTTTTATGATGCAAAAAATGGAGAAGAGATTCATGCAAAAGTTTACACCTATTCAAGGCTTTATGCCATTCCAGTGAACAAATCCAAACACAGAAAACTATAATATTACATTTTTGTCTCTGCTTTTTACGAGGAACATCAAGTGTCATGAAAAAAATTTTCATTTTCGATCGCTAATTTAGTGAAAGTAGCAGATTTTCCAATGATGCATTTTTTGCTGATATATCCAATAAATTCATGGAAAATTGTTTTCAAAAAAGCAAACACTTTTTAATAACATTTTTGCTAAAAGCTTTTTTGTCTGACACTCCTCAGATAAAAAAACATCAGAATAAGGGTCCAAAAGAACACTATGAAAAATATATACCCAGTTTGTGCTTGTGTAGAAACTTGCTCAAGTAAAATTTTTGCGAACAAGTGTCACACGCCGCCAAAAACGGTCAGAATGGAGCAATTTGGCCGTCACAACGGCAAAATGGCAACCCTGCCTGCCTGGACGTTTAGGTGTGCGGTGCTTAGCAGGCCTGCTCTTTTTTCCCAAGAAAGCCTGTGGATTTAATTAGTAGATCATACTTGCCAGATATTTCTTAAACATTTGAGATTTACTGCTGCACCATGTTAGATATTTTTCTTTGTTCTTATTGTTCTTTGATTGTTCTTTCACCCCTAAATACAAGAGACACCTGCTCGATGTTAGAGACTAAGTAACTATGGTATTTTGAATGAGAATTGAAGCATGCAATATAGGGTTCCCCTGATTTGAATGGAAAGATACAAAAAATTATCAATAGTAGTTTATGATATTGCAAATGAAAGGCATGTACTAGCTTATCTGTAGCAGGGGCGGACACTTGATCAAATATTGGGGGGGCAAGCCTATTGTTTTAATAAGATGATGTCACATTTCCCATTGTTTTAGAACAAAAGACCATTGTCCTCCAAAGTATTGGGGGGCAGTCGCCACCCCTCGCCCCCCCCCCCCAAGTGTCCGCCACTGATCTGTAGTTATAATTCTGTATGCCTATTGTATATAAATTGATAATTGATAATAAAATAAGCTTTTATTCACTTTTTATTGTAAATTTTTCCCTGAGGTGACAACAATGCTTTCTACCCTCATGGCCATTTTGAAAGTTGTGATGAATGAAGGAACAGTTGTAAGTTTGTTTTTAAAATTATGTAATCAGGAAGAGAAACAAAATTATCTGACCTTGTGCAATGCAAGAAAGTATTGGTCCAGCCAAAAAATTCAATATATAAGCATTAAAATCGTCAAAATCTTTTTCAAGCCTTGAATTTAAATCAGTGATACAGAACCAACTAGGTGAGTTAGCTCAAGTAGAGTTCTCAAGCATGACATGCTGAACAATTGATTGTTAGATAATTTTTTGACCCTTGATCGCCCAAGCCAAAATAATGCAACAAAATACCTCTAAAAATTTAAAACAGACTGGATCATCTGCAAGTTATTTAATTCAATGCTATCATGCACAATTTTATGAAAAGTTTCATTTCACAAAGTATGCATCCTACATACAATTTGCTATATTATTTTGCTTCGTTTTCTTGTATTCTCTTGCATTAAGGTGCTTTGAAAAGGGCATGAATCCCTTTCAACAATTTTCAAAACTATATTTCAGACAATACAAGAATTACCCTGCTTTTGGTATTTTGCATGTTTAGCCCCTCCTCCTCCCTTAAGGAGGTTAAAGGAGGTTAGACAACATTGAATATAATTGTTGAAATGCTTAAAAACAGTTCCTCAAAAACGTTGAAATGCCAGTATAGGGCTTAGGAAAGACAACAATACACTAGAAAGGATGTGCATTGAATTTGCAATATTGGTTTTTTTCTGTCTATCTGTGTGGTAGGTGAGACATTACTGCAGTTTTGTTATAGTCAACGCTTACAGTCACACTAAATATTTCTCAGAAAAGTATGACTATAAGAGGAGTGTGACATTAAGCAGAGTTACCTGAAACAGCTAAATAAGTGGCAGAGAAATCAGATGTGGTGGCCCTAAAATCCTAACCATTTTGATCTTATTGTTGTATTATGTACTTTTTCATTTCCTTAGATAAAGAGTGGACAACCAATGAGTTATTTAATAGTCATTGCCACATTTGTTATCTGCTGGTCGGAAGCCTGGCATTTTGATTTCCAAGTAAGTCACTCAAAGATTCAAAGTTACAAAGATTATGATAATCAAAATGTGTCTGATAGAAAATGATAATTTTTAACTGACTTTTCTTTGATTTTCTTCTGTGCATTACTTAAAGATCTTTTATTCTACCTTTAACCAAATAATGAAAACAAATAGATGGCAAATATGCATTTCTGTGTGCTATGTTGATTTTTAAAAGTTATGACAGAAGAAACCATTTATTTCACACTAAAGAATTGTTTTCTGAACATAGAATTTTAATGAATTCTGCCACATTTTTCACATTCTATTGTTTCAAACAGTTTGCAAGGCCAATTTAATATTCAATGTTGGTATTTGGAATAGTTTTTTTCTATCAGGTGCTCCTATTATTGTAGACAGTTTCTGGATTGATAGGCTACCATGATGTGGCTATAATACCGTGTTCTATGAAATGCTAGAGATTAGATCACATCGTTTCTAAAAGACTGAACACTCTAAGAACAGGCTGAACTCTTTCACACTTTTGGCCTGCAAAACATCAGTTGGTTGTAACAACACCAACAGCATTAGGCTTATCAGGCCCTTTCCCGCCCCAAAATTAATTTTGGTTGATTGACCAAATTCTTTTTTGAATGATATGCCAATTTTAATATGTTTTAAAGGGTGTTCAGTCGCTTAATAACTTGTTCTTGGGGTGTTCTTGGGGTGTTCTTGGGGTGTTCTTGGGGTGTTCTTGGGGTGTTCTTGGGGTGTTCTTGGGGTGTTCTTGGGGTGTTCTTGGGGGGTTCTTGGGGGGTTCTATGGTTCAGTCTTTTAGAAACGACGATTAGATCAAAAGATGACATGAACTTTTATCTTTATCATCCAGGTGATACCTACAGAATTAAGACTAAGACGGGAAAATATAGCAAATACCCTCACAGGTAAATAATTCATCATTAGACTATAAGACCTACTTTTGTTGACAGATAAGTAGTGGATTTTCTGTGGCAGTGCCCTTCTACTTCTTTTCAAGAATATCATGGAATTTCTATCCTCTTCCTATAATCAATAGTTAATTTGTTCTTCTTAGGGACATTTAATGTCTGGTTTATTGACATTTATTTTATATTCAATCTTTTGTAGTAAGAATTGATGTTAAAGGCTTAATGTGATTCTATACTGTGATTCTATATTCTATACAATAATTTTACATGATTCTATACTGTTTAATGGTCTGTTGTCTAGCGCTTAATGCCATAAATACAACGTTACATGCTTAGATTTGTTAAAAACCACCACAAGACAGATAAAATGGATAACATATGTATTCATTATAGCATCAAATTCATAAGCAGACAAATCTTTTGCTGAGAATTTTCACAACATAACAGCTGATTATTTCTACTACTTGAATTTTCTTCTGCAATTCCCCCATATAATGATTTATTTTATGGGTAAAATGGTAAAGTTGCAGCCTCTTTGACAGGAAAACTTCTTTTTTTCTGTCTCCAGCCTCAATACCCACATTACCATCAACTGTCAGTGACTGGCGTTTAGGGTGAGTGACGCAGGCTTTATATTCTACGATTTACTTCCACTAAACAATTCCAAATACCAAATCTTCATATTAGAAGGCGCTTCAACTTTTTTTTGTTAATGATATTTGTAAGTAGTGACTGTTTTATGGTCCTGATACTTTTTTATAAAAATTTTTTTTAAAAACAATATTAGATGTTGATAAACGTGGTGAAGACAATACCTAGACAGGCGCGGATCCAGACAGGAGCAAAGGGGGCAAGCATTCATACAATAAAGGGGGCATGTCAAATTCATATCGATTCTTCAATTGTTTGAAAACTATAATGATGATATCAGATAAAAGTTTCTGGAAATCTGCAAATTTTTGATTACCTCATTTACACTCATTTTTTTATAAGAAACTGGCTACAAGAAACGAGTACTGGACAGTCAGAAAAAATTAAGAAACTCCAGTACTCGAAGCAAACAATTAAGAAACTATTAAATCGTGATAAAAATGAGAACAACGAAATTTTGTAAAACCCAAGAACATGATTGCCCTGTTGGTCTAGAACTTGAGACACAAGTGATAAAAATATCGTCGTTTCTAAAAGACTGAACACTCCAAGAACAGGCTGAACACCCCAAGAACGTGCTTTAATTTGAATGCTTTATTTTACTGCTTTGACAGAGTTAAAAAAGTACAAGATTATTAAGGCATCTATCTTTAGTCCATGTAGTCATCTTCATGCTTTGTAGCGTATGTGGCGGCAATTACGTGCTTGGGCACAGACTAAACATTCTTTTTTCGTTTTTTCTCTTCTCCATTTTATTTTGCTTTCATTCAAATGTAAAAAGTATGATTATTCGCAGCCATGCTAAGATTATTCTAAAGCTTTGCAAGACCCTTCCTTTCTCATGTCAACATTAAAAAAGCGAAGAACTTTGGAACCTAGTTATATAAAACCTTAAGAATATTTCCTTAAATTCTCTCTCATTAAAATCTATTTAGATGCTGTTTCTTGCCATTCCTAGATTTACCTAACCTAAATTTTTCTTCCCGCCAACCATGGTGGCGGCCTTAACTAAGCAAAGCCAGAATAATTATTACGGTTCGCAGTTCCGGGATCCTGGATCTGACTTCATGCGCTTCAAGTCGACTTAACGAAGACAAATGTCCTAATCTAAAAATAGCACAGGCCGTGAAACAACGACCATGTAAATTTTGAAAACTCAGTACCTAGGGTACCAGAATTAAGTCCCCTAAACAAAATCCACATGTTTTTCTGGTTTTCTGGCTCGGCACTCGAAATACTTAAAGGGATTAGTCATGGCTAAAGCCCCCTCAGCCCCCCTGTGCCTGATTTGAAAAGCTTTTGTGGCATTTGAAGGGGAAAATGGGGGAAGAAGTTTTGAAATCTTTTTTAGAGAGCAAGATAAAAGAGAGAGAAAGAAAGAACCTTTAGAAACAGCGGAACAAAGAGTACTTACAACATCGTGTGTGCAGTTTGCTTGAAAGCCAATCAGAATATCATAATGACTCAGCAATTTTTGCAATTTGGGTATACGCTTCCTATTTACCATGACTCAATGCCTTTAAGAACCCCTTTCATAGATTCAACTCCATAATAAACTTAGTTCATAAGCCTGGTTCCCACTTGGTCGTTTGGGTCGTTTGGGTCGTTGGAAAATACCCAAACGACTGAAAAGACTCAGTGGAAACATACCTGCCAACAACCCAAAAGACCTGAAAGACTCAAACGACAGTTGTCACAAAGATAGAAAATTTTTTATCTCCGCGACCCCAAATACCCACGCATTAATTATTTTTGCAAGTGGAAGCCGACAAACGACTCAAACGACTCAAGCGACTCAAACGACCCACGCTTTAGTAACTATTTCTTCAAGAAAAGGGGATTTTCTTGTAACCGCGTGTTTGACTAGAACAAGAACAAGATTTATGGAAGCTTTATGGAAGAAATTCAAAAATACGAGTGCCATTATATCAATTACTTGAAAGAAATTAAAAATAAATACAAAAATATCAAATCATGGCAAGCTATTGCACTGAAATTTAGTGATCTAACATTGCCGTCTGTACAAAGTCACCAGAGGTAGAAATAGTTAACTTTGCAACATCAGTTGTTGTTTATCAAATGCTACCATCGTTCCTTCCACGCATGCCGCCAAAATTAAATGAGCGATGCATGGTGCAAGCAATGAACAGCATCAACAACAAAACGACTCAAAAGACTTAAACGACCAAGTAGAAACCAATGTGTTCCAACCACGTAGCTGTAGGTGTCGGCTAGGGGGGGGGGCAAACTCGAGCAAGAACCATACCTGAGGGGGGCAGGCTTTAAAACAAGAAAACAGATATATAACAAACAGATATATTTGGACAAAATCAAGGTCATGGAATTATAAATATGCCAAATTTTCAAAATATCTTTCGGAAAAACTGTAGCCAGAGGGGGCAAGTTGTTGTCAAAATTTTCATTGCCCCCTCTGCAGCTACGTGGCTGATGTGTTCTTTGGGTCGTTCGTGTTTTTCAGGAACGACTCTGACGACTCAAACGACCCAAACGACGAAGTGGGAACCAGGCTTAAGCAAACGCAATGCTGTGTTTTCACACACATGACGAACACAATAAGCAGTTATGACAACCCTTTCACCATTAGAACAATGAACGACTATTTCCGCTAGTTCGGTTTCTAGAATTCGACCATCATTGACCAAAATTATTTTCTTAGCCTAGACTTTCGGGGGGTTGACTGCTTCTTGGTGACAATGTATAGTGCCTGTGTCATATGCATTTCGGTAACCTTATGCATTTCGGTGCGGCTACACAAACGCATGACAATTTTGGTTATGCAAAAGGCGAACAAGGTGAATAGCTTATCTCTTCAACATGGCGAATCCAAAGGCATTGCTGCATATAATTAGAGAAATTTTTCTCAACTCTGAAGCAAGAAATGCGCAGAAAAGGAAAAATAAAATATTCGAAATAAAAGATGAACGTTTTGCAGTGACTGAATTTGAGTCGAAAAACATCAAACCACGACCTCTGAGAGTCAGGTAACATTCTTTAAGTCGGTAAACAGCGATTCTTCTCCTTTTCTGCTTTGCCCACTTTAGAGCTAATTACTGCATATAAATTTTATCTAAAAGATCTTTTTCATTGATATCTTTGAACGAATTGAGCCTTTCATATTTTGAATTGATTCCCCCTCCCCATTATTGTCAAATTGTAGTATATTTCCTTAATAACAGTGTACTGTTAGAAGGAATACAATGAGCATCTCCCCCCCCCCCCAATATGAATTTCGTTCCGACGGCACTGGATTCTGCTAAGCCTTCTGGCTTCTCAGCAGCTTCATCAAAGCAATTTATAAGAAATTTATAGGCTGATGGCCCCCCAAAATCCCTGTATGAAAATGGGGGAAGAAGTTTTGAAATCTTTTGTAGAGAGCAAGAGAAAAGAGAAAGAAAGAAATAACCTTTTTAGAAACGGCGGAACAAAGAGCACTTACAACATCGTGTGTGCAGTTTGCATCGTGTGACACCAAATTCAGATTTGTTTCTAGATCCGCGCCTGCCAGATCAGACTTCGCACCTTATGCGGAGTTAAAATATTTATTATTGGCCATGATTTTTACCTGCCCAGTTCGTTAAAAATCACAATGAAAAGTCAACATGACATAGAAGTAAATCTTGCTTTCATACGACAGTAACCGTGAATTTTGGAGCATTGCTCACTGGGTTCACTCAAAAAAATAATTTTGGCCTAAAAGCAAGTACTTTGGGATGTTTGTATTGTACAACAACAGCTTACATTTATATATTCAGTGATGATTTTCTTGAATGATTTAAATTTTAATTCTCAGTGCAAATTCAGAGTACCAGTCTTGTTACTCCCCTGGTGGAAGAAGTCCGAAAGGTAGTTCTTAATTTTTATGATTATCCTTTAATATGATGTGCCATCTTAGAAATGTTTTGTTAAATATCGAATGGCAGCAACTAAAAGCTATACAGTTTTAGCAGTTGTTCTTATGCCACTTATACTATCATTGCTAACTGGTAGGATTCTTGGTATTAGACGGCCCTGTAATAATATTTCACGGTCAATCGATAGCCTAAAGCATCCTCGAAACTTTCCGTAATTTAGAAGATATACTTTAATAGAAATTGCATTATTATTTGATATGGTAACTAGCCTTTGTTGAGCCAAAAATGTCGTTGTTTTTAAATCGACTAACATGTGAACCCAGCGAGATTATTTTTGCGACTTTAATCATTATTTGTTGGTTGTGCGTTTATAGAATCTGGAGATTCGGATTCGGACACCGTGAGCAATTTTTCGAGGGATGATTTCAATCGGAACTCAAAGGTACTACAACCTTTTTATACTAGGCTGCTTAACAATACTAGTTTAACATCAAAAGGACAATTTGGTGGCTTATTGTTAATATGTTTATTATCAAATTCCTATCTCGGATGTTTTCCATTTTGCTTTAGAGGGAAGGTGATGTACTCAAATTAAGGCATTTTTCGTTACATTCCCCGAGTGAAGTTTAGCCCCTTGAATCGTAGTCCTACTTTAAATAAGGTTATTTTCTAATTCATTTCATTCAACCGAAAATAACAACATTTATTTAGTAGCTAATTAAAACAGTAGTACTAGTCAGTTTAGCATTTTGCGAGTAAGCATCGGCATATCAAAAATAAATCAATTTACAAAGAGTATTAAAAGAAAAAATATCATCAACTTAACACAATATTGCTAAAGCTATAAAGACATTCTAGTTAGAAAATGAAAACCTAGACATAAGTTTGGCATCAAGTAAAATGAAAAATCACCACTACAGTACAGATACTCTGATATCCTTAGGGGAGGGGTGGGAGGGAATACTTATCCGCAAAATAGCTATCGACGTGTGAACTTAAAATTTCAGTACAGACTATTTATACTGACACAACTTCACGTGTGAAACAACTTGAAATCACTATCACGCTTGCAACACAACACTATTGTAACCTTCTTAAAGACTCTATTCTCTATCTTTCTCCTGGGACTTAATAAATTCAGTCATATATGTAATTGTTTGTGTTTTGTATTTTGCCAATCATTCAGCGTGATATTCTACATCAAACTGAGGCAGATTTGAAATGGCTACCACTACCAGCTCCTTCTTATCATTAGAATCGATTCTCCCATTTTCTTTGCTTGCTGAAGATGCACTACTCTATATCCCAAATTGTCAATATAGTTAGTTCTGCATTGTTTTACTAATGTCTAGGCAAAGCTTTAAACAAGCGTGTTATCTCACCCCTATGTCAACATGAAGTTACCGCTCTTGCTGTTCGTTTTTATCTTTATCAGCAAGGAAGACATATAAACCGCGGCAAAGAGGCAGTAAAACAAGTTCAGAAAATGCTTCACATCACAGAGAACTGGAAAAAAGAAAAGGAAGATGTGAGTTACATTTTGTATTTTTAACATGTTGGTTAAAGAAGTAAAACGTAGTTTTTTTTCTTTTAAGTGTTTCCGTAATTTCTATTTTTTTCAAGTGAACCTTTGAAAGCTCAAAAGAATGATAGTTCAAAATAGTTTATTGTCATTGCCAACTGAGTCACCCAATCCATTTTTATTTTCAGAATGGTATACTTGTAGAAGCAAGACATTTTGATGGCATTGGTAAAGTCTTCCGGTGCAAGGTAGTATTCAAAAATCAGTTTGTCTATTTGCTTTTTCATAGCTGTCGAACCTTGAAATCCACATCACCATGCAATATTTTATAACTCTGAATGAAACTTTACGTTGTGTACCATTTCCAATTAGACTAACAGAAAATCACTATTCAAAAAAGCTGTTTTAAAAGCAATCTGGATTATGAAATTATCCCTATTGTTCACATCAATATCAGTTGCTTAATTTCTTCTTTGTTGAAATTGGTAGAGTCTGTTAGCGTGCCACTCAAGTCTTCTGTTCAACATTCTTTGGAACAACGTGGAAAGCCAACCCTCCTGGAATCCTACAGTTTCAGACTGCCAGGTAATGCAGGCTTTCCTCACCTCTTGTTTTCACATCAATGCTACCCAGTATTTTGTTACATTTTTGCTACGTGTATAATGTTATGTTTTGAAGTCATAGAACCAAGCTTTCGGTATGTGAGAAAGACCTGTTACTCCTGGTCCAGCGAACCAGTAATCCGTTGACGGTTCTGAGGATGCTGGGAAAAAATTCCTAGGAGATGGGTAATTAGCTAAGAGATACTCCCTGCTCAGTATTGCATGGCCGGATATTACATTCATTGCGAGAATCGCTAGAGGGGGGGGGGGGGTTATTGTGTCTGGTAAACATTACACCCGATGCTTCTCATACTACTGTGACTTCTAGATTCACGAGGCAGGATACCCGGCTGCCTTGGCGCTTGAGCCGTAAAATGATGCAATTTTCCTCCAAATTAGGTAATATTTCTTCACTTTTGTCCACATTTTTTTAAGCTCATAATTGATGCTAAGATGGATATTTTAATTCATCAATTTGTGCTTGTTTGTTCTGTTAGATCATCTCCGTCATAAACAAGAAAACAGATATTTGCTACGTTGTTGCAGCAGAAGCCGCTGGCGGGCTTGTTTCTTCGAGGTATTTGCTAAATCTTAGACCTTCATCGTCTTCTACAATTTCTACGTTTTATCTGTTACCAAACAGTGTGGACATGAGGAATCCGGATAGGTATCATGTTTTGCTAGATGTCATATTTTTAGGAGAGCGTTCCCTGACCCTAGGCGATATGTGATTCGTTGATACAGTCAAAAAACTCCTCGACTTGTATGACACGAAGTTAATCGGATTATCCTTCCCGGATTCCTCACCTTCACCACTAAGCAGTTTATGAAGAAATCATTGCTTAGTATTCCATCATAAAAGCCCTGACATATTGTCAGTAATTTCTTGCTAAAAGCTACATTGTACGCACATTTTGGCTTCTTATTTGTATATGATTGCTTTTTTACACACAAGACCAAATTTTCTGTCGTACTGATTAAAAAATGTTTGTGTGAAGTTTACTCCAGCGACCTCTGTTTATCATTTTGAGCAAAATAATTTTGATAGGAGATTAAAATGATGATTATTTTTGTAGGGATTTTGTGTCAGTGAGGAGGTATGAAAAACAGGGAGGTTTGTTTGTGCTAGCTGGCGAGTCAACGACCTGCGATACTGTTCCTGCGAGGAAAAATATTGTGAGGTATACTCATTTTACTCAATTTATTCTGCTTACTTTGAAAACTCTGTATGGAATAGCATTTATTAAACGTGTCGTTCGGCGCAGTTACTTTCATTTGTTGTAACGTAAGTGTAATGTTGTAAATCTATTTTTGTCTGTTTTATGATTAACTGTAATAGAAATCAAATGGTCAATTCTTGTGAAGAGGCCAAAACTTTTTTTCTACACAATCGTATTGTTTTCGTTTTACTCAAATACAGAATCCTCTCGTTTTTGATCCAGCCGCGCCCTCTAGCTCCCAGCTGACCCAACATTGGATCTGCTTTTACTATGCTAGTTAACTTAGGTTCAAACACGGTCCAGTGAGGTTTGGTAAAATCATTTAATTTAACTATGCTGGAATATCATTTTAGTTTAACTAACTTGAGCCTAGATAGATATATTAGAGTAAATGGGGCTTTTTTAAAGGTTCAGATTACTTATAAATGAATTGTGTTAACATTTAAGCCCCGAATCCTTAAGATTTCCCATTGGTTAGACTACAAAATAGACCTATTGTTACGTAAACAATCGGCAACGTAAGGCTTTTTCTTAATGTTTTCTAGATCATAAACGCGCGCGCGTTAACTCTGAACGGTTGATTGGCGGGACATAGTGACGGGACAAAAATATCAAGTCGAGGTCTTTGGAAATGTTTTGCTAGATGTCAAATTAGTATCAAGAAACGATACGAGTTTCCACTGCAACTTTAGTTTTTCTTAACCTACGATATTTCAATTCCGCCCTCAGCAGAGCAAGTTTTTAGTTTGAATATTCTAGTGTAATTATGTCAGTCCTCAGATCGGCTAATCAATGAATTTTTTGTCGAGAAATGCCTATAGTTTTCAACTGTTTGTGTTTTCTCCTTTTTAGAGGAGAAAATGGTCCTGGAGGATATATAATAAAAGTTATTCCTAATGAAGCAGATCGATGCGAATTCATCTGGTTCTTAAATACAGATATCAAGGTATGGAAAGAGAAATTAAATTGTCAGGTTTTCAGTAATTTTCTCATCATTTCAACCCCATGATCTGTAATGAGATTAAAGGAGGTAGAACTAGAATTATAATTTAATCGCTTTTCATTGCTGTTCTTTCCTCTTAAAACAACAAAGTCCACTTCAGTAGAAAAAATTGGGTTAAAAAAATTCTGTGAAAACAGTTAGTATTAAAAATCATCTGTGACTCGTATAAGACCATGTGAAAATATGATGACAGTGTAATATGTTAAATGAACTGCAAGCAACTTCAACACGAACACTTTTTATCATATAGATTTTACAACCCGTCCTAAATTGCCGCTTTATAGTTAGGAGACTAGGATTGGTACATAATGATTGCGAGGCTCCGTTAAAGTGCAATATAGCAGCTGCCTCTTTATCGTTATCCATCGAGAAAGCTAAACGTGCATTATTTACTTTCAGGGTTGGATTCCAAAGTCCGTAATCGACCAAACGATGGCTTCAGTCATGATCGATACTGTTCGAGCATTGCAAGATCATATCGAACGTATGCCAAAACTATAATTTGTTTGTTATCATTTGAATTTGAATTTATTTTAAATTTTTTTATCGATTTTGATACAATGTTCGAATTGAATGCCTTGATAATTCTGGTACTGGTGTTCATTACTTGCAATTGTGAAATTCTGAATTGATTTTAAAATTATTTACTTGATGTTTGATAGTTAAAGTAAAGCTGAGTATAGCAAAGTATAGCTTAAGGTTTACCTATGAACTGGCGGGGCTGATGAACTTAGGCCATTGTTTTAGAGTACCCAAATTTTGCAAAAATTAACGAATTTATGAGTCTCAAGAGCAATGAAATGACACTAAGCTACACATCCAGAATATTTAACAGACATGGCCCACAAAGTAGATGTCATATTCTTTAAGCTTTCTCGTCGGTAAACCCAAACTTGAAACAGGTCAAACCGTGTTGCACAGAAATCTATTAATAGTCTTACTGGAAAATAATTTGGCTCGATAATTGTTTGCAATTCTTTGAGTGATTAGATATTCGAAAGTACAAGTGAGTTTAAAATTGATTTATGAAATGTAAAATTTATCCAAATGTAGGTTGTAAATTATTTTTTAGAAGTTTTTGTTTGTATTTGTAAAAAACCGTTTGAGTTGATTCAAGACGGTAATTACCAATTTGATACCAAGAACTTATCTTTGTCTTAATCCTTAAGTATCTTTCTGCAACTTTGAAGTGTACAAACAATATAAATACTGAAGCAAACACGTCTTGTCTTTGTTTATAGCCTTTCGATACTGAAAAAAACACGCCTTGTTCCTGTTTATAGCCTTCCGGTACTGAAACAAACAAGTCTTGTCCCTGTTTAAAGACTTTCGATACTGAACCAAACAAGTCTTGTTATTGTTTATAGCCTTTCGATAATGAAACAAACAAGTCTTGTCCCTGTTTATAGTCTTTCGATACTGAAACAAACAAGTCTTGTTATTGTTTATAGCCTTTCGGTACTGAACCAAACAAGTCTTGTCCCTGTTTATAGTCTTTCGATACTTAAACAAACAAGTCTTGTTATTGTTTATAGCCTTTCGGTACTGAACCAAACAAGTCTTGTCCCTGTTTATAGTCTTTCGATACTGAAAAAAACACGCCTTGTTCCTGTTTATAGCCTTTCGGTACTGAAACAAACAAGTCTTGTTATTGTTTATAGTCTTTCGATCCTGAAGCAAACATGTCTTGTCCCTGTTTATAGCCTTTCGATACCAAAACAAACACGTACAGTCTCTGTTTGTAGTCTTTGGCTTATGTTCTTTAACCCTATCACCTTACTAAGACCCAACATTACGCTGTTTGACCTTTCGAAATGCTTACTTTATCTGCAGCTTGAATACTGATTAAAAATGTTAGACGCAAAAATCACGAAATTTCTTAACCCTATCGGTAGCCTTGCTCTTGTTCGAAAATTGAATATTGAGCTTTGTTGATGTTGAACATTAAATTGTCAACCTGTTTCTTAGGTCTGCTTTAAATATTTACAGCATCTACAAATATATTGATAAACAAATTTAGAGACAAAAACAAGAATTTTCTTAAGCCTATAGCCTTACTCTTCAGTCGAAAATCGAGTGCTTAGCTTTGTTGATGTCGGATATTCAATCTTGATAGAAACAATTCAAGTATGTTTCCAAGATCTCTGGAATTTTTTATCATCTGCAACTTGAATATTGATAAAAAGATTGCGACACAAAATCAGTAAATTTCTCAAGCCTTATTTTTTGATTGAAAATTGAATGCCCAGCTTTGGTGATATCCGATTTTATATTTTGACAGGAACAGATTAAATATTTTTGCAAGTTCTATTTGGAATTTTTCTATCATCTCAATTTTCAATATTTACAGAAAATTCCAGATACAAAATTACGAATATTTTTTTTGTTTTTACTAGCGATTGAAAATGTTTCGAAATTAATGTTATTCCAACATAATTGGAAGATACACGTGTTTTCTTTGCTGTAGAGCTGCCCTGGCTTTATACTTCGCGATGGTCAGTTGTGTCTGAACGAAGGCTAGTCTACAATAAGCAGCTTTCCACGGGACTCCATTAGGCGATTCCCCATCCCAGTACTTAATCAAACACTCTGCATTGTAACCATCCAGCATAGTTGTATTAGTGAGAGCTCAACAGGTATCGATTTATTGAGGGATGAAGCTGTCAACTCTAATACTGAAGTTCACTTAAATACGTAGTGCCCATAAAGGTAAAATGCTTAAATCTAATATCTTTCATTAAAAGAATTTTGGAGACTATTTCTTTGCATACCAAACAAATGCTTAAAATTAATGTATTAATGTGTCACTCTTTTTCTCAGAAACTTCTTTACGTTTTGTTACGTTATCAGAATTTAGATGATACAACATTTTTTTTACTTAAATTTCACCACTTCGTAACCAACCGTTTAAGCATTTTGTTATCTTAGGGATAAAAAATTTCAAATCTCGAAAACTTCTAAAAAAATATAAAATTTTGTACAAATATGAAATTCAATAAAGGCATCTGTTAATAAAATATAGACATTATTTTGTCAAAATATAAACAACGAACAATGTACAAGGTATCAATAATAGAGCAGGTAATCGTCTTTTAGCTCTATTTGGGCTTTTATCTGAAGGATAAATAATAAACGCTGCCCTTGCTATTGATAGGTAATAGTTTGTCGAAATCAAAGGACTTCTTGAATTTATCAAATTTGTAATTCTTTCAGCTTCTCTTTCACAAATTTTAATCTGTTTGGATATAAATGAGAAGTAATTAGAACAATGGATAAAATCAGCATATAAAAATTATGGCAATAAAGTTTTGAAATGCTTTCAGTGCTTGTCCACTTGATATTGCAGGATGCACGTGGTACAAAACACGTGGTCGCAGGATTTGCGTGGTACAAAAAGGATCATTTTTATACATTTTCTGTAATATTGCTAAAAAATCGAGTATTGGACATTAGGACATTTATAGCAAATTCGATAAAAACAGTGAAATTTCAACCACTTAATGGTTCAAAAGCCTACTTACTCTTATTGCCTAACTTTAACTTTACTCGCAACCTTTAGATTCACCAATAAATCAATCTGCGGGCGTCAAAGCTGCCAAAAGCAAAATAGTAAAGATTCTAAGGAATTGCCAACAAATCAGGTCTTCGCTTTAAGAACTCCCAATTCATTGCCAATGAAATCAAACTTGCCATAACTCGACATACCTGAAACATATTCTTCAGCTTCAAATTGGATTTTACAATGACAACAATATCACCTTCGATACTCAAATACCCTCGGATGATACATTCACTCTGAAAAAAAGTTTAAGTATATAAATAAGTGAAACATCAAAAGCCAGTTTTATCGAAAAAATTATTCAAATCACTGTAACGATAAAGAATAGAATACCCAATACAATAATTAACAGTTAATAAATATATATATATATAATAATTAACAGTTTATAAATATGCTGATCAAGGTGCAATTATAAAAAACGATGCCTGCACATTACCACGAGGAGCTGAGTTGAAAGCTGTTCTAGAAAGTCTCTCACAATGACTGGCTTTGGGGATATCTTCTCGATATGGACTTCTGCATCCCTTTGGCTGTACAGTATACGAATCAGCGGTTCTAAAGTTAACAAAAACAGAATATAGTAAATGATTTTTTCATTACTTTGGAATACGTGAGGTAGCTATTTTATTCAAACAAGTGAATTAGTAGCAGGTATGTTCAATTCAATGAAAATACAATAAGATTTCATTTTACTTAAATTCACCAAGCGCCAGTCAAATTTAACCAAAAAGATACAACTCAATGATGCAGTACTATATTATCTACTGGGCATGCGCAAAGTTCGCAATTTTGGTAGGTTTTCTCCAAACAGTTATTTTTTCTTTATTATCCGAAGCATCACTACAAAGGAGGGGATCAAAATGAATGGAAATTTTCAGCACCCATTGAATCACCTCTTAAAACGCTGGGGATAAAACGAGCATGCGGAAAGTGCACATAAAATATACCAACGATGATACCTCCAACTTCTGAACTATAAGGGACTGTTGAGGTGGAGATAGATCTTCTTTTATTAAAATCTTATAGAGCTCCTAGAGAGAGAGAGAGAGAGAGAGAGAGAGAGAGAGAGAAAAAGAGAGAGAGAGAGAGAGAGAGAGAGAGAGTGGGAGAGAGCATCTGAAAGTTACAGCGTTCAATGTTTATAATTAACATTCATCGGCTTATAAAAACGACCTTAAATAGGGGATGAATCAGTATCAACTCGAATTTAACAAAACAATTAACCAAAGGACTTTTTCCATGACCGAAGAAGGAAAGACAGAATGTTGGGCTGCCTATTTGGACTCTTTCAATTAATATATATATAAATACTTTCAAAAGCTCATGCACCGAGTGTAATATAAAATAATATAGATTTTCAGAAAAAACACTATCTCTTAAACGTTTCGACCGACGTCTTCATCAGTAACACTTTACAGATCAAATGAAGCTAACATATACAAAATCAATAAAATAGAATTAATACAATAGAGTTGGTACAACATAGTCAGTATATATTCTGCTGTGATGCACCCCAGGTAAACAATACAATAAACAAAGATTTCTCATGTCAACAAGTAGAAAAAGAGATTCGAAAATACCACAAATAGGGCAACATCCGCCAATTGGTATATGAGTCTTGCAATTGGAACTCCCTTTTGTCGTGCATTTGATACTTTTGCAACGATCCCTTTTCGCTGTTGCGAAAAAAGTGAAATTGCGACTTACTTAAGAGAACTAGCAAAAAATTGTTTCTGAAATCAGTGGCGAAGCCAAAGGTCCTGCTTGTCCTGCCGGGCAGGACCACGAATTTCCAAAGATAACAATTTTTAAAATGTTAAAAATTGATTCACTTTATGAAATCATTATATGCCTGATTCAAAGGCATTTCTTGTCTTATTCTACACTTATACTTCGTGGCTGTGCCCTTTTTCAATTTTGAGACACAGGGTGACTGAAATGGAATTTCGAGTATCCCGTTCATAAATTGATATCGTCAAAAATTTAGCCCTGTGGTCAGTCCTGCCCAATACTCGTAGGCAGGACTAAACCCTATGTTTGGTCCTGCCCAACAATGGGCAAACGCCTCGTAGCCCTGTTTTTGGTCCTGCCTCATAATAGAAGAAAACAATGGCACTCCTGCCCTTCAGAAATGGCAGGACCTCAGGTCCTGCTCTTTCATGAAGGCAGGACCTAGATTTTTGGAGCCCTATGTCTCGTTATAATTTGTTGATTTTCTGCGCCGTGGTCAAAGGTCACAAAGAATTTTCACTCAGGCCATAGTCAGATCAGTTAACTATTTTGATATCATGGATAAAACTAACTGTAACGAAGACATCATGATTCTGCTGCTGAAGAAGTTTTTGCTGCTAGAAGCTTCGGCCCTACACTGTCGTCAATTGATTTATACAAGAATTGATCGTTTCAAGAAGAGTGGTACTTACGGAAATCAAATTGTTTAGGGTCGTTCTGTTGGTCCTATTTACTGTTAAAGTCGGGAATATCACAGACATCGCAAGAAACCTGATATGCATATAGTTTTCTCTCAGACTGCAGAGAGCAAACGAAGTCATATTCAAAGGCCTATTTTAAAAAGTAGAAAAAGTTTTGTACTCGGTGACTCAGATTGTATTGTACTGGTAAAATGTCAGGGGTCTCCTCTGATATTCACAACAAATTGATTCAAGACCCTATCTACCGTTCATCAGACATATATTGTGACAAAATATTTTTACTTTTTTAAATAATTTGAATCAATTATGTTTCCAGTATGTATTACAACTGTATATGCCTATCTGTACAAGCAATTTCTTTTTAGTCCATGATTTCAAAATTTTCAATCAATGAAAACATTTTCAAATGTTACTTATTTTAGAAAGAATTTTTGTGATGCTCTTTTGACTTCTTCAATGTAAGGCAGGAGGAACTTGAAAGGATCCGAACCTTCATCCCCTTTTTTCCAAAATGTGGCAGTAAAAAATGTTTCACTGCAATCTTGATTTCAACAGATCCAGAAGGGCGTTTCCCCCTTTTCCGAGGGTCTCTAGGGCGTGGCTTCACGCGATGCTTCACGTCTGGACGCTTCACGCGCCCCAGACCCCCTTTCAGCAGGACCACCTGTTCTTGGTTAGCTTCGCCACTGTCTGAAATAGTTAATTAAAACCACCCACCCCCTAGAACAGTTGTACAGACGCGTAACCAACGCGTGTCGAAGGTACCTTGCAAAATTACTCTAGCTGAAGTTATGGAAACAAATCATATTGAAGACAAATACAAAAATTAAGCGAAGATCAAAGAATGATGAAATGTGTCATATAGAAGGAACGATGAAAAAATCGAAAATAAAATGCAATTACGAAGCTCGTCTTGATCAGTTACACACTGTCCTTTATAATCAACAAGAACCAGAAAATTTGCTGCATCGCAGTAGCTGCTATATGCTACTCCATCTACTCCGCAAACTGGAGCTCTATTGAACTTGCTATGGCAGCTTCCCTGTGAAACAGAGGTCACAGTGTTTGGTAAATTGGTTCTTATTTTGAGAGACATAATAGAGGCAAAATAGGAAAACACAATGAAGTTTACAAATGTATTAATGTCTAAAGCTACATTTTTACTTAATCATCTGTAAGAATTCAAAAAAAAATTAATTTCTGGTCAACAAATTTCGCAACTAAGGGCAAGTTACCAGTTTAAGGCGGCAACCAAGGGCAAATTAAGTAAACAATTCTCTCGACAGAACTAAACTTTATGATTTAAGTTACTGGTAAATTATAAATCTGATACTCGATTCTCTGCACCTGGCGTCATTTGCTTGGGTTACTCAGTTCTTTCTAAAAATGCCAAAGTAGTTTTGCAGTCCAAGTATTTTTATGTTAAATATAGGATAAAATGAATTCTTAAAGGAATGCCTACTTTGCAACAGTATTTGAAGAGCGGCTCCTCTTTGCACTCTTCAGTTTGTTCATAGTCCAGTAAACAAGGTTCAACCATCTCTAGCGTCTGCTGTGGTTGTACTGAAAAATTACATGGTTGCATCAAATACCAGAAATGCTTTTATGTATTTCTATTGCGGTACTTCACAGCTTTGCTATCTTAGTTATAATAAAATCTCTAAAAAAATGCCACTGTGGGATCAGAATCACTGTCTTTTGTGGATAAATCTCCGTTGGTGTCTGTTGTTTGGAGGTAGTATATATTAATTCAGGCTAATATTGCCTATAAAATCATATAAAATTTTGTACTGCATGTAGCATTGTTTAGAAAATTCATGAAGGACTTGACTGAAAATAACTTCATGAAATAAAATGTAAAAACCATTTAACTTAAACTTTGAATAATGTTTTGGCTTTTAATCCGAACCAGAGCTTATAACTTAGTATAAGTATGTTTCAAATATGTCTGAAATGATGACGTCACACAATGTTGTATATCTGGAAGAACATGCGATTGTATCTTGAGCTAGCATTTAGTTCATAGGTGTGTTGATTAAAGAAAGATAAAGCTCACCACAGTCGTATTGTGGGCATACCAGAGTTGACAGCAAACACACTCTTCGATTCGGCATGCATCTAGATCATTGATACAACTTCAATTTTGATGCTTTGCAGAGGTATTGAATTGTTAGAATTGTTATTTCTCGATTGGGGGATTGCTTCAGTATTATTGAAGTATAATCTAGAATTTTTCAGACAAAGTGACGCAGATTGCCGTTAAGACTAGCAGGAGGAAAATGGAAAACTGTTGTTGACGTAAAGTTCTAAAAAACGGACCTTGAAGTGGTATTTCATTATTTTTATGCCCCATTTTCGATGGATCCTTGAGAAAATGAACAGGAGATCACAAATACTTCACAATCTGAAAATTGCTTTAAAAAAGCAAACAAATTTTCTACATGCTTAAAACTTTTTCGTCTGACTTTCCTCAGAGTATGAAACTTCAGAATAAGAAACTTTCTGTATGTAGAATTTTTTTTGTTTTTTCAAAGTCATTTTCGAATACTTCATAGCTCTACGCATCACCCTAGTTCAAAGCAATTTAGTGCCCTGGGCATTGTCTATTCATACCAATTAGCAAACATTATTGCAAAATGTTTTTATTCATACAAATTAGCAAAGATATGTGAGAATCCCTCCCTTCTTCTAATCCCTCCTACTTCCCTTCTCCAAATTTGATGATTCAATAAGACATTTCGCAGAGATGACAATTTAGATATTCAAAATATAACAACTGATATATTGATACTTACACGAGTTTCGAAGGGCAAGGTGATGTGCTGCAAGAATTTTCAAGCATGCACGCGCCGGGAAGAATTTGTTCATCTTGCAACCCAGTGCATCTGAAAAAAGTAGAATTTTAAACTACGAACTAAAAAAAATAAACATCACTTCTATCTGTAAACTCACTATAAATATTAATAAAAGACAACTCGAGGCAAGCTTTTTATAAGAGCACTCTATTTTTCAAAAGCAGAACATTTAAAACATCGACAAGTTTTGAGTTACGCTCAAATTCATCCACAGGAGAAAATGTCTAGCAGGGAACAAAAAACATTGAAGCTCAGAAAGACGAGAATTAAGGATGTCATTTATGTACCAGAGCTACAAGCTAGATTTTTTGGAGCAAAACATTTTCTTGCTCATATAGCAGATGTACCTTAAAAATATCTCCCAATATTTAGATGCGACTTATAAAACTACAGGAAAAAGCAAAAAATGGTTTAGATTAGATCTCTACACAAAATGGAGCTTATTCTAGACATGAGTCCAAAATGACGTATACCGTTGTTGCTGGCTGCTTTCGGCTTAAAAGCAAGATTAGGAAAATCCACTGACGACAAAGTTCTAAGTACCTGGCATGACAAATGCTTGGATACGTCATTCCGTTTATGGCACATACGGGATTGTAGATATCAGAGTCACAGGCACAAGCAAAACCTGAGCAAAAAAAGAGTGCGTACAGTTGATTCATTGTATTTTCCTGGGATCTGAGAAATCATATTGACTTGTTAAAAAGTGGCAGAATCTATGGTAACTCTGTCTTCATTAATTTTGAACATAGTCAATAGAAAGGACGCCTTGTTCCTACTTTCTATTGACTATGTTTTGAAGATGCTAGAAGCAAATTTATTGTACAAATGTTCAGCTCAAGGACCTTAGGTTATCGTATCACTTTAAACGAGAGGCGATTTCCACCCTTTGTGGTGTCTGGGAATTGGACGTCGAAGAGAAAAATTTAGCATAAGGAACACTAACGTGCTTATCAAGCTTATCAATATAGACAAATCGTCGCTGCACAGTGATCGCAACATAAAAAACGGTCTCCTTTCGGCTAGAACTCCTCTTTGGTAATGAAATGTTACCTTAAAATTCAAAAGCCAATGTTATAGATATGAGTTTTTGTCTCAAGAAACTTACTGTCAATCATTGTTAAAAGCAACTTTTGTCCTAAATCACTTTGACCTATTCGCAATAACAGAGTCATGGGCAGCGCCAGGTGGGGGCTCCATCCCCCCCACTATTTTGCAAAAAAGTGTTTTTAAAAGAATAAAAAAAAAGAACAGAAAAATAGAAATAAAAGAAAAGAATAGTGCGATAAATCCTTTTACAGTACTGCTTTATTTGAAAGGAATAAGCCGGGGTCTAAGGTGCCCCATAAAGTGACGAATTCAATTTAAGACTGGAATTATTCAAACGTGAACAACCATGCCTTAAAAATAGCAAAATGTTTGCAAAAAAGGACCGCAAGGAATATTCTGAAATATATTTTGAGCTAGTCTAGAGGGCGTGGTTGCAAAGGTTTTCTGCTCGCTCACCAGGAAGCCTCCTCTTTGGATATTCCTAAGGCCCCCGACAACCTCTTGCCGGTCTCCCAATGTAGCGCTAGCATAACGAGTGCCCTATAAAATCATAGGCATAAATTATCGTGAAGCCCTTCAGTGTGTTTTTCAAAAGTTGGATTTTTACTCTAATAATGTTATCAACTGTATTTATTTTCTTATTTGGTATTTAGTTGTAAGCTGAAGGGAGTTTTGTGTATAAAGAATACAAAATGAAAAAAAATGAAACTCGAGCCCCTCACTTTGAATTTCTTGGCGCCGCCCTGTGACTGTCTTTATCGCAACAAGATTTATTTAAGATATTACTGTTTTACAGGACTATGATGTATGAAGATACCCCGATGAAATCTGATGACAAGAATGGTCTTGAATCTAAACTGAACGGTGGTCGTCAACCCAGAAAGGCCTGATAAAGATGATCCAATGAAAACTCTTGAGTCATTCTCATTAAAGGAAGCAATAGGTGCTATTAAACCGCGTCTGCCTGATGCTGGTACAATCCGAGATAATAAACAAAACTGAACATGTAGTTCCATGTAGGATAAAGTTAAAATGCTTCTGGTACCTGCAAGCTCTTGACCTTCATTGAACGCAGAAATCTTTGTACAAATAACTTCACCATCATAACAAGTACAGATATTCCCATCTATGCTGAATGAGGACTTGTGGTCTGCAAGGAAATACATATGTTGACGAAGGTATTGGCTCAAATACATTGGTTTATTTGAAAGTATTAAAGATTGTTTGAGTCTTGTTTAGTACTATGCCATTTGCGTATTAGTGCCACTTTTTGGCACGGAATTGTTGATGAAGATGCTAACACACAATGTTGATTTCTTATGTGCTATAAAAATAAAGATCAATCAATAGGTAGGCCAATTTAAGATTAATAAAATTGTTGCTGTTGTCAAATTAGATAGAGCGAAGCAAATATTCCTTTAAATAATGCTACAAATATGCAACAAAATGAAAAAAAAACAAGATTTATTTTAGCAAAATGATTGGTTGAAAATGAGGAATGAGATAAAATATTTCAGATGTCAATTGATTCTAACAACGTTAAGGATAAATATGAATATATCTTTAAAAACTTTATCATTATCTAAATTGAAACATACAAAATCATATATATATATATTAGGATATATAAAATAATACACAAAATTATACATTGCATATGTGTAAATATATCAAAGAAATTATAGAAAATCAAAGAAAAATAAAGATTGACAAAGCTAGAAAAGCTGTGAAAAGTTTAAAACGGGAATGGACTACCTTGAAAAATTTGCAAATACCTTTGAATCCATTTCGCACTTTGCAAGAGGCAGTGTGATGACATCCTATCTGAGTGCACGATGACGCACTATCAATATACTTTGAATGACTGTCATCGACAATGCATTGACAGACCTGGTAGCACGTCTTGCCGTTCTCTGCGACAGGGACCTACACAATAAACACATCAAAGTGAATGGAAGAATGGAAGAATGAAGGAATGAATGAATGAGTGAATAGATGAATGAGTGAATGGATGAATGAATGAGTGAATAGATGAATGAGTGAATGGATGAATGAGTGAATGAATGGATGAATGAATGAATGAGTGAATGGAAGAATGAATGAATGAATGAATGAATGAATGGATGAGTGAATGGAAGAATGAATGAATGAATGAATGAATGAATAGATGTATGAATAAAGGAATGAATGAATGAATGAGTAAAGGAATGAATGCATAAGTAAATGGATGAATGAATGGATGAATGAATGAATGAATGAATGAATGAAGGAAAGAATTAATTAATTAATAAATGAATGAATGAATGAATAAAGGAATGAATGCATAAATAAATAAATGAATAAATAAATAAATGTATGTATGAATGAGAGATGGATGGATGAATGGATGGATGAGTGAATATACGAATAAGTGAATGCATAAATGAGTGAATGGATAAATGAATGAATGAATGAATGAATGGATGGATGAATGAATGGGTGAAGGAATGAATGCATGAATTAATGAATGACAAAATTAATTAAAGAAGAATTGAAAATAACGAGAAGAAGAAAGAGAAGGAGATACTGTTATGTCTAACTTGAATTCAGTGACAAAAAATATTATTAACTTGCAAAAATATTGATACCTTCTGATTATAATTAGAATAAATACAATATAATATCACATAAATTGACAAAATCAATACCTTAAAGAAGTCTAAATGCCTGATCTTAACATTTGGCGAGGATCGCAAAGCACAGCCAGGCAAGCACTTGTATGGACGACAACTCTCTGAATTCCTGCCAAAGCTGCATTCTTCGTTAATTGAGCAGACTTGTCTTTCTTTGCATGGATCATTTTGACACGGAAATGTAGCTAAAACAGTCGAAAACAGAAACAATTAAATTTAAGCAACACTGAATATGATTATAATGTCGACAGTGATATTCATAGATCAGAGGAATATATGCTGCCCTACATTATAAAAACTCTTGAAAAATTGTAATCGCACAATTCAGATCTTTTGCAAAAAAATCAGAGAATAAACAGTCGTTAAAAACTGTTTCTAGAAAGCTTGACTTGCAAACAATAGGTCAAAAAAGAATTAGATCCTAGAAACTGTCTGGTCAATAAGCTTAATTACGGCCCACTTTTCCTTGATTCGTTTTCTCAGATTTTAAGCAAACAGTTCTTACCAAATTTGTCAATAGATTCGTTTCTCCCAGTGACATAGTTGGTTGACGTCACACAATCAGTTTGGTCAGGGTTTGGCATTAGCATCATGCAGGTTTTTTCTGCTTTGCTGATCAAGTGACTTTGCTTCAGACATTTCTTCAACAAAGAAACACAGTCACTCCTAGGACAAAGGGAAAATCAGATATTGTTAGCTCAGGTCAGTAAGACATCAAAAAATGTGTTTCGTCTTTGAAGTTGATAAATGAACAAATATATGGAGATAGCGTTATTTAAGACTATAATACATTTTTAGGTACTTTTTGACATCAAAGAAATCAATCAAGGCTTCTAGCCAAGAAAAAAGATTAGGCAGCGATTAGAGGCGTATTTAGGGAAATTGCCGCTGAAAAGCAAATTGCATAACAGATACAGATAAAGATTACATATATATAATGTATAACAGATAAATTGCATAACGGTGAAAAATAGCAATAAACGATACTAACCTGCATATTTGATTTCGATTGGACGTTCTACTGCAAGGTTTGATCGCCAAAGTACATGCTAATGCCTATAAAAAACGTTTTAAACAATTCAATATCAACAAAAAACCTTTAAAACAAATTTTATCACAGCCAACGTGGCAACATTTCAGAAAATGAGGAACAAAACGAACGTGATCACAAACAGAATTACAGACTTCTATTAATACGCCGGCTGGAGGATTCTTACCTTCCAAAGCTCGGGTTCACATGAAAAGATTTCTTTCGCGGAGGAGGGAAGAGGTACATACGAATGCTCGCCCTTTCGCCATGAATCATATATTTTCTTTGCAGCTTGATCTGCGACAGAATCGCACCTTCGAAAAAGTTCCAATGGCCTGCAAATTGTTAGCAAATTAGTAAAAATCATGATTTTAATATCATGAAATTACAATGATATAGAATAAATGACATAAATTTTCGCAACTGGCGGTTCTTGAATTATAAAATAATTTTTTGACTGCCATTTAAAAATAAATCTTCAGGTAGAGAAAAATTAAATAAAATGAAAAAAAATGACAATATCCAATTGAGTTATTTCTATCAAATATTTCTAAACAGCTTAATGTATAATTCTATAAAAAAATTGAAAGAAAGTTGAAACAACATCTAATTCCCAGCTTATCTTACAAGGAAGAGCAATATACCTGTTGTTGAAGTTTGAGCAAAATGATAATTTGTCTTTACAACCAAATTTGCAAGGCTCAAGGACTGAAAAGAAATGAATAATAATGAAATATTAACATCATGAGATACCAAACTTGCAAGCTTTGCACTCTCTTGTATTATTCTATAATAAAACATAAATTCTTGCCTGCTCATTAAACTGAAACTCAAAATCAAAGACAAAATCAAACAGCGATTTGGATGGCAACGTTTCACCCCAATTGGAGTGATGGAGTTGGCATTTGAATCTTTGGAAAACAGGTGCTTTAAAAGCTATTTTATGTTAACCAGCTAAATATGTAGATACAAAAAACATCATAGAAAATAAAGGTTTATATTAGACTGGAAAGTGATAACTAAAACCACATTGTAGCACCATTAAAATCAACATTACAAAATCTACAAACTGGACTACAAGCAAAAGAGCATGATTCTTAATAGCATGCCACCATATTCTTTTGAGGAGGCCTGAAGCAAAATAGGTTTTAAAGAGCAAAAACGTATACATACCATCTGCAATACACGTCGACAGCTCATACTAAAATTGTCAAATGAAGGTTTAGACATAAAACGGTCCTGGAAATAGTTCAGACTTTCAAAAAATTTTCTTTTGCAAAATGCAAAGGTTAATGACTTCAAAGGCTTTAATGAACTTTATCTATGTTTTTATAACTCAATGCACGTAAGAAGATACTTCGTAAAAAAAATTGAAAGGTTGCCACCCGTCCAAAACCTTTTGCAAAATGAAATGAAGAAATGAAAAGTTGTTAAAAGTTATCAACTTGAAGTAAATTCTCCAGAAAACTTTTTAAATTAGCGAACAATTAGAGGAATACATACTTGCATTTCCTTACCTCTGATGGATTTTCCATGCATTGAATATACAGAGGGTCATCTGAACCAACGTACAGTGTTTTTGAAAATCCCTGAAAAATGAAAGCCGCTGATGAAAATGATTCGGAACTGATATGAATTGAGAACACACTAACCGGGTGAGTTAGATTTGAAGACATCAATAACAAAAACAATAAATAGGAGAAAATGGGAATAAGTGAAAAGATAAGTGAAAAGGTAAGTGAAAAGATAAAAGATAAAATACTAAAGTTACAAATTCTAAAGCGTTATATAATTCTAGCACCTTTATAATTTAAATATGGGTGAAAGAATAGTTCTTGAAATAAATTCTGTGTACATACTCGGCTACACCACGACCTGCAAGTACGGGATTTGGCGAAAACACAGCACTGATCTTGCAACGGACGCTCATCTTGATAGAAAATAATCATAGATATAAGACATGAGTGAACTAGGAAAAACAAACATTTAATGAGAGAAGGGTGCAGAAATCATGGAATCGTACTTAGATAGTAAACATAGTCACCTTTACTGGAAACAACATCCAAGAGGCAGTGGTATAATTCGTCCTGTTGAAAGAGAAATAAATCGTTAGAAAACATCAACACAGCACAAGAGAGGCTTATCGAGCGGAATAAGGGATGCTTTTTATGTCTCGGCATATTAGGTTGTGTTCAGTTGTCTCTCCTTGATAGAAAGTTCTTGATAACTGGGTTAAATTCTAGTCAATTGTTAAGCACTCAAAGTACATATGATTGGAAGTACTTAGAATGGATTAATTATAAGACCAGGGCTACAGCTCTTGCTGGAATTCCTAGGAACGCCAAACGATTCAGTTTTTTTCGTAGCCTTATTGTTTTTTAGAGGGTGTTAAAGCACAGAATTCAGATGCATCAATTTGTAGAAAAACACATTCTAAGAAAATACAGTCAGCTCTATAAGACTTCTTGTTTGTGAAGACTTCTGTAAAATTTGAGGAAAATATGAACATGATCGCCCAACCATGGTTTGTAGTATCGATTCCATTTGTAATGAGTATTATGGGATATTTACCTGAGGGTTTGAAGGTCCACAAACTTTGTTAAGCTCTGGTACCAAATTCGATTCTTTGATGTTTCTAGTGAAGAGCTGTTGACAGATGAAATACTGCACTTAAATAAACTAGACATTTGAATCAGTTTAGATTAAAATAGACTTTAAAAGGATGAAATACGATCAATTTCGAGCAAATATCAAAATCTATGGATTCGCTGATAAAGTAAAATTATCAAAATGACAGAAACATGTTGTAATTCCTCGTAATAATGCAGATAGCACATTGCCCATCAAACAAATGCTCTTGAGATTATAACAGCATGTAATTTCTCTCTGATATTTAGAACTTCTCAAATAATGCAAAATAACAAACTATCATCCTCACCTTTCGACAACTTTTTCTACAAACAGCAGAATGTCCAAAAGCACAGCATTTCAAATACTTGCTGCCTTGAGAGAATTAAAAAAAACCAGTTGATATTGAAGTACTAAGCAAGTGAGTAATACAAGCGAAATGCCATGAAAATCCCAGTTCTCATCTGCTTCAGTTTAACTATTTAACAAGATACCTAAAATAACAAATTATAAAATAAAATACAAAAATAAATTTTAAATACATCAAAATTAAACAATCTTTATAGAAAAAGGTATTAAAATATTTAGAAACCCACAAGTGAACATTACAATTTGCATTTAGAGTAGCAGTATAAAAAAGTATTTTCAAAGTAGCTTAAAAAATCGATGTGTTTGAAAGATATGTTTAAAAAAAAATTATGAATTTTCTGCTACGTATTTGGTACAAACCTCGAATTCCCTCATAGTTATCTAAAATAAATTACAGCGATTTAAAAAACTCGAATAATTAAAACAAGAGCTTCAAGCAAAGCAAAGGACATTCGAAATAATTTATGCAAATTTAGTCATCTTTTAATCAAGGCAAAAATGTTGGATCGTGAACGTGAAAACGTTATGGGACGAAAGAATAAAAACAGGCATTCAGCTATCTTTTTTGACTAATTTGTGCTTCTAACCTCCGATTCATTTGATATATTAACTTCACTTTGTACTTTGAACAAACCCTTATTTCAAATATCCATATATGTAACTATATCGCATTGACGTTGTCTACTTCAATCAGGAAAATAACAGTGATTTTAAAAAGAGATCTAAAAAATGTAGAAACATATGTAAAAAATATTGGAAATTATTTAAAACCACGCTATTTCATTTCTTTGCCATAAAAAATACCTGGTATTGCATGTATAATGGCAACCCATCCGTGAATCAAATTTTATCAAAAGGAAAAATTATAAAAAAAATTAAATAGAGATCAACACTTTGTTTGGTAACATAATATTTAAAGCGATTTTATAGTAAGTCTGCGTTCAAATACTTGCAAAATAAACACAATATGAAGAAATCAAAATATCACAATTTACCAAAAATACAGTTTGGGACCGAAGTAGAATTCTGGCAAAATTTATCAAAGGATGATTCCAACCAAGAATTTCCATTTGAGTTTGACATAATCACCTTGTGAAAAAAAATCAATAATTTTAGTATCAGTCATTGACTGTTAATCCTAGGAAAGAAACTGCTAAACCCTCGAAAGCTTTTTAAAACGTATATATCACTTGAAATTCCCAAAACGTATCGATTACCTTAAAATATCAAATGCTATGCTTTCTAGACTTTATTGGAGAAGATATGGAAAGGTCGGGGAAGCAAAGAGGAGAGCTACAGACAGAGAAAAGTAGAAAATTTCTATTCTAAGCTTCTTACAGAATAGGAAGACTTAAGTACTAAGTCGTGGCATAATCCAAAATCTAATCTTTCAAAATATAATCCAGGTTGATCAAAATATCACAGCAAAATGGGTCCTTCTCATCATTCTTTCTCCAACCTTCAATCCTCAGTTGAAAATCGTTTTAACGTTTCAATTTTCTCGGAAAATTTTGGCGATACTGCCCTTATGCCTTTTTCGGTGTCGGCCATTGCATGCCAAAGATATTTTAACACTGCATAGCACGCAAGGAGTAAAAAATTAAAGAAAACCAAAAAGGATCTTGAGGCAGTCTTCAGTCAAGTTTTCATAAAAACAACATTTTCACCAAGGAGCAACGGGAAAAAACTTCTTGACGTCTAGAAATTAGCATTCATTTCCACGTAGAAACGTTACGCGTGTTTCAAACAAAACTGTTCACCTGAGATTTGTATTAAAGAGATTCAATCAAGTGTTAATGTAGCCGGTATTAAATTTGAGAGAAAATAAGGTCAGGAAAAGAAAGAACGTCACCTCGGTACAGTGTGACTTGCAATCTTCTGTCTTTGCAGTACTGCAACACTCATTAGCAACTAAAAGATTTTTTTCTTATTAAAATCATCAACAACATTAACTGAGTTAAAATTACAAACTAATAACAAAATGTGAAAATCATCTGGTTTGTCAGTATTGGTTCCTCTCTTCATAGATGAACCTAGTAACCTAAAGCCTGGTTTCCATATAGCCGTAAGGCTGCCTGCGACTGCCTGTGACTGCTTTCTGCCATCTTCCATCTTCCATCCCTACGGTATCGCCGGCAGATAATTCTTTATGGAAACGCTTTCTAACGGTACCGCAGGCAGCTGTTTGAAGTGCCGTAAGACTGCCGGGAGAGCCGGGAGAAAGTTGAACGAGTTCAACTTTTCCCGGCTCTTACGGCAGCCTCCCGGTACCGCCGGCAGACAAATTACAAATGGAAACGCCTTGCCTGCGGCTGCCTGCGGCATTCTTTTGTTCAAACGGATCATGTGATGTGCAAGAACCAATTGAAACAGGGCTTTGTTGTTGAATTTCTCCCGCCAGTTTTTCCCGCTCAAACTTTACCTAGTTACCGGCATAGTTACCGATACCACAGGCAATTGAAAACAGAACGTTTCCATTTGCCGGCGCTACTGTAAGGGTGGAAGATGGAAGATGGCAGAAAGCAGTCGCAGGCAGTCGCAGGCAGCCTTAAGGCTATATGGAAACCAGGCTTAATAGCTGGTTATTCGAGCAGTTGGCAATAAAATGAGATTATGCGGGCGGGGGCTGAAATGCGTAATATTAGGCACGTGAGGTTATACTATTACCCAGGCCTAGGGATGTACCGGATATCCGGTAGGCCGGATAATCCGGCGCCGGATCGCTGATTTTTTGAAAATCCGGTTCCGGCCGGATTTGTTTCCGAAATCCGGCCAGTTGCCGGATTTTCCAGAACTTTAATCATAACTAAGAAAATTTGGAAAACCAAGTCAGAATCCCTTCATACAGTGATTAAAAATGGATTTTCCAGAACTAAACAATATCGACGATAAAACAAGCGCCTTGAAAACAGATTTGAAATGAAAGTGCTCTTTATCACGAAACAGGAAGACTGGATGATATAATTCACAGATTTGGTCCAGGGTTGCCAGATCGGCTTTTTAGGCCAAATTTTTCACTTTTGGTTTTTAGATTTAGATTGCCTGGAAATGTTGTTTTTTGCTTACTACTTAAATTTGACCTTGTTTGCCTTTTCAGCAGACGTCCAAAATTAATAAGTAATTACTACATTCATAGAATAATTAGTAGTTAACTACAAAGTGTTAACCAAATTTCAAATTTTATCACCTAACCTAAATATTATCTTGATATTAGCAAAGGGTTTTGGAAAAAAGTAAGATTCTTATCAAAGTTAAGAAATTATCTAACAGGCACAAGCGTAGAAATATTACCAGTGCCTGCTTGATGGATTCTTGAGAAAGTTTTTGATTTGGCTCTTTATGAGCATTTTGGCTTAAATTGCTCACCAGTCTAGCCTTCGTTTGTAAATTCAATATGGGAACCCCCGAATAGGTCTCTTTGATCTTCTCGCTATACATTTTTTCGCAAAGTGGCTCAAAACTTTTTACTACTGAAAATTCTATAAATGGTCAGATTATCCGGTAGAATCCGGCCGGATATTCCACGAAGAAATCCGGTAAATCCGGTTCCGGCCGGATTCTGAAAATCCTGATCCGGTACACCCCTACCCAGGCCCCCAGCAATGGTAGAGTACGGGGAGCCAGCCCCAACTTTTTTACAATACATGAGGATTTCGGTTAAGCATCTTTTATAATGAGTTTGTAATCCGTTTTTGTGATTAAGTTTCAAAAATAGGTTCGACTCCTTCGTTACATAATTTAGGCCCTTTAGGAGAAACAGTGCTGAAACAAGTGAATTCTGTTTTGCTAAATTATTACAAATATCTGCCTTTTTCTTAAAGATAATACACAAATAAATGAAAGCTTCACAAATCAAACTTATTTGTTAGAAAAATCCTGTATTGAGACACTTACTTTCGTATCTATTGAGACAAGATCGGAGATCAGCCTATATCGAATTAAAGAAATCATGTTATAAATGAACCTGAAAGAAGGGTAATGGAATATAGGGTCAATCAAAGTTCCTATGAAATTGTAAAAACTCTTTTTTTAAATCGACGTGCTTTAGACATATTAGTTAAGCTTCAGACATATAGAGCAAATAAGCACTCTCTGCCGGGATAAACAAGGAGGGGTACTAGTTCCCTCAATTCTTCGAAAACTTGGTCCTCGAGATTCATGTCAAGTCCATGAGCAAATTGATGATGTTTGGAGGGATAACATTTTTTTAATCCCAAAAAGCAGACATTCTTGTGCAGTCATTTAGATTAGCTTTGCCAATTTGACTTTTATTGGAGAGACTGCTCAGCAAAAATGTGAAATTTTCAAAATTTGTCACAGAAAGCTAAGGCGGGATCAGATGTCAATTGTTTGTATTCTTTTAATTTGTAGAAGATGTGTAAACCACACAGCTCTAAAAGGGCTCATACGGCGCATTAAATAAAATGAGGGGAGGGGGTATTCTAGGATTCAATGTGGCGTTTCCTTAGAAAGATGTGGTTAGAAAGATATCTCCCCAATTTTGGCCGCTGGCACCCCTGCTGCTGGTAGCCACTGCGGTACCCTTGGTAGGATGGAAATAATAGTTTTATAAAATTGGCTCTCTCAAAGACCGGAAATACCCTAGAAGATTTGCGAGATGTGACGACACTCTTAGATGCGTCTTTCCTACCGAGCTTCAGGTAGACAAAAAGGGGCGGGACTTTCATTGTTAGATGTAAGTAGTGAAAAAATTTCTAAGGTTCAAACCTCTATTTGATGGCTGCAAAAACCTTTAGCGTGATTGACGTTTTCTTCTAGAAAGCATTCGACAGCACAAGAGGCTGTTCTTGCGGAGAAGCAACAGGTATTGTGTGCAAATTTCGCTAAAAAATTGGAGAAAAAATGTTATGCGCACATTACCATATCCATTTTGAAAAATGAGAATATTAGATTTCTTCGAGCAGAAAATTCGATTTACAAACATTTGACGAGGCTGGAGATTTTTTTAAAAAAGAAGCTTAGTATTGTCTCAGCAAAGTTTGAGTAGAAAATATCTGACCTCTTGCAATTTTCCATGTTGTATTAATGCAACTCCAAAACTTCCGCTAAAAAATAGATGACAAAAATTAACATAAATACTATCATTGCAACTCCTTGCGTCCCAATCATCAGGGAACATTGCCCACAATTTTAATGCAGTGTCCTTTTTGCACAAACTAGGAACTCTTGAGAAATATCGAGCTTCTGCACCAGAGAGCAATTTTATGGATACCAATTACAAGAAGGGCAATAGTGAAAAGCTTAAGTTGACTTTTTAATTTTTGAAAACAATTATAAAATAATAAAATAATTGATAAAATAATTTCCAACCTGACTACCAGAACAGGCTCGTTTTATTCGATTGTATCTGTGAAGCAAACGACCTGACCTTCCAGCCTAAAAAAGGAAATCCTAAAAATTACCAAAAATGAAATCAACAACTGTCCAAAAAATAGATTCATCAATTTCCCGCAATTCTCCGAAGGGGTACTGCGTGTAGCCAAGATGTATTTTATAGGGACTGAGGTTGGGATGGGCTCAAGAAGTACCAACTCTAAACAGAGCCGTCATCAGGGGGGGGGGTTGTGCAGGGGAGCATTGGCTTGTCATGTTCTAATATTTGTTTTATTTGTCTGACAAATAGGGAAAAAGGTTTCTGTTTCTCACACGCTGATGCTAATATTTGATGGAAATATTGTCTTTGAGGCCTTATCAATACAGGCAACAAGAGAACATCCTACAGTTAATGGCAATTAGCACCAATACTGTTTATCATTAATTCATTCCAAGGTCACTATTTTAATCATTTGGTAGATTTGAACCCCGTGCACCCCAAACAATATGTCCCTTTAACCATTCTGTTGAAAAAATTTTCAGCTGTAGCTCTCATCATTGAAACTGTTCAAACAATCTTGTAGAATTTAATTTCAATACTTCCTGAAATAGAAAGCATGTTTTAAACAAATTAGAGCATGTTTTAAATAAAGGTTTTTTAAACAAATCTTTCTAAGAGCCAAATACAAAGCCAGCCATAAAGGTATGACATCTTGGTGGAGTAGTGGCTGTCAAATGCATGATAAGGAGGAAAACAACCATTGTCAAGAAGACATAAAAACCTATGGCAACTTTGATTATTCTTAAAATACAAAAGAAATTGAGAATTTGATTCAATCACACAAGATAGCGGATAAGAAAATCAATTTTAAACCAGGACCATGGAAGCTGGGGCTAGGGGGATGGGAACTTTAGCCTTCTAAAAATAATCTTTCTTTTAGATTTCTGAGTGTTTAGCCCTACCCCCAGCATTTTAGAATCCCTACCCTGATCAATAATATGCTCAGCAATCCCAGATTTAAAATACATGTTGACACTGTTGATGCAACTTTGTTTGCAAAAAGGCAGGCCTACTAACGCCTTGGATGGAGCTTGGAGCACAACTGAGAGAGATACATAAAACTGCCACTATGTCCTTGGTGATGCCAAAATAAGATGTAACCCCCCACCCCTACAAGAAAATCAAATAAACAAAGATACTTCTCACTTTTAAAGCCTTGCTATTTTGAAGCAATTCTTCAATTTTGGGCCTCACTTTAACCCAGGTGTCTGCCCCTTCTAACCCATTTCTTTGCAGACCTGAACTGAGGTATTGTGAAATTCTGCAATATGTATTTTTATCAGGCCCCTTTTAGAGAAGCAGGGTCTTTAATTCTTGTTTTGAATATTGATGCTAATGACCCTATCTTTGACAATTCATAATGAAATTCACACAATATGCAAAGTTCAAAACTTTGATGGGCACCTAAAATAATCATATATTTAATGGGCCCTAGGCAAAGACTGAGATACAACTTTTTGCTTAGGGGGCCAGCCCTGATAAATAAAGTGAAGCCAAGGCCCCAAGACTCCTATGGTATCTCAGTCCTTGGCCCTGGGCACTGCCCCAATTAGTTGACTCCCACTCTTGCTGACCTTCACATAATGGGAAAAAAGAGTTGTGCAATGCTATTAAGGTTTGTTGTACCGTGTGAGGTGACTCAGAATCGATTGGCACTCAATTCCATTACAGGGCCCATATCAACAACATGGCTGTCCTTCAACTATAGTCTTCAAGTGCCTCTGTGCAAAGTTAAAAGAAAATTGAAATTGGTAAAATAGATTGGGATCTACAATAGATTTGTATTAGATTGATTCTGGACACAGGGGGACACCCTTAGAGTCATATAGCATTAAAAATTACTCCTGTTTATGATCATCCATTTATATACTGGGATAGAAGTGTTGTCATTTTGCTTCTCAGTTAATCTGCCAAATACTGCTCTGTAATCCTCCATATTCATACCAAGAGTACTCCAATATGTTACTTGACTGAGAAAACAAATACTGTTTATCCGTATTCCTATACATCCAGGTCAGATGCTGGTCAGCAAGCAGGTTTATATTTATACTTTCACTAGATGACAAAATTATGGGACAAAAAAAAGTGAAAGAAAAAAAAATGAGTAGAAATTCCCACTACTGCTGTGTTCATATTTTCTGCAGCACAAATCTTTTCTAAAAAAATTACACAAAAAAGCTTCTTTTTAATAACAAAAGTAAGGCAAATTATACATACCTGTAGGCATGCCCGGTTGCAAAGTGCCAGGTTGGTTTGGCTGCAGCATCTAAAATCTGCTACAGGTAAAGAAAAGATACACAAGAGATACATTTTTTGTAGATTGACCTTTATATATCTTGCATTATTCCTTTAAACTATTCTTAACTATATTCATGGGCTCTGACAAAGGTTGAAAAGTGGGGGGGCCAAGGGAAAATTTAACGCCCATAACAAAAGATTTTGAAAAAAACTCTATTGTTTTCCAAAAAGTGGGGGGCTAAGGCCCCCACGGCCCCCCTTCGTTGGAGGCCCTGATATTAATTCTCATATTAATTCTATGATAAACCTTAACTATATTAACATACAAAAAATGCCCTAAGAATTTATATGCAAACAGCAACAGTGTAAACTAATGTAAACAGAGAAAAAACCAACTTTAAAGTACAGTTAACCTTTTAGTTGTGTAAATTCCTTTGCCTGTAAAAAAGCAGCTTGATAAAACAAAACAAATTTTTTTGATAAAATGATAAATGCATTTTCCCCTAGTAGTGTAGGATCAAAATGGAAGGGAAACGTCATTTTTGTAAGGAGGAGAAACGTCATTTTGATAATTTAAAATTCCTTGGATAAAATTTCAGGGAACTGTCGTTTAATAGCAAAATCCATTCTGTCTGTAAGGTTATTTATTGATATTCAAATGTTGATAAACGTCTTAAAAACAAACTGGTAAACCATGTTGCACGGTGTTTCCTATTTGCAAACTTACAAGTAGCATATAATCAACTTTTCTAGGATTGTTGATTTCTTTGGACAGTAGTCATAAATAACATCAAGATAAAAATGATGATAAAGAGTAGAATCTAAATAAAAGGAATAATATATAGCTGAACCAACCTTGGCTCTGACAAAGCAGTGCAAAATGCGTTAATGTAAAATAGAGAGCGAAGGATGACAGCATGTTCTGCTTCTAATCTATCTTGGCTGTTACAAAAGCCTGAAAATTTTCGTTGGATCTCATTTCAACTTCGTCATTTGTACAACAAGTTTTGAAAAACCAAGTTTCTTATTTCCTCAACCGTTCCTGGCATACAGGAGATATTTTCTGAAGATGTGGGTTTTGTAGAAAACGCAAGAATGTCTCGTCTCTCCACAGCCCGTCAAACCCTGTTGTGATTTTCTATTATAAAAAAAACGGTTTCAAGCTGTGCATAAAACCATTGCCCCGCCTCTCGATTATCAGGCATTGTCTGTGGCTGAAAACTAATAACATGTCTGTGGCTGAAAACTAATAACAAACTTTGAAATGCAATTAATGCACTGTATGTTATTACACCTCTACACACGCGACAGGCCTATAATTGGTTCTGCAGTATATTGTGGATCGATAAAGGAGTAGAGCGATATCAACATTCAAATTTTTTTCAGAAAAGCCAAATTAATCCGAATAATCCAAATGGGCCACAATCTAAACACACAGTTCTTTGGATAGACACTACTATACTGGAATGTGCGGCTAGAAAAAAGAAAACGGAAAAAGAAATAGAAAAATGAAAGAAAAATACATGAATTCCTTTGCGATAAAACAACTGAAAATTTGAAAGGTCCTTCAAACGCTTCTTGTAAGAGATATAAAGAATTGCCAGAAACTTCGTGCCAAATCGAACCCAAACTATGGTATTTCTCCAGAAAAAAAACTTTCAGCTCGGAAGTGACATAGAAAAGCAATGCTGCAATTATATTTATTTTTCTCTGGGCTGGCTCCACATTCAAAATAAAAAAATTAATTACTTTAAACTTTCGTAAAGCAAAAGCAATAATGATCTATAGCTGTATGTGAAAGATCCTTGGGACAAAGCACCTCGACTGCTAAAATCACCTTTTAAAAATTTGAGTTTCTAAAATTGAGAAATTATGCTACTGTTTATGCTTAGAAGTCAGTATAAATTGAATTATTAGCAGTTTAAAATAATGTTAAGCTTTATTTCAGAATTTGATTTAAAGAAAGCTAGAAGCTTAGGATTAGAGCCAGGAGGTTCGGTTAGGGGTATGTGCTTCTTTTCAATGCAGAGAAAAACCCTTTGGTACTTTTTGCCATCTATTTTGTAGAAAATGCTTGCGAGGTGAGGTCACCCTTTGTTCTTTTCACAGCCTGGTCACTACACCCCTGGTCAAAGTTGTTGCTTTTAACAGCACTACACCCGGATTCCACGTGGTCTTCCTGGATCATTTACTCAGCTCAGTGGTATGGATCCAGGAGGTACACAAAAACTTTTGCAAACACACCCATTGGTTAGCTAGGGGGCCTCATAAAGTTATGAATTCCATCTCAGAATGAAAAGAATGGAACGATTGCAAAAAAGGACTGCAGAGGTATTCTGAAGTGTATTTTAAGCTAATCTGAAGGGTGTGGTCGCAGTACTTTTCTGCTCGCTACGTTAGCAAGGATCCTCGTCCAGTGTGCTCCAGGGCCTAAAAACCTCTAGGTTGCCCTGTCAATCCCCCACAACTATAAATATATTCGCCAATCATCACGGATTAAACATATGGACATTCAATTTAATGTTTATTAATTCAATGAAAGGTTCGACACGTTCCATGATTTAGAAAAAGAGATTTTAAAAACATTTAAAATTGCAATCATATAAATAAAGTAATCTTCGATAATCATTTGAAACAAATTGTTTAATTAGGGTGATTTTCAAACCGTTTCTTTATTAGTCCATTGCATGGCATCACATCCGTTTGTCCGTTTCAATTTGCCTAGGAACGACTTCAGGACTTCATTTTCCAATATCTGGTCTTTCAACCTCAAACCACGATGGACAGTTAACGAGCCCACCAAGGACAGAAAAACTTTTTCTGGCGAAATCTTGTCCAATGGTTTACAACTAACTGGGTTGTCTGAGAATAAGCCTGCTTGGTGCTTTTCTGCAAGCATTGCACATTTGATCATTCAATTTGGTAAACTTTGGTACAGCTTACTTGTAGTTGCCCTGTGAAGAATTTAGCCAAATGGTGCATTAAGTACGACGATTACTAAACACAGGAACATTAATTATGAACTATCAAGGTTCGTCGTTCCTACGGAATGACAAATCACAAAATGAAATAAAATATGCGAAAATATGGGAAGATAATATGCTTAGCTATAATAACTGAAAATTTCGATGGTGTGCCTGAACATAAGTGTTTCAGTTTAATGTTCTTAAAAACTGTAGTAATTTAGAAATATAATCACTCACACTGATAGTTTATTTCTGATGGAATTGATATATAAATGGTTTTCCGTGCAGGCACATTATTAAAAGAAACTTCTTGTGCCAATTCCCTGATATCTTCACTCGTAAATGAGTTCGTTGTCGACTGGGCAATGCGAAGAGATTCGGCCTAGAAAAAAACTCACTTTATTGGCAAAGGTGAACATGAATCTAAAACGAAAGATGCAAAAAGAGACATTTTGGTGTGAAACATATATGGATTAATGGATTAACAACAATATAACAGGTAAACAGGCATATAACAGAAATTTAAGCTTATAATTAATTTTAAAAACAATTTACAAAACAAACTTCCAAGGCTTCTCTTTTAACGTAAGAGTATTTCGGGTATATGTAATGTATAGGCTAAAGAAGTTACTTGCTATAAAACCGTTTATTCGGCTTTTAAAATGAAAAGTAATTGGTTCACTATTTCACAATGCAAAATCCCTATAGGTCAGGTCATCAAACAAAGCTATTCTAATCAATCTTTTCAAAAAAACCTTTAGATATTCCAGAATTTTCAATGGTCGGTAGCACTCTAAAGACAAACTGTCCTGCTCTTCATCAGGTCGACAAGATATTTTATCTGCAAACGAAAAGTTTAATTCGCAAAAAATTTGCTGAAGTGAAAGGTGTAAAAGTCAGACTGGCAACTCGAAGCCAAAGTTAAATAATGTCGAGAAAAGGAGAGAAGACCTATTGACAATGGTTGCTAACAGCTAATATGGTTAGCAAATAAAATTGAGCACCAGAATGAAAACAAAATAGTTTGAGTATAATGGAGTAGAGCTTTCCAAAAGTTTCAATTTACAAGAAGAGACAAAAAGACTCTAGCACAATTCTTTAGTATACGGAAATATGTCTACAGACAATCAAAACATTCCTAAAGAAACTTGTCAATATCATATTTTTTTTAACTTTATGCAATTATATGTAGATGTTATTGGAGGTGTAAAATCATTTGCCAAGAGAAAATAATATCTTATAGGTAGAATTATATTACATATCTTGATTGTAGAATGATTGCCATAACAAAGTCAAAAACTCACCAAGAACCTCGTCAAGCTCGGATACCCCGAAATCCTGGATGACTGGTGTCACTTTGACTATTTCGTAGACAGTCTCGTCTGTACTAGCATCTAAATGGGTGGCAAGAGAGGTATGACAAAAGTTAGATGACTATAACATTTTATTTCACAAAGAATGAAGAAGCACAATCAGCCAGCACTGAAGGTGTTGGATTAAAATGAATGCAAATTATATTGTCAACTTTCTTTTCATTGAATTTTCCCTCATTTTGCGTTCTTCTAATACTCCGTCACTTCTCGATGCACAATTTTTGACCTCTTCAGTCACAAAATATTCCATACCTTTGAAAATTGCACTTCGTGAAATCAAGAAATTCCGTCGAATTAGTAAAAAATTATCGAACAAAGACATATTTAAGCAACATTTATAAAAAACATTATGAAGTCTGCAAGGTTGCTTTCTATCGCCCATCTTTCTTATTTAGAACAGGGTAAAATTCTAAATATCGATTGTAAGCGATCTTTTAGTTTGAAATTCTAAAAAGCAGCCATAATGAAATGATAAAAGATTATTTGAATAAAAAGCAAAATATATTACTTTTCCTTTGGCGAATATGAAAACCATTGGCTGTAATTCGTCGGTCTACGAGATACCTAAAACACGAAGGTGGTTTTTGCTGATACTTAAAGAATAGAAAGATACAACATGGTGAGAAATGCTCGCTGTGGAGCGATACATGGCGTTTATGGAATAGTTTAAATTCGAAGTGCGATAATTCAACTCCATAATTATTAGTGCATCAAATGTTTCCCTCCACAATTATCCGTGATTAAGTTTGTAACTCAAACTTTCGGTAAATCGAATAAATTTCGTTTTCCCTTTGAAAGATTGAATCATCGAACGTTTACTATAAATTTAAATATAAGATAAAAATATAAACATATTTGACTTTAACTTTTGCCAACCATCTACAGAATGAATAATTTTTTTCTTTCAATTACTAGAATAATACAATTTATGAAATTCAAAACCAGAAATGACGTATTTTTATTCAAGTTCTTTTCAAAGAAAAGAAAGGTAGAAATTCTGGAAAACAACTCAATTATTCGTAGTATTTGGAAGTGTCTGCTGGAAAAACCCTACAAGAAACATCTTTAAAAATGTAAAATGTTCTAAATAGATTCTACCTTCCAGTGTCTGGAGGGATGCTTTCAAAACGAAGACTTCGAAGCTTTTCAAAATTTTTCAACCTAAGTGAAAGCAATCACGTTTTCATATTTGGCAAATACATTATCTCCTATCAATTGGAAGTTAATCATACTCTGATAATCTGTTCAGATTCAATATATACAAATATGAATTGGATCAGGAAATATTGAAAAAAAATTGAATAACCGTAGATTATAAATTTACATTAAATATGGATAATCATCATAAAATTGGTACGCAGTGAAAAACTTCAAAAATCAATTCGGTGCTTTAAGGTAGATCTATCAATGAAATATGGAACAACAAAAGAATGAATGAATGAATGAATGAATGAATGAATGAATGAAAGAATGAATGAATGAATGAATGAATGAATGAATGAAAGAATGAATGAATGAATGAATGAATGAATGAATGAATGAAAGAATGAATGAATGAATGAATGAATGAATGAATGAATGAATGAATGAATGAATGAATGAATGAATGAATTGATGAATGAATGAATGAATTGATGAATGAATGAATAAACATAGTCCAAACACAACAACATAGAACAATTAAAACATAGAGCAAAACGATAACTAAAGCCCTGCTATTTATATAATTACTTCTGCTAAGGCATAAAAATACAAGAAACCAGAAGATGGCAAAGAGACAGCTTGATGAAGAATTGACCTCATAACTTGTACCCAGTACCAAGAAGAAACTTTCCTAACACTCTAGCACTCTAAATTTTCTCCTCTTAATAAAAAAAGTCTTACGATTAAAATGATCATTATGCAGGATTAAGATATGGCATAGGTATCATTAATCCTTACCAAGTCTGTAATGGCATAGGTATCAAGTCTGTAAAAAGAAGTACAGAGCTTTAAACAAACCTTCGATCTAAGGGCATTGTGCAAGAGGTTGTTGGCAAGACGTGCTTCCTTAACAATTCTCGGTAGACCAAATCTTCGCGAGCCCTTGAAGAAAAAAAATTCATGAATTTTTCTAAAATTGCTATATAAAAGCAAAGGTTTGACATTGAGGGCAGAAAATTGTTTCATCGACATCATTGTTGATGTCTCTATTTTCAGTCTTTTTGTCTGGCGTTATGAACAGGACAGCAATGCATTACTATTTGTGCTTTGGTGCAGCGCAATTTTTGCCAACAATTGAAAACAGCTGCCTTACCATACTTGGCTAGAAACAGCTGAAAAACAGGAATAGCTACCAGTGCGTGTGGAAAATAAGACTTTTGAAGAAAATTGGGATTTAAAATGAAGAATATATCAAAAACTTTTCGATTTCTGGCATAGAGTTGTAGCATTCTCATTTGAAAGGGAGTTCCTTTTTATGTTTCTATTTTAACAAAAAAACTCAACTCAGCGATAGCCAACGATGTAATGGTTTTCCAACATCTTTTGTAAAGTTGTATTTCTCTCTCGATTATCAGGGCAGAGACAAGAAAAATACCTTCGATGACGTTAAACATTTATATATTTGCACTTTTTACTTTAAGCCTTTATATCGACTATCCGGTTACTTTTACTATTTGATATTTCCGCGTGAGTTACTCTCCACCACTCCACTGGCCTACGCCAGGGAGTGGACGTCTCTTTACACTAAGACCTGTTTCTAGAAGCTCCTTCTCGTAACTAACAATAATTCATGTTATCGGATATATTATGCCCATATATGTGTGTTTTCGTTAATACCTGATATGGCATGATGACCTTGGCCTATGACCTTCTAAGTGTTTGCATTGTTTCCTATACGAGGGTAGCTGGACTGTCCTTAACAGAAGTCTATTCGTGCATAAAAACTTCAAATGATGATCTGAAGTCTCCCATAATGGCGACCAGCCGTGGTTGGTACTGTGCTTTCAAAATTGTGGAAATGTTTCTATCATTAGGTGTACTGATGCTTCGTATACTTTAGAAATGACTGGAGAGATCGCCTTGCTTTCTTATCAAACTATGAGTAAGTAAAAAAATACCTAAACGGATTGAAGAAGAACATCTTCCCATCTTGACCGATAATCCACGAATTCCATGGGCTTATTTTCCCAATGACACTAATATCCTTTGATTCTTCGTGGTTCGCGCAATCTTCACTATAAAAAGAATTCAATTGGCGTACAGAGAAACAACAAGAACATAAGTAAAGACAAATTTTAATCCTTATTATCATTATCACACTTATCTATGTCTTAATTTAACTACATTATAATCATCATAACTTCATTTCGTTTTAATTTAATCAAGAATATAGTCGCATTCGAAGTAGTCAAAATAAAAATTGCTTTGTTTTGGAATGATTGCATAAAAAAACTGAAAACTTTTGTATTAGCCAAATCCAAAGACGCACAGCAAAATTTAAACAGATGAGCAAGTACTGCAAAACAAATATCAAGTTTGCAGCTGCACTTTGAGACATAAAATCGTTTAATTTCAACTTTGATTACCTTTCTGACAGCTCGTCCTCCTCAAAGTGTTTTCGAATGTCATGCAGTTTAAACGATAAATTGTAATCTTCAGCACGGGAGACATTTCTCATTGAAGCAGACTTATTTTGTCCAAGGTTCATTTTACTCTGCACCTAATGATAGAGAGAACTTTCGTTGTAGCACAAAACATGCAAAAAGGCAAGTTCGAATTAATTCCTTTCCAAGTAGTTGACTGACAATAATAACCATTTATATTATGAAAGTAGGGGATTGCATTATATTTGGTGAAAGTAGTTTCTAAAGCCCCTGGGGGTACTCCAAATAAGGCTGGGCAGGGGGGTCAGTCGGTTTCAGGGTCTTGTCAAATGTCTTCCAAACGGCCCAACTGAGATAATAACACTACCAGTTGGGAATATTTTAAGAAGTTGCTTCCTGATGGGAGGTATTTCTGATTGATTGCTGGGTTTAGATTTCGACTTACTACGAAAAATGCAAGGCTTAAACGCTCACTACGAAGCGATTTTATCTTTCCCGAATCAATGACAGTAAATGCGTAGAGAAAGAATTAGTCAAGTAAATACAGAGCGAGAACTAAGAAATGTGATTGGTTTTTATGCTACCAGTAAGAAGGGGGTATGAGTTCTCGCAAAAAATTACTGTGTAAAAAATGGCCCTCTTTGTCCCTGACTGGAACTAGTTTATAAAAGGAGGTCATTTCGGTGTATGTATGAAAAATTCAAATCATTTGTTGTCAGTTGAAAATGTATTTTGGGATGAGCAATAAAAAATTGAACAGAAACATAAGTAAGAGCGAGAGAGAATGCAAATTCAAAAAATATTCAAGAACGAAAACAGAATCAAATCGCAGCAACCTACGCTCATAGACATTTTGGGGCCAAGTATCTTCTTCGGAGCTTTCTTATGCGGTTGTAGGATTATAAATGGCTGCAAAATATAATATAAAATAATAATATAGTTACTTATATCAGGTAGCCCTGTCAGCAACAATAGTACTAATATCAATAAGAGCCCTGCTACTCTGATAAATGTAAGTTTTAAAAATCTTCGAAGCACCCTTCCCAAAATTTTGAATCATCTTTTCTATTTCTTTAAGTAAACATGAACAATTTCTGCACAGTTTGCATGGCATGTCACAACATAAAATTCTATGGTCATAACAAATTCATAATTAAAATCTTGAAAATATTTTTTTCTAGCTGAAAACTTAATCTTTAAATATTCAAATGAGAAACAAAGCTGCACGATTAAATGTATGTATTTTACCTCTACCGGTGCTCCATTGCTGTCATTTATACTTGTGCCTCTGCTCCAACTGTCAAGTGATATCTGCTTCAGTCTAGACGCTGAAATTGTGTTATCTTCTTGTAGCAAAATATCAATTTTTTACGCTAACTGGTATTCATTCGTAAATAAATAAATTAGATATAATTTAAGTCTAGTTTCTCATATAACAAGTGTCAAAAAGCAAGAACCACTCATTTCCAACCAAAATATTTACTCAACGCAACCGGAGAACGGGTGGAAAAATTTGGTAGCGAATATTATTGGCGCAACTGAAAGATTTCTGGTAATCAGATCCACATCCAAGACAAAAGGACGACAAGAAGGCCATTGACATGAACAGTATAGTGCAGATAAGTTCAAATTTACTAAAAGAAGAGGAGCAGACCCAGTTTCTTTAATCAAGCTTGCGAGGTGATATAAAAAGATGAAGTTATCAAGTGCCCAGTTGACCTCTCTATAAGCATGGTTGTTTTTAGCAAGATCTTTTTTTCTAAAACTCCAAAAAAGTCAAGTTACTGACGTCCGTAATGTGGGTAGGGTAAAGGACATTGTACAGGCTACAACTCACAAATTATGAATCTAATCTGATCAGAACATTTGTTGACGAGTCACCTAAATTACAATCATAAGAAGGAGCAGTCGAAGCGTCATAAGGAAAACAACCATCAAAGCACCACCATCGCAAACAGTGACCCAAATTAAAAAAAACATCAATGTTTTACCTTGGGAAGAATTGACTAGAGGCTCATCATCAAAAATGCATTCATCTTCATCCACACTAAAGAACTCATCTAAATCACTTCCAGGGCCTCCTTCTTTCTGTAAAGCATGGCTATTTCCAGTTAATTTCTTCCTTGATGCTTCTTCTTCCCTAGAAGTTTCTCTTGAACCAAACAAAGGGATTGATTGATTACGAACAGTCATTGATTCATCACTATGATTTCCTAAAGTGTCTGATAATTCAGAGAATAATGACAAAGATGTGTCAATATCGCTGCAATTAGAATGAACATTTGAATTCGTGTTTGTATCCTGATTACGCCATGACATGCTGTTTTCTTTTACAACACTTCTTATGTTTTTATCACACATCTTATTAGCCTCGACCTCTTTGTTTTTTTGACGGTCATCCTTATCATCCTCTGTTAACTCGTCACTCCTTTCACATTCAGGATTTCCATCTAAATTTCCAATTTGCAGAACATCAGCTGGAAAATCTTTCGATAATTCAAATAAACTTCTTTCTGAGTTGGGTATTTCTGGTGTCGTTGGGAAATAGTTCTCTATCAAAGGATCGGATACTTCTGGGGAAAATGAAGGGGAATGGCTTCCTGATTCGGCGATTTCCTGAGTTCTCTTGATCGTCCCATCGCTTTGATCCTCCAATGCTACGCAATCACCATCAGAACTGTGAAATTAAAAATTTGCAATAATTTCAAATCAAAAATCGTGGTATTAAAAAATGACATTTGTGATTAGAAAAAGGAAAGAACTAAGTGCTTTTTCAATCGGCGTTAATCAAGTTTTCATCAAAATTTACATTTAAAAAAATGTTATATGATCGATAAAAAAGCTCTCTAAATATAAGATCACAGTTCCCCTGTACACCTTGGTTTTGTCACATTATTTCTATTTCAAAAATTCTTTCTTTACTGTCCCAAGAACCGGCAAATTTTGTGTTTGTTATACCGGACTTTTTTACCGGACCGGTATAAGACTAAATTTGACAATCCCCTAGGCATAGAGGAAACTTTTTTAATTCGAATAAAAATTTGCTTGTGTTTGTTGCTGTCCACATTTAGGGTAAAAACTACTTGGTGTAATGAGAGCTTGACAAGATTTCATTTAGGGGCGTGGCTACGGTGGCTGTAGGGGGATGTCAGGGGGCATTACATCCCTTATGAAAGAAAATTTCATTGTACAAGCGTAAAACTCTTTTTGCCATTTAGGGGTGCTTCGTCGGCCAACTTTCAGATACGTCGGCAAACAAAAGATGGCTCACCCACTTTGTCGGCTGGGAAGCCCTCTATTCGGGGCACATCTCTTATGCAAAAAGGTAGCGACCGTCCTAATTTCATTCGACCTTGCAAAATCCTTCTTTAACAAAATTTTTCTCAGACTGACCATTCATCCTATTTGCTTTTATGTTGACGAAAGTCTCGAGCTCTAGCATTTAATTTTCCCAGCAATTTACACGGAATAGAGTATGCCAATGTCATTTAGAATAGAGAGTGGTGGAAAATCAGCGTTGTTGTACAGCGAATTTTGTCTCGTATTCATGTTTAATAATTTATGATCATCGCTTCTTGATGGTCGTCGAAAAATTAGAGCAGTTTAGTACGAAAGATTTGTCGCAGTTGCCGCGAATGTGAGAGAGTTGAAAGTGATTAATCCACCTTTTATAATAAATTCAGAGGAATTAACGTTAGTTAGCCATGCCTGCTTCTTGGTTATTCGAACAACACCACTGTGCTTTATGCCTTGACAAACATGTTTGTCTAGTCGATGATTGAATTAATGATCGAGAAAAGGCTAAAAAAATGTAATTAACGCCAGAATCTGAAGATTTAAGAGAAACACACTTTGCTCCAGCTGCTGGCCAAAGGGGACGCATTAGAAGCTAGAAAAATATCAGAACCTGATGAGAATTTAAAGCAGCTATAATCGAGCTAAAAACGTGGGCATGAGTGGTAAACTTTAATCGTGCTTTTTCGTGAAAATAACCTTGCAGTAAAAGCTAATCTAACCCTCTTCCTGACATATAAAGTTAACCCAGTCTTGATTCGAATCAAACTAAATATATCTTGATGTGACTCATAAAAATTTCTATTCGGTGAACATACTATATTTTCCTGCAAAAAAATACCATGGCCTAGCACAAAACTTATGAATTTCTATATATGTCTAAAAGCGAGAGACTTAAAAGATATTTCATGAAAATATGCAAAAAATTATTGATTAATGTAACAAAATTTATCAAATGAATTAGAACGTAATCCCACCAATTTTTGTTTTTGCAGTCGCTGATGTTCGTAATTGGTTTACAGTCTTCAAACATCGATCGAATCGTCTTCTTGATAATGTCGATCACCTCTTCCTGCATTTTTCAATTGATGTAAGTAAATAAACACAAATCAAGACCAGTTTATTCCTTATAGAAAAATAGTTTATAAAAGGTGCACAGGAAATTGCAAAGCAGAAGAAATGAATTATTTTTAAAAAGACCTCGAAGGTCAAATTAAACTTCCTTCAGATAAAAGAGATTCATAAGCGATAAGATGGGCTGAAAGGCAAAAGTGTGAATTACTATAATTCTAGAGTAAATAAAATTCAAAAATTTGACATTAATTGATTAGGAAAACAAAGAAACTTCGCAAATAATATTATATCTCTAAAGATTATTCCCTGGCTTTAAAACCATATATTTTTGAATAAAATTTTATATCTATACAAAAGTTGTACATGCTTGTTCCTATACACATCTGTTCTACTTTAAAACATCATTTATTCAAGAACCTGAACTTTGAAATGCACATATAAAACATACAAAAAAGGGTACTTGCCAAGTTTTCCAAAAGAACCAGAGATTTATTTGGCTCCATGTTGACATCAACATTTTCGTAAGGTACAGTAATTGCCATGAACACAGTCAGATATCTATTGGATACTGCAGCATTGAATTCAAGATATGTTGCTTTAATAACCTAGAAACCCAAACGAGTTAGTATAAAGTTAGTACTGTGATGCTTCAAATCATTACCAGTCTTTATCAAAAGGCCTCCTTGTCTCATGACCTGAATTTGAAACAATTGCCAGTTAGAACACATATTTTTTTTATTGGACAGGTCCCACCAAAAAATTATCATGGTTTATGACTCTATAATTTCTTAAAAGTGGAAGCATAGATTTTTCAATTTATTTCACCTGTTACTAAAAATTCTCAAAAGCAAAAAATTTTTTTTGAAAGCTATCAGGGGAATTTTAGCTTAGCGTCTTGGTTGCTAAGGATACAAGCAAAACTGATTAAATCTGTTTCCCTTTTCTGTTATTTTCTCTAAGGATTTGTTCTAATCGGTGCTAGACAGCATGCCCAGGGTAACCTTTATCCTCACCAAACCCAAAAAGTAGGATATAAGAATGGGGCCAAAAGAAGTAAACAATCAAAAAGCAAGAAAAATGTGGGTCCTCCAACAAATCTTGCCTTGGCAACAAGCATATTTGAATAGTTTACAAAAGGTCACCCTGCTCATAAAACCAAGAGATTTCACATGTATCTTTCAAAACTATTTCATATTACAATATGAGTCCAAAGTACATTAATGACTTATTTGAAAAACCAAACAAAAGATATATATGATCTTAGAAACCATAAAACCATTAAGTATGGAAAGCATTGAGGTACCTAGGAACTCTTGTATGGACTAAACTGAATGAAAAAGAAAGGGCTAGTTCAAATATTGATAACTTCCTCAACTGTTTTAGACAAAAGGACCTTGAGGCTTTACTTATTAAAGACAAATTATGCAATGAACATTGTAGGCTCTGCAACTTTTCTTGAATTTTCACTTTGATATATTACTTCTAATAGATTAAGTTTTCTTTTTTATAGACTGTATGTCAATAGTGTCCAGAATTAGCAGAAATGCTAAATCACCTGACACTGTAATAAAGTTGTTAGTTATAAGCTATAACTTGTAGTAATCAAATGGTGCTTGTAAGTAGATGTATGTATCTTTTACATAGTGGCATGTTACTTGTATGTAGTTTTATGTAGATTGTATGTTGTTTTATGTACATTATATGGAGTTTAAAAGTTGATGTCCTTTGCCTTATGTAGTGGTATGTAGCTTGCATGTGGCATTACATAGCTTGTACATAGCCTGAAAGAGGATGTATATTGTTTTACAAATCGTGTCACAGCTGTCTGAGCTTCTAAGTCGCTTGTATGTAGTTGCATATGCAAAACATAATAGAAAATGAAGTATACAATTAGATAAAACATACAAACCTGGCTAATGGTTTTGATCTCTACCAGCCTCTCATTAACAAAGACAAATGTACGGTCATTTGAAGCCCTGAACAAAGTCTCCACACAATCCTTTCTTGGCAGAAGAAATCTTATTGTGATATTTCCACTCTTATCTTCAACAGTTCCTTCTTTCATTTGGCCAAAACAAGCAGTGCCAAAAACAGAAATAAAAGAATCTTTAGTTGTTTGATGTTTTGATTTTTGCCATATAATGGATTTATTGTGTTTCAGAACAACTCTCAATTCTGGTCTAATCAAACCATATGAAATGAGCAGGTGCTCAATTTTCTTCAACTCTTCTTTGTTTTTTCTAACACAGCTATAAAATTGCCTTCTGACTGGAAGGTTTTTAAAAAGATTTTCAGCTATCATGTTCACGCCATTTTCTCTTGAACAAGGCCTAGTCTTGATAATACTGCCATTAGAATCAAGAAAAAACATCTTGCCAATCTGCTGATTCCCTGTTTTGGTTGAAAATGATAAATTGCTCACAGTAGCTAATGAATGGAGAGCTTCACCCCTAAAACCAAGTGTTGACAATGTTCTCAAACCAATATCATCTACCAGCTTTGAGGTATAATGGGGCTTTGCAACAAATTCTTCATCACCAACTGCAATTCCACAGCCATTATCTAGCACCTCAATTCTTCCAAGACCAAAGTTTTCCTTCAAAGGCAAAGATATATTGAACCTTTAAGCCCAAAATCATACACTGTATCAACCTAACACATATTATAGCAATCCATCCCTTCACTTTTAGCAAGGTTTATTTACTCTAACAATACTATAAAATAATAATGAAATGAAATGAACGTAGGTAAGATATGTTCAATTTTAAATGAAGGCATGTTTAACGCGACCCAAAATTCAGAGCATAGGGTCTTTTTCGCTTTCAGGAATATTAAAAAAGACGTGCATATTTCAGACGTGCATATTAAAAAAGACGCCCGTCGATGTTGAAAAGAAATGAAGAAACTCTGATACCCAATACTAGAGAGTCGTCAGGGTGAATCTTCAGGCTATATTACTGCATTTGCGCTCATCATATATCTACAATATTGGAATTATGCTTACCAATCTCACTTCAATATTAGTTGATCCAGCATCGATTGAGTTTTCGACAAGTTCTTTAACAGCAGAATAAACTGATGTTATAACCTGCGTGCTGGATATGAGCTGTATCGTCTCCTTGGACAACTTTTTCATGCTGGTAATGTTATGACCTCAACATTTAGGCCTACATATTCTTGGAACGGTATACAATTTCTTCCCGCCAAATTAGCGAGCCTCTTTTTCATTCATGACTGTGCCATTCAATGCCGGGTTCAAATTGATTGAAATCAGAAAAATTTGACAGAATCCCTAATTGTAGACAAAGGCGAATCTTGAAAGTGAAAAAGGCAAAGGAAGAAGAATAACGTTGATTCTCCAGAATAAATTTTTTGCATATTTTGTTTTATGCGCTAATGATGAGGGTATATTTCTCTCATTAAGAATTAGACTTTGAATGTTCTAGTAGAAATTTTAGTCTTCTTATGAGAAAGATCAAGGTATTTAATTTCATGGTATCTAAAACATTATCTAAGTGTTCGTTGCTTATTTCGGGAAGTTTTGATTATATTTAAGAGGAAGAGGAAGGGAGGACTTGGGCGAACGAAGCATATATCTGTTTAATTTAAGGCTTTGAATAGACTGTAATAAACATTTCAATCTCTTAAGCCCTTTTAGTTTCGATCCTGATTCTTTATTGCAGCACTATTTGAAAAATTTGTGTTGGAAAACTAACTGACTTTTGAAGCACATATGGACTCGGTCTGAATTGGTCACTGAATGAGTTTGCTAATGCAATAATCTCACTCAATGGGATGGTACACTTAAGTGTGCGATGAGAACAAGCCTCCAAAATGATCTGCATGTTAAACCGTAGGCAATCGAAAGAACTTGCAAAACTATAGTCAATAGAAAGAACTTATCGTCAAAAACCGTTAGTCAATAAACCAAAGTCAGAAGTTCTTTAAAGTCTTATAGAGAATGCCTTTTCTTTTAATAACAGTATGACTCCTGGTCTTATTTTTATGTTGATTGCGGTGAAACTGTGATAGTGAACCATGGCGGCAGTTTCAACAAGATTATTCTCTTGTAATGCGATTAATCTTCAGAATGATAATGGTTTGCAAGAGTTATAAGAAACTTCACTTGAGAGTATCATTTAGTATTCGTTGTTTCTGTAGGACCCAATCAGTTCATAAAAACACTAGACATTTTTTATCCACGTTAAATATTTCATTCTTACATTGACTCTTATCGTTTTTAAAGGCTTGAAAAACAGCTTTTAATCGCTCTGCTTACCAGAAATTTCCCCTTTACTTTCGTTGACTTTCAGCAATCCAATCTTCTTTAAATACAAGCTCAAGACAAAAAATCCAATATTTTAATTAAATTAAATTAATTAACAAAACTGGTACATGTCTAGCCACGATAATTTACAGATGAACTAAAGTTTTGTTCAAAATTAACAAGCTTTAGAAATTTTGCTAGTCTTAGGTTTTATTTGATGCAAATTCGTTTTAATGTTCACTCTTGACGTTTTGCTGTTCAACTAGTGTTGTCTAAACATGCTATCATGCATAAAGGAAATGTTCCTACAGTAGCGTCTTGATGAAATGCGTTCTTTCTTGTCTGTTTGTAGCCGTTAATTTTAGTATAATATGACATGCTTTATTGCTCTCATTGGCGTAGTACTGTAGTTTTGTAGTAGCCTTAAGCTAACCTTTACTCTTAATCAGGAATGTGTTGCTATCGAAATAACCAGGAGGGGAGGGAAAGGTTCTTGCCAAAAATGTTGCGAAAAACAATAGCAAAAGTAGAGATAGATTACTGTTTGCCAATAACAAGGGGAGACCAGCCCCTCTGATTTGACTTCGCTTAGGGGGCGCAGGATACCTTCTACTGCTATGAGCTTGAAATGAATCAAATTTTAATGAAAAAGCAAAAGTATATGTTTGAGGTTTATATCTTCGTTATGAGTAATATATACACTTTAAATTCAAATATTCTAGTTTAAAAATCAAAATTCTTGTTGCTTTCTCTACCAATTCAACACAAGAAAAATGTTTATTGTTTAGTGTACTCACGTTTTATAAACTAAACACAAGACAAGTTTCATACATTGAAATGAATACTTTAAACTAAATCAATTAAACCCCAAAGACAAATATTCCACCAAAAACCTTTTTACTATTAATAACATCTTTATTACATTTAATTACATTATTGGTTAATTGACTAGTTCGAAAATACACCCATAGTACACCTCAACTGTTTATATACAATGATATCATAATGTGATAATCCCTACAGTCTATATAATGGGTAAAACGTTGTTTGACTTCAGAATGTTCAAAACATAGGGATCTTCTTTTCGATAGGATCTCTGCAAATAGGGCACATCTCAAGCGACGGAGAGCAGATGTCACATGTTCCATGGCCACAAAGGAACATGACGTTCTTCTGTCTGTCAAGGCAAATTGTGCACGTGTTAACAGACTCGATTTCCTTCACCTTTGCCTCGAGGTTTTTCAAAGATGCCAACAAGTCATCATATCGTACCGAGTCTGCATCATTTGGTGCAGTCAATGGCTGCATGTCTAAAACCAAAGCAGAACATTCTCACCATTTCATGCAGTTAAACATAAGATAAATACAGAAACCGCAGAAGAGGGAGCTGAGGGGTTAAAGGATTAGCAACTCCCTCGAACAATTTCCAAAACGTACTTAAAACCGTGTAAAAATTGCCTTACTCTTGATTTCTATCATTTTAAGCCATTGTGTGGGTTGTAATGATGACATAAGAGGTGATTTGTTGCATTGTTAAGTTAACTACTGTGGGTACCAGAGCCACATTAATTCGAGCTATTATTGTATTAGCTAGTAGAATGTAATGTAGTAGCGTGGTGGCTCAAAACTGGCTAGGGGGCACACATTTTTGCTCCCCCTAGAGAAATATGTCCTTGGTACATCTCTGTCAGGCCTGAAAAGACTTCGATGTTAAGACCGATCAAGGGCTTTGTAAAGACCGCTACCATGGCAGCCAGGAAGAAACCTTTTTTGAAATATATCGCTTTAGGGACGGTCAAAAACTGCATTTTAATATCTACAGTGCACGTAGGTATAACCTCAATGAAGATGCTAGGAAATATTCACTTATTGCTATCATTATGTCCAAAAGTTTTATCTGTTTTGAATTGGTCATGACCACGACATGATAACAGTCAAGGTCTAACGAATTTTAGGAAGACGTTAAACAATTATACTTGAAAATGGTAATATCATACTACAAAAAATACATCGCTAAACAGCTTTGTAAATTTGATCGCTTAAATTTCCGATATGAGTTTTGTCTCGTATCCTATCCAACTTTTGTACAAACTAGGAGGGCAAGCTAGGGTAAAAAAATATGTATTGCAAAGCAAATAACATATAATTTTCAAATCATCAATTTACACTTTCTGTCATACGAGCGCTAATAGCTTGTGCATCATCGAAAGTTTACTATTCATGGTTGGAACTGTTGTGACCTGTAGTTAAGCTTTATAGACTAGTAATACACGGACTTTGTTAACTGTAGGCCCTTTAATCCCTCACATAGACTACCAAGTCCCGTATGTGGGGAACTGGGCCGAGCACATAATGATAATTAGAATGATAGGATATGACAGAAATGTAGGCTTACGAAAATTTTACAGTGGTTCAACAATCGGCCCATTTGATCTGATTACGATTAGATCTACGAATAGCTTTTACATACTTTTATCAAACTTCTGCCTGATCTCCATTTTGCAATGAACACATTTTGCCATTCTCCAAGCACATGCTGTAAATTCAAAACATTAATTATAAAAGAATGGTTTACTTACAAAATAAACAGCGCTATAAAAGAAGCCTGGTTGCCCCTGACAGAGTCTGGTTACCTGTCATCTTAAGATACATGTGCCAGATAAATCAGAAGGATGAAATTTGCCTTTTGTGATCTTTAACTGGTTTCTGTAACCGATCTAAAAAAAAACTGGATCGAGCTTCCAGGGGCGTCGCCAAAGAAGGGGGTACAGGGGTGCAATACCCCAAACATTTTGTTCGTCGGCACATTAAAGATTTTTGCAGGGCAAAAGAAATAATTTTTGTACTCACTCTGTAACCTTTTGCAACAATTGTAGCATATTTACATTTCTGTGTAGTTAAATTTTAAAGTATGGCACTCGAGTGAGTATAAACTTTGAAACAGGAACGCAAACATTAGCATGTAAAAGTATTTTTTTTTACCACACCTTAAGAAGTGAGACACGCCCTTTTTGTTGGCAAAAATTCAGAAGTGAGACACGCCCTTCCAAACAATTTTCTTGGCGTCTTCCCCCCCCCCCCGCAAGCTTCTCCAGCCCAGCGTTGATTCCACCTTGTAGCGTCCATCTGGGGACCTCGCCGAGTTGTATGAGACTAAAGAGCAATCATGTTTCAATTCAACTTGCTTTTTAATAGCGAAATTTAAAATAACCGTTGAAACAAGAACTTGCAGCATTCATAAGTGACGTTAAACATTTTTGCCGCGGTATTTAGTTCATGGAAGAGATAATCCACTGTTAATTTTTTCTTAGGCCTGTTGCTTCTTAGATTACTTAATAATTCAATGATTAATGCATGGTTCACAGCGCTGCACTGTGTGTTTACCATTTCTACCCACGGCAGCCCTAAGTTTTAGGCGCGAGAGGTCTCAACATGGAGAGACTCGATCGCCTCCTCGTGCTGATGTAGGAGAACAATAGGTTGTTCGATCCAGTCTTTTTTAGATCAGTGGTTTCTGCATGCTTCATGACAGCAATGTCTACTTAGCTCACTTTTATTTAGATCACAATAAAGTCACCACATTGCTCGACTTCGTCATGACAAAATGCGACCAAACCTACTCAAGAATCTAGGAGTAGGTCTAGAGAAACTGGCCTTTTGGAGAAAACTGTTAAGTGAACGCCAGATACAGCTTATTTTGAGCTTTGAGATTTGTTTTGGTTTTTCTTCGGTGTTTGAGCAGAAGATTTATCGCTTAATGATATTTTTAAAGATTGTTGACGGTGTTGCAAAGGAACATATATACTAGCAGTAAAAATTATAAGATGTAGACATTGCTCTGTGAAAAATGTTCCTCTAACTCTAGAAAAACCCTGTGGTCAACTTGTTGACAAATCTTATTTCGTTCACAATACAGGGTTTTTCCATACCTGAGCAACAAACAACATGCTTGCACGGCTCAAAGAGAACTTCGGCAATCTTCTCATCACAGATTAAACAGTCAGAAACCGCAACCTTCTTTGAGTAAGACAAAACATCTTCCTGCAATACATAAAAGATTTTCATATTTCAGGGTATTATATGATTATTTAGAAGACATAAAAGATCTGAGAAAGAGGAAAAACCAAAAAAAATTCTTATTGATTCCTGTAATATTTGATATAAACATTTCATTATCCAATGACCACCCTTTACTTGCGCAACGCAAGCCGCAACACAATCTAGGCTACGTCATATATTTTAGGCCTTCTTTCTATCTTTATCATTCATTAACCGAGTTCTGTTTTCACTACGATAGTTTTTTCTGTTAGCCTTTACAAATAATCTTGCTTTACATTACTTATTTTCATAACGTCTTTTAACGATCTTGATATCATTTATCTATCGCTTTTTCTGTCACATTGTTTATCTTATCACATCAATCATTTCATTAAACACTACAATGCGAATATTTTTGAAGAGCCACCTAGAATAAGATGATCTTTTAACCATCTCTGAATTAAAAATGATAAAAAAGTGCAAATTTTGAAAGCCAATCTTACCTCGCAAATGAAACACCTGCAAAAATAGCCGGCACAGTCCAAGCAAACGGCGATGTCACCACACGGCTCAAAACAAGCATCTGTGCCGTTCTGTCGGCATAATCTGCATTCTTGATAGCCAAGTGAGCCTTCTGAAGAGATGGAACAGTACTGGTTTTCGTTACTGTGACTGCTGCTCGAGATGGACTGCATACGATTTTCCGTGGCTTCTCTTCGCATGTAGTTGACGTACCTGTCACAGAAAATGCATATGCGTAGATAGGAATATTCATAGAAGGAGCGAGAAATTAGATTTTCCGACAAAAGTCTAATTACACACTTTTTTATTATAAGAATAAAGAATATTAGAATATTGAGGCTCAGAATAATTGAAATTTGAGAACAATTTAAGATGCATAGCTCAAGCTTCAGCAAGAATTAAATTTTTTGTTTATTTGAGTCTTTTTAGAATGCAAAACAAATGTGAGTTTCACGCTACATATCTTGAAATAAACGTATTTGGCCTTGAAGTCATTACCACTATGATTCAACCCGGTTATACATTTAAGAATGATTTAAGGAGTAATCTTACGCTAAAAATAAAAAAATTCAAGAATATTGTGGGTCAGCAAAAACGAGGTATTCTTATTAAAAAATGTATGCATCCAAAAAGCATGAAACTTCACCATAACATAACGACATTAGAACTGAAGTAAACAGTAGATGAAGTCTTGCCGTTTGCTCAAAGTCAATTATCATAAATCATATACTACTACAAGAATTTATGGTCTTGTATTTTTAAAAAGGCATTTATAGCTACCATACCTTATTGAAAAAAATGCTTATCTCATTAAAAATAACGGAAGAAATCGTTAGATTCAGCTCTAAGATCCTTCCACTAAAATTCTTATACAGATCGTGAAGACAACCAGAAGATATTTCTGACAAGATCAAAAGTTTTCCGACAGAATCACTGTTAAGCTTTAGGGGGCGGAATTTTTGCTTTCTCTGAACCCCCTCCCCCCCCAATTACACCGCTGAATAAATGGCCTCTTTTTCAAGTTTATGTTCAATAGCTCGAAATTTGGAACAAGTTAACGAACTGAGACACACAGATAGAGAGGCAGTCAAACAAAAACAAGCAAAATGACAAAGAAACCATTCTGAAAGAAACGTTATTTCCCTTTTATGAGAAGTTATATGCCTTATCATGCGTTTAAATTAAGTTGGATCGCAATAATTACATAGCCTTTATGGTGCTTTATGGTACATACTTTTCATTGTATTTCTTTACAGCACTCAAGACTTCGGATCTTGGGCATGCACCAAGTGCAGTTAAACCATTTGCATTTTTCATGCCGACATCTGCTCCATTTTTTACAAGATAGCAACCAAAGACAATATCATTGCTGAGCCACGTCTTCTTCAAATCAAGCTCTTCAAGAAGCTAGAGTAAACATGCTTAGATAGAGCATTTGTAATCAAACCAAGGGCATCAAGGTTTAGGAATAGTCTTATGTTGTTAATTTGAGAAAAAAACATTTACTATGACGTTCAATTAACAGGACTCAACTGCAAGGATTGCAAGGTCTGCAAGGACTTAAGGTCAAGGACAGGGATAAAAAAATGACAAGGACAAAATAGAGTAATGGACAATGAAAAGGAAAAAAGAAAAGTACTAAAACAGGAGAGAAGGGACAAGGAACAAAGAACAAAGGAGAAGAAGATGATTTCTAATAACTCTCTCTATAAGATGTATCTTTACTTTGGAAACAAGGTCTTTAGATTACCTTCTTGATTATCTGTTTGTTCTCAATCCTAAGTTGATCTTTTTTGCCGATATAACGCTTCAGAGGAACACAATACCAGACATGCTCCCTTAAGGACTGTCTGTCTTGCGATGATATTGTCATATGTAACGCAGTGTTGCCACGCATATCACTTGCATTGATATCTGCACCGCTCTGGATGAGATAGATTGCCGTCGCAAGATTGCTTGTCATAATGGCAATATGAAGCGGTGTGCGTTGATCAAGATCTCTCGAATTGACATCATACCCTGCCTAACGAAAGCCGAGTGGAGAAAGTCATTTTAAAAGTAGCAAACAAAGTGATTAGGGGAAAATATTGAGAAAGCAGAGATAATGGTTGCAACACCCTGAAGCAAATATTTAAGAACCTGATACCGATTGTTATTATACTAGAGAACTATCATATAGATAAATTACAGCACTGTTTATATATCGATAGGCTGCCGGTTTACAAAATGAAAAGAGCAAAGAAAGTACTAAAAACAATGTATAAACTAACAAGCATAATGTTTTTAATTAGCGATGCTAGACAAATTGTTTCTAGTGTCAAGGTCTCCCATTTCACCAATAGGGACAACATATTATCGATATCGATTGTTGTGGATTTGATAAATTCCTAGTTGACATATCATGAGTTATAGGCCTATAATCAGTTGTTCTGACTTGCTGGAGATTTGATGTTGCTAAAGAATTATACCTGAAGATTTTTCGGCACCCTTCATACATCCGCAGGCTCACTAAATCTGACAAGTTTTTACAATTACTACAACATTTGAAAAACCAAACTTCAGTTACGATACTCTACTCAAATTGATTACTGACTTATGTATAGAAGTTTCATTATTAATGTAAGTATTTTCACAACAATATTCAACTACCATGTACAAAGTTGTACTTTGATTATATTAATTCGTGTATTGAACTTCAGATCTGGTGTGATTGCCGAATGTTTCTGCGAAATTCTACTTTCTTCCCAATAGTTAATCAGTTTGTTTATTTCTTTTCGTTTGTATACTTCTTGTGAATCTGTTATGAGATTGTTCGGTTTAACTATTCCGGAAATCATTATTTAGTATAACTACTTGGCAATGCTCCCATCATTTCTTGGTGCCTTGACCAGAGAATAGGTGGGTTAAAATTTGATTTTGCTTATTTTATGTATTGGAGTTGGACTACGAATCGTTATATTGTAGTTTTAAAGAACTGTGGAATCATATACCAGTTAGTTTATTTCCTGTGTATGTGTTTTGTATCATCGTACGAGATCCACGCTAGGGACAACTCTTTTGGCAGAAAGTAACGCTCCACATAACTTTTTTTGGCAATGTTTCTCATCATGGTATTAAATTCTTATGAAGACTAGCACTTACTTCGTTGACCAGAAATTTCACGAGTTCGAGGTTTGATATTACAGCATAATGGAGTGGAGAAGGCCCGCTGCTGGGGCGCATCATCTGATTCGACATAAGCTTGAACAATATTTCGGTGCCACTAAAACAGAAAAACCCTACAGAACTCATTCGCATTAAGAAAATTAAGAATATCATCCTCGCAAAAATAATTGAAGCTAGGGGATTTCAAAGCCATTTAGACGAGGAAAAGCTTTGGGCAGGTAAGTATAAACTTTCTGCCAATTTTTGTATTTTTAAACTCGTTGGTGCTTTTTAGACACCTTGAAGATAATTTATATGCACGTGCTGTCCAAAACAAAAAACCTGTCAAAATTTTCTTAAGTATAGTTAGGCCATTTTGTTAAATACCCCTTAACCCATTCATTGTTAAGACTTTCTCGACTCTTACGATTTTATGGGAACCTGGCTTTAGGATTTTCTCTATATGTTCATTTTTGCATATGATGATATATATTTAGCAAAAGTTACATTGTATACGGCCTGTTCGTACGTCATATGGCCCGCGTCATAGCATTGTCTTACGTTAGCGACGTCCCCTTCCATTGTTTATTTTATGGGTGCGGGATTTTCCCAGCATTTTCTAGGCCTAGTCATAGGTAACTCATTCTTTACCATATGTTGTTGTTTTACCATTTGCGTAGTTTTCTATCATTTTTGCATACTTTAGATTTAGATATGTTTACGTTGCATGGCATCATTTAACCTAGCCCTTCCTTTTTCTTGTTATCGGCTAGTCACCATAATATTCGTGTATCACCAATTTTAGATGCCATTCGTACATATATAATAATTATATACAAGTTGTAGTTTAAGTTCAGTGAGATTGGGTCACGAGAAGCTGTTTGAACGAAACTCTGTCACTCGTCGTAAGGCTTTGGGTTAGGTTAGGTCCTAGTATGCTTCGTAGCTATGTTTTAGTTGTATCAAAGTGTCTGGGTTATAAAAACAGTGTATTTCTGGCGTTTTACTCTCTGGGTTCGTGACACAAAACAACAAACTAATGAGTCTTGTAAATAAAAACCAAGAAGGCAAGAAGGCCGAGTTATCCTCGGCTTACTGAAGTCAATAAGACGTTACTGCTACGCTTTACCACACCCAAATACCTCTCAGTTAATGTTCTTATTACGATCTTTAATTTGTTCTATGATTCAAGGCTAAAGCTCAGTTCAGTTCAGATTGCCATAGCTCTAAGAGATCCGTAGACGCTCAATCGCCATATTCCGCGCGTTGCAGAAACCACGACACCAATTTCTGATGTTATCATCTTGGGCGTCCAACTCGGTTTTTCTCTTGCAGCCTGGCGTCTATAACATTGCACACTAAACTCTCTGGTCTACGTCTCCAGTGTGCATACAAGCACGTAAATTTCCGTTGTTTTATCGAGTTCAAAAACACTTTCGGATTTATTCCACTCCAGTAAACTAGATATAGTTCAATTAATAAATGTTCACTTGATAGGGCACAAAATGTGAAAGATGTACTGGTTTTCAAATGACAAATGTAAAGCGATGGTATAACCACCTACAGTATTCAATGGCATAGCCACCTCGAGAGAGTAATTACATTTAATACACATGTGATATTATGAAAGAGAACGTTGTTTCAAAAAATCCATTATAATCATTAGCCAACATTACTTACAACAAACTTCCGCAGACAGAGGCGAATTGCAAGTAATCGAGGTTGGATTTTCCCGCCAAAATAGTGGTATCAAGGCGCTTGCTGGAAGTAACAACTTTGATGATTTCTTCATTTCCAACTGATAATGCATGATGAAGAGCAGTGTGCTTGTTTTTATCCTGTATAAATTTGATCAGTGGCCTTTAAAAAAGTTGGTCATGAAATTGTTGGCAGTGTAAATAGATAAACGGATACAAGATAGTCACCGTGTGGTGTGATCGCCATGATGTCATAAGAAAAAGTTAACCAATAGCTATGACAATTCGGTTTGCTTTTGGTCATTCCTTGCAATTGTGTCAAATGAAGCAGTTCAGCTCAAATGCAAATTTAATACATTTGATGTTGTTTTTCATCAACAAGGGTTTTCCGTGACCTGACAATTGATGAATAACGAGCAAGGAGCTGCGAAATCACTTTGAACAAAAGTGGAAGCAATCTGGTCCTAAATTCAGTTGGTTCCTTTCCTTTTTGCAATACACATAATGATGAAAAATCAGTACGATGAAAAAACATACAGAGCTCGGACAGCTTTCTCTTAGGTATAAGTAACTTGCAATTTCACTTCGATTAAATTTGAGACAATATGAGTGGATCTATATAACTGACACATAATATCAGTGTCCTACAGAAAAAGATCGATCAAGGCCCCCTACTGCTCTACAAGGACTCTTACCAACACATTGACATCTGCCCCCTTGTTTATCAAATATGAAACAATGTCTTCTCTTTCTTCAAATATAGCTGCATTCAAGGGAGTCCCGTCCAAAGATGGCGTATTCACCTGAAAATAAGGAATTTACTTCCTTAAAAATTTTACCAGTAACTTCTATATATAACACATTTTCTATACTGGGTAAAACAGCTGCAATGCAGAAGAAGAAAGAAAATTGTTCTCAAAAATAAGATGTTTACTAAAAGATAGCTCTGAAGCTTGATCAAGAATTCAGAGTGATTTTTGTTTCGAGCTTTAAGGTGAAATGAGTTAAAAATTTTCTTTTCATTAAAAGAAGACATGCAAGAGAAATGATTTTTTTTTCAAATCTTGATATGAGGTTTCATTTGTGAGCTGTTAGAAATATCCATTTATAGTGACAGATTTAGAAATGTGACAGATAATGACACAATATTGTTTGCAAAAAGGTCTTAGAATACAGGAAAATGGCAGTGTGTCTAACAAAATCATAGTTGCAACAAAGAGGGTATTCAAAATGACCTGTAGGATAATTCCTAGCATTGCTGTCACATTCACTATCTGTATTGAATTGTTTTTCAAAATAAAACAGTTATTATTAATGTTAAAAAAATTGCTGACACTTTTCTTAACAGATTGCAAACAAAATGAGGTCATCAGAAAAAAAATCAAGTATTGAAAAAAAACGAAAAGATATGCAGCAATCTTGTTGTAATCTTCTTCTTTGTTGCAGATCTTCAGTTTTATGTAAAAGGAATTTTCAATTCATTGCTTCTTTTTCTTTCTATCTACTTTTTGGCAAATTTTCTTTCGAAATAGTTTCGAAGAAAGTGTATGCTTGCAGCAGTCATAATATCTGTTGAATGGCGCCATTAAGATGAAAATCGATTACTGTAACCATAAGTGGATATTAAGTTACACTAATAGAAAATACTTACATCTTGTGGATTCGCGTCTAACATATCTTTTAGTTCTTGCAAATCACCACCTTTTGCTGCTTGTACTATTTTGAATTCATTTGACACCTCAGAAGCTGGAAAGATGTATGTAAAAAGTTCTTTACTGGTTTTAAGCATGCAATAATTTTGAATGCAATATGATGGCTGCAATGGATGAAGCAACGAAGACAGTTTTGTCACGTGATATCGGAATAATCGCATTTCAGCAGATTTTTCTTAACAGCATTTTACAGATCCCCGTTTTCTATGTAAACAAGTCTCATTGCAAGACATCTTGTGCTCGAAGGCACAGAATAGTTTGATTGGTTAACTGGTTATGCTGAAAATTTGAACTTACATTTGCCAACAGAATCACCAGCAGCAAGTTGCTGGACTTTTTCATCAATAAAATCGCCAGGAATAACAACAGAACTGTGACCGACTACAACACGATAATTGCCATCAACATATGATTTTGTGATTTTCCCGATCTGTCCTATGCACTGTAATGCAAATTGATTGAAATCAATCTTTGAGGAAACAATGATTTAAGAAGTAACTCAAAAACTATCTGCTCATTTTGCTTTATAGACTATTAACACATCTCTTCTGAACGTTAGATATGTGCTAAGTTCTTTCACGCTGAAAAAACGATTGGTAGTGCGAGTGCACAGTAATTTCTTACAGCAAACTTTTCCTTGGTGTTTTACCCAATAAATGCTATGGAAGAATTGACTGACTTCTGCGAACATCTCCTTTCCAAATGATTTGCTCAAACAGTAGCTTACCTTGGCGATCTCCTCATTCCATTCTCCAATCTGAGAGGCAAAGCTCTTCTTTGCAATATTGATGTCTGAGAGAATCTTTATGCTGTCTCCCTCTTTCAAAATTTTTGGAGCTAATACCTATGAAATGGTAAAAGAAAAAATGTAGAAAGATCACAATTTTATTAGCCTGCGCGCAGATCCAATATTCTGAGGAAGAAAGCTATTACCTTTCTATTTAATCTGATCTAGTATTTTGTAGATTAATTCTATGATACTCCATTTTGAGTTTCAGAGTCCTCTCCCGCAAAAAAAGAACAAACTTTAACACATGCATTTGAGAGTGGACTGCACCATATTCACCTTTTTCAATACTTGAGGATGCAACGCCATTTTTGAGACACTCCCTTCCATGGTAACCATTATATCCCCCTTCTCTGTGATTGAATTAACAACTCCAATCTTTCCAATTTCCTGAAAAGATACATTTAAGCTTTATTGTCACTACAAGCTCTAACTTGAGATCCGTTTATAAACAAACAAATGTGTACACACATGTGATTCCAGTGAACTTTATGAAAATTTAGATTGACTTTTAGTGATTTGATTATAGATTGATTTGTCAAAAAATCATTTGAACAATATTTGATAGCAAGTTGGATTAAAGAACCTTCTTAGTCACGCTGTAAGAGTAGAACCCTTTTACTTGGTGGTTCCGGAACAATATTGATTAAATCTAATAGAAATCAAAGAATAACACTCAAACCCTGCCTTGCTGCAAATGAAGGTAGGTATACTGGGAATAAGGGGTGTTGTCAGAAGGAAGCTGCGATTCGATCTCTATGATTCGATCTTCTTATTATTGGCCCTTCAAAAAGTCTTATAACTTCTTTCAAAATTAGCATGATATAGAGATTCCTGTAGAATCAGGATACCTACATCTGCCATTGCAGAATTCCAGCCACCATGCCCTGATTGAAGCGTCATAAATATGTCCTTTGGCGCGCTAATGCGCACGCGATCGTTGACCTCAAACTTATGGCTCTTTTCACTCATTTCATTTAGCAAGCTTAACTCTGATGTTTCAATGGACCGCTTTTCGTTGGAGTACGAAATGCTCTTAGCAGCCACAGCTTCAACATTCGAAGCTGCTCCTTGAGGAAACGCGTCCATGGGGAAATTCGGTGCAGCTGCTCCAACAATCATAGTAGATGGCCTCGCAGTCATAGCTGATGCTGCAAACATCTCACTCTTTTCTCCCAAAACTGGCAAGTGATGCTTGTAATAGTGCCCTCCTGCTGTAGGCTTAACACACTTCAGATCAACCTTTAAAACAGAAATATATCAAAAACAATCGAAGAGTTGTAGCAAATGAAAGCAGAAGTGGGAGAGGCTAAGTTTCTTGCTGTTTAGGTTCCCATCCAAAGTAAAAGATCCTTTGACTAACTTGATATTTCAATCTGGATCAACGTTCTTGCTTGTCCAATCGACAGGAATGAACGCCGTTTAGGGATTCCGGGGAACCTGGGAACTTCCAAATGTTTCCAGGGAAAAATAAATACAAATAGTAAAATTTCAGCTGTATGATTAGATAGCTAAACTGTGGCAATAGTTAGTATAAATGTAATTCAGAAAGCAGTACTTTCATGGAAGTTTTTGCAAGGTTATATTTGTTTCAGAAATTTTTTCAATTAATGCAGCTAAAGGAGTAATTCACAACATAAGTCCCATTTCTGATGGTATTTTGAATGAAGGAGGGTAGATAACTAATTACCCCTTTAATTAAACCGCTCTATTCATTAAAAAGTTTGCCAAAGCTTCGCAAATCTAAAACAGTGCATCTATCCAAAGAAGATTGAAACCACAAACAACTATAGAGCAGATCCTTGTCAAAATATTCCTCAAAAAACAGGCAAAACTAGTTAAACAAACGACAACGATTAAACTATTTCGTCAGGTGAAAAACTACCTTGAAGCCAATCGAATCGGAAGTTCCATCATTAGCACTAAATGGCGCTCAAAATATTGATTGCATTGAATCAAAGAGAGTGAAGATTAAGAAACTGTTAGCTACACAATGCTTTGAGAGGGCGCGATTATGTTTTTGGAGAGAGATCCATTTAGTAAAAACATATTTTGTCACTGAAAATATTGTCTGACGTGTTGAGAAGATGTCGAAATCAAAAGATCAATAAAATTCGACCATCGAGAAGAACTGTATTATAATCACATTACACCTGGAAAAAAAATGTTTTTACTCAAAGGCCCAGGGCAATAAGCGGGACATTGACTGGGAATAAGGAAGTATGAACCCCCTAAATAAGGGTAATCGGAAAGAATGGTAAACCAGATTTTACCTGGTAGTTGATGGCTTACCTTGCCGTTATGTCCAATGCGATAGACATTTGACAAGCCATTCCCAATCCACTGCACACGTGCTACATTTCTTCGGTACTTGCTGTGAAATTCCTGGATTTCTGTGACTTGGCCTACCTGCCCATCGCCACCATCCTGGTCGTCCCATTCCCAGCAAAGACCACGAACAACCATTGCTCCGGGGAAGAACCCAGTGGCTTCGACTTTCACAGACCTTGCCCGTGCGGGTAATGGGGTCCTGAAAATGGATCAAGCTTTATTGGATTTTTCAAAAACAGTTGTTGAAAATCCGTTGTATGGGACTTGATGCTATATAGAAAATGCAGTACACAATTTTTGTGTGTAGAACAGGGCAGCTCTAAGTTGTAGCTCCAAGCTGCCTGCAGGATTATGAAATTAAGAGCGGTAAATGAAAACCTTCTGTTTTTCGCGCTGAATGATCTTCAAAAGATAAATGTTAAACAAACATTGCATTTAAAATTCACAAATGGGTAAAACTACCAGTAGTAAATTCAAAGTTCTTAAAAAAACTGCATTCTCTAACACCTCTTTCAAAATGGCATACACTCATTTTACTTTACTTTTGTTGAAATGGAGAAAAGCTTTTTCATAGCTACAGGACTCCCTCGGCCAATTGCGAGTTCTCTAATCAACATTTGAAATAAAGCTACTCTCTAAGCCTCGGCACTTGTTTTGGACTTTGGAACGTGCATCTCACAACTTTTGCTAAGGTTTAGTCACCTGGTAGCCAAATAGATCAAAGTAAAAAAGACTCTTTCACTAAATAATTTCATTTTTTTAATATTCTAATTAATGGAATCATTGACAAATCAACTAGTGATTAATTCAAAGCGCAGACTGTTCGAGTCATTTTACAAAAATATTAAATTCAAATTTCGAGTTGAAAGCCAAATTGTCCATGGACCCTATGTCACCTCTTACCTCTTCCTCTCTCTCCTCTTTCTTTCTCCCCCTCTCCCCTTCTCTCCTTCATCCCTTCTCCTCTTTTTCCTCTTCTCCCCTCCTTCCTCTCTTTACTTCCCCCCCTCTCCACTTCTTTCCCTCTCCCTTTCCCTCTCTTTACATTCCCGAAGTAGAAAAACTCGAGCAAAACACGTATGCCTCTTAATTTCTATGCGTAACTTTCTCTAGTCCCCTTTCTCTGTACTTGTTGCTCTTTGTTTCTATACAACATACAGGACGTAAAAGATAAAGAGGAACATACCCTTCATTGTCACTAGCATCAAATCGATCAAAAGCATGTTGCAGACTGTGCTTATCATTCATGTAACACGTGGTGCAAAGATTCGTTAACGGACATTCCTTGCAACTCCAACGAGTGCCAATAACATCTTTTAGGCAGACGTCGCAACCTACACCATGTTTTGATACTGTAAAAAAAACAGTAACAAGTTTAATTGCTGATTATATCTGAACAGGGACCGCAGAAGCGGGGGCTACGGAGGATTTAGCCTTCCAAAAATTCCAAAATGTACTTAAAATCATACCAAAATCGCCATGCTCTTGGTTTTAAGCATGTTTAGCCCCCTCAAAACGTTTTCGCTCCCTTAACCTGTAAAATGCTCCGCGGTCCATGAATCTAAAAGACCTCATTTCTGTGTTGGCTTTACGCTTCATAAAGAAAAAGAATTGGTAAGGCACTGACTGCGAAATTGATTGCTACAGGTTATTGTGCGATAAGTCAGTCGAAGCTGTAAGGTGATAGGTGTACAGTACAACAAAACTTATTTTTGATAGTCTAATGTCCTTCCAATGCAAAATAGTCAATCATAAAAGACATTGAAATACTTGTGGATTTTGTTTGAAAAGAATAATGGTATTTCAAACATATGAATAAGAGATGTTTTAATTCTTGAAATAGGTTTATGTTATCCTTAGACATTATTTCGGGTAGTAAACACAAAAACCCTTTAAAAATCGGTGCTTTACCGTTAACAATCCCATCTGTAACAGTTCGTTTCCTTCACTAGAGTTCTCATTTGTCAAATCTTTTATCTGATTCAATTATCTGAAGCTCGAGTTTTAAGTTCTTGAGTAAAGACTTACCAGCAGGTGAACAAAACACGAGAAGATCACAGGCGTTGTTTTCTCCACAACGGTACATTCCTTGGCCACCATGATCCCAAAGAACTTTCACACTGCCTGCCGGTGGGTGGTCGTTTTTTATTTGGACAACTGTTCCGAGCATCCCCTCCTCACCATCTTGATCACCCCAGATCCAATCCAAGCCACGGACAATTCGAGTTCCCAGTTCAACATGCATTTTTGCACCAACTAAAAAAATACATGTAGCTTAATATTCTGTTGGTGTTCGTTTTACTTTATTGGCAACGAAAGTCAATATCAAAGACTTTTTATTGGAGGAAAATGTGAAAAAGGCAAAGAATAATGAATTAGACACATGGAGCAGTCATCTTTCGGTTCAAGAGGGGCTTACAAAAAGTTCATGGATATTGATATTGCAGTTTCCACAATTGTAGACGAATGGGAAGTTAAAAGATTCACAAGAAAAGGTCGGAGCTGAATTTCATTGATTTGAGGCTAGTTTTCATTTTTTTGTATTTCGTCGGCGACTGTCGCAGATGCTCCTCTGCGACAACCGCAAATCACAAAATCCAACTGAAAATTGTCAAACGGCGTTATGAAAGCATTAGGACGCAGTTCAGCAAATATATCCGTGCAAGGAAAGACACGTCAGGTTGTGGAAGTGATGATATCTCACTCACTGCAAAATTTGAACATCTTAAATGGTTGAAAACATTTATAATTAGCAGAACAAGCACAGCCAATTTGTCAAAGGGGGAATATCAAAACAATCAACCAAGGCAGCACTCAAATCATAATCAATTTGTTGATTCTCTTTCTGGGGAAATTTGTTGTGAGGATGGCCATGACAACATTGCAGAGTGGACTGAATATGAGGAGGAGATGTCACAGGGACAAGGTGTAAATATTAGCTTGCAAATATCAACTACAGTGTCAGACAATGAAGCTGAAAGTACATCAGAAAGTACACAATCTCTGTCAATGAGAAGACAAATAGCAACAGCTGCACCAATAAAAAAGGTTTGGGCGAAGAAGGAAAGCAGAAACGGCAATTAGAGAGAACCAATGAGGAATTGTCATTTATAATTGCAAAACTATACGCATATAGTTTCGATGAAGATGCACTTGTTCTTACCTATTCGTATCTTAAGCGACAAAAACAAAGCGTTTGGATAAATAATACATACAGTTCTTTTCTAGAGGTCATATCTGGTGTACCCCAAGGATCTGTGCTAGGCCCCATCTTGTTTAATTTTATAGAAATGATTTATTCCTTTTCATAAAACAGAAAACTCTCAGTAATTATGCTGATGATAATACTCTCGCTTATTTCCCCAAAAACATGCCCGATCTTGTCAATATTTTGCAAATAGAAATCAGAGTTGCTTTAACCTGGCTAGAACAAAAAAAAAATGAAATGAAATGATTGTCAACCCTGAAAAATTCCATGCTTTATTGCTCAGAAAAACCAAACAAATATCAGTGGAGAACAGATGATTATTGGAGGTAAAATATTCAAATCTGAGGAGACCGTAAAGCTTTTAGGAGTCATTTTGGACTATAGATTTGATTTTGACCCACATATTTCAACTCTTTGCAAAAAAGCTGCAACACAATTAAATGTTCTCAAAAGATTAAAGAAGTTTATTGGGTTTCAAGAGAAAAAGATCCTAGTTCAGAGTTTTGTGTTTTCGAATTTCTATTATTGCCCCTTGGTTTGGTACTTTTTATCTTCCAAATCATTGCAGAATATAGAAAAGTTACAAGAACGCGCCATAAGGTTTCTCTAAAATGATCATAAAAGTTCGTATAATGATTTGCTTCTTAGCTCGTGTAATTGCATGATGCACGAAGACTTTTTTGTATAGAAATACTTGGAACTCTGAATCATTTGAATCCACCTTTTAGGCCCTTTTATGCAGAGCATTTTCAAATTACGCTTTTCAAATTATTCTTTGAGAAATCCAAACAACTTGGCCAATTTTAGGGTTAACCAAACAACTTTTGGGGCAACAAGATTTAAACCCATTGGACCCCAGATTTTGGATAGTTTACCTAGTGAACTAAAATCAGCAGAAAATCTGAAAGGTTTCGAGATTTTGATAAAAAAATGGGATGGTCCCAACTGCAGATGAAGTGCCTGTACCTGCCTACCAACTTAGAAATTTGATTCAGAACTTGGAACTTGTAAATTTAGAAAATATTCTTTTTTCTTTTCTTTGCTCTGTATATTCGATTTTGATTAGTTAACTTGTATATACCTAAATAATGTACATATTGTTATCTATTTTTGTACATCGAATGAAAATAAAGTAACATACACACACAAGCCTTTATTATGCTGTCAAATGAATTCTAAATGGTACTGAGTCTATAATTGAAAATTATCTGTTCTTCATTGAGATTTTTTCCAGGGTAAGGTTTCTTCAGCCATGTCTTTAATCCAAATATCTCATCTGAAACCAAAACATGGAGAAAAATGAAATCCCCTACTTCTGTTTGAGAAGGGATACTCATATTGCCACTCATGAAAGCTTTGCCCATTTCTGAACTGTTGAAAATCTGTGCATCGTTGTCTCTCCCAAAGTTGCCTGTTTCAACAATTGTAAAGCAATATTAGGCATCATTGATGTTGGGTTGATTTTGCAGGTCACCTGACTTATAATACCCTTTGCCAAATATGGAAACTTGTTTCTCTTAATGGTATGTCATTTGAGATCGGTAGTTGAACCGCTAGGCTCAATAAGGCTATAGGTGCGTTCTAGAAAACTGCTATATTCAATTTAAAAGAATTCTGTCCATAGGGTATGACTACTTTTCTTGACAGGCTGTCACCCTTTCCTCAAAAAGGGAAAATAAACAGAACCTCTACACAGAACATGCAATACACCAATTCGTTTTAGTTCATTTTCATACTTTCGGTCAATCGATCTACGGCATGTACAAGAAATCAAACAAAATAAATCATTTGATAGATCCATTGCTGGGTCGGCCAAGGAATCTTTCGCTTCATTCTTTAGCGAGCCATTGGTTTTTCAACTAGAATTCAAACCGTGCTATGAAATGTCCGGTTTCCGTAGCTTCGCTCCATCAGAACATCTCTATACTCATGCAATGATAATGATTAGCATGGCGGTAGAATCAAACATTAACGTTTCTAGTAAAAGCATGAAGGCCTATTAGGCTCTGTTTCACCTCGGGCTCTAAGTCAATTTTATTCAGGCGTAAACCCTTGCCTTTTTAGCGTTCTCAAAATCTAAATAGAAATCTTCTAGACAATCTATGAAGATGCCAATCATAATGACATTGATGTCTATGTTGGCGGAGGATGATCGAGCAGTGGGTGCTTTTTCAGGTGATCCATCCAAGCATAGGACCACTTTAGCGTCCGCTTCTTCTTGGCTACTCATAAGGTCATTACTCACCAGGTTACTCACATGGTTAAATCTTACACTTCCATTCTCCGTAGAGAAGTAAATTTCATTGCGACCTACCAATTCCAAGCATTGCACTCTGCTACCCACAATTACTTCTCATTATCAGCTTCTTTTATCACCGGTCTGGTTCTTCCCACTATATCTACCCTACTTTACCCGGTAGGTATACTTTTTAAAATATCCATGTAAGCTGTTCATGTGTCTGAGGAATCTCCGTGAGTTTCCGTATGCTTGCCATCAGTTCGATTATAAACGCTGAGACATGTTTCTTGGAGGCTGATTTTCTCTTGGATGGGTCAATACCAAGCTAGTTTTCTTGAAAATGATTTATATTAGCTTGCTCTTATAAACTGTCTTTCGTTGAGAACCATTAGCATTTGCATTACTAGCAGGCACAGTACAGAGGGGATAATCATTTCTCTTTTTGCTGATATCGCCATTAGTTTTCCTAAGATGTCTCTGTCAACTGCAACTGTTTTAACCAATTTTTTCTCTTTACTGTCGGCTTTTTTAAAGACCTATCAGATAAAACCAGTTCTAATGGAATGAAACTTCTCTCTTATCTAATCTTTCTCGAGCAAACCTTTCCTGTCGTGTTTCTCCTACCTTTCTAGTGTTTAGTGGGCCATTTCACTGAATTCTATTCACAGGCTTATCAAAACTTAAGGTGGATTTGTGTATTATTCTCTTATTTTTAGCAGGCGTACTAGCGAAGTGCTCAGTTTCAAGATTTTCAAAGGCCGTAATTATTTATAAAAGTCTTGAGGGGGGAGGGGGGACTCTATATCTGTCATGCTTAGCAGTTTTCCCCATTGATGATGAAGGGTGATGTAATAAACCCAACAACGTGATACCCAAAAGATAAACTTTCCCGAAATAACAGCATAATGGCAATAAAATCACATATCCTTAAGATTTTTGCTGATGCCTTAAAATAGAATGGCAATCGTAAGGGTTCTATAAGTCATTTTCTTCGGGCTCGTGTGGTACTTATCGTATTCACAGCCTGGTCTAAAATGAAAACCAGCCTTTATGAATAAGATAACACCGCTTATCAATTTGGATAGCACTGCGCAGAAACTCTTTGGAACACACAAGGCTACAAGGCAAGACAAGGGATGCGGGGATATGGCTGCGTTCGGCTCAATCTTTCCACTTACATCAAGCTAGTCCTTCATTCTGTTCTAAAATTTATCGACCATACCATACGAGCCCCCAAAAACTCAGATAGAGCACCTATTGGAAAGCGATGCATGTCTCCGCTTGTAGGAACTGTATTGCTAAAAAAATCAGCACTGCAAGTTTTCAAAATGGCTTAAGTCTGAAAATAGCTACTTCACATTTTTTGACAGTTTTAAGTTTGTCCCTCCGCTGTTGCAATACTGGCTCGTAAAGTCATTTCTTATCTTCAACAAATTCTTGAGCCATTCACAAATAATAAAACTAGTGCCTGTTTGGAACGCATCTGTTTTTCTTCAAATTGCGTTTTCTCCAATGTCCTTTATAAAGAGATCTAGCTCTTTCTCACAGCTATATAAGTGCTTTTGGAAGTGGGGGTCGTGTCTTACATGTGCCCAAAGTGTCACACTTGATTTACACTTTTTTATTTTCTAAGAAACTAGGATTAGCAGTACGTACTAAAAGTTTTTCTCAATTTGGCATCCAAATTTAGACGTTTAAGTACTACAAATTTTTTAGCTGGTTTCTTTATTCGGGACCTAAGATTGCCCTAGTGTTTTGAGGTTGAGCATTTTTAAAAATTGTATAAACGCAGATCGTTAGGAAAAAACCATGCAGGTCAAATTCCAAGGTAGCCTAAATTTTTTTGAAAATGGGAATTTTACAGTTTCTTAATTTTTCTTGAACCTACAGTACAAAAGTTTCTTAATTCCCAGACCCATTGCAGTCTTCAGGCTAACCACGGATAATGTAAACTTCCAGCGTAATCTGTATGTTGAAGAGATCTTTTAAACAAGCTTTTCGGGACAGCTATTGGACCAGTCAGTCATATAAATGTAATTCGAACTCCAGTTTGCTGCTTCAAAAACCAACGCTCATTTCACTGAGCCAAGCGGCCAAATGAAATGAACGTAGAATCTCCGGAGCCTTGCCTGTAATAATTAGATGCAAGCCAGGGCAAAATATCAAAAAACAGTTTTATCTAGTTGACTTAAGGATTATATGATTATTCATAGTGCAAATCCGCCTTTGCAAATCATCGCTAACCTAGCTGTGGGATACACAATGTGCACACAGATAGGCCCTGCATGTCCGCCATTACACTGCAAAACCTGAAACGCATGTGTATCTCAGCCCTTGCAGAAACTTATGCCCATGCAGAAACATATAGAACACCGGTACTTCACAGAGGTGCTACAAGTGGGGGATGTGACGCTCGTTCTGAAAGGCAGCAATGACGAAAAGTATCTGTCATTGCTTTCCTTGAAGAGAAAATATAAAGAGGAGGCGGTGATTGTCTTTCCTTTTCTCAGATCGAAATTTTTCGAACCCTTCTTTGCATTGCAGCCTTAGCACGACCTTTACCCAGTCCTATTCGATATGTGCGAGAAAATTTTAAGTGAAACGTTGGGTGGAATGTTGAATCGTTTGACCAGGGCTTAAGTACAATCATGGCAGAACATTTGTTCAACTGGCCGCAGCCGGTGCTGTACATGTGTCAAATTCTTGCAAACAGATATCTTATGATAAATTTCGAGACAGATTATGGAACAGCAGCAGACTAAGTGAACATCAGGCAAATGCAAATCAGTTCTATTGTCATGATAGAAGCTACATTCAAAATTATATGCTTGTGGCACACCCACAGTGGTGATTTCTATCGTACAAAGAAAGCACAGACAAGCTTTGCCATCTGTCTCTCTTTCATTAGAATGAGCAAATTGGCAGAAACTCTGAAATTGTGTAGATTTTGTCAAATGGATTGATGAAAATGTGTCAAAAATGCTGCAAAAGAATAAGTTGCCTTGATCACATTTCAGAAAATTGACGTTCAAGCTAGCTGTTCTTAAATTTTCAAAACTTCTTATTTTCTCCTTGGAAGGTGTAAAGTAAAGATATCTAGATTAAAGCAAAATTCTACTGCAGAAAAAACATCGGAAGAATAAAGTGAAGGAATCGTGTCTTCATTAAAATTAGCAAATACTAAATCCTGTTAGCAATATTCTTTCATTCTTCCATTTGATACTTCCTCAGCCTCAGTATTTCTTTATTTTTGACCATTTTTTAAGCTATTTTGAGGTTAACTTATGAAAAGGCCAGAATAACGACATTGGTAGATACTTGTTGGGAAAAATAAGACGTCAAATCGCACCCTTTTAACAAGGACAATTTTTTATAACACAAAAAGTGCATGATAAATATCTCAGAAAATCTTGAACAAATACTCGTGGACATATGATGTCTCAAAATTTCGTTGTTTTGTTGTTGTTTTTTGCAGTTGAGTGCTAGGGAAATGGCCACTGTTTCTGTTGTGTTGGGAATCTTTAATTGTTTCCGCCGTACATCTTTTTGTTACGTAATTTTTTGTGATCGTTAAAAATTAATCGTTTAATTTGCAGCTGGCTTTAGCTTTTTTCTATCAAGAATTCTAAAACTAAATACGCTATAGCTTAGATGTGCCAGTCATAGCGAAAAAAGACACAAGGTCATCAAGTTATGAAAGGCACTTACAATATTAATTAGTGTTTAATACAACAAACACAAAAGCAAAAAGAACACATAACAAGCACATGGCAAACAGTTACTGTACTTACACGAAACATTTTGTTAACATTAGCGTCAAGATTGCATCTTCCAAAAAGTAGAAGGTTACAGAGTGATCTAGAGTCCATATCCGAAACAGTGGAATTAGTGATCTTTTCAAGATGGCAAAAGAGATCTTGCCGCAATATGTCATACCTAGGGCAGTGCAGGAAAAAATGTTCATGATCTTCATTTGCCTTTCCGCAGCCGCAAAATTGTGCAGAAGTTTGTCTTCATTCAAATCGCTAAATTTAAAGCGAAGTTTTGTCAAATTACTTATGCCAATAATGTCATGAACATTAAACGTCGGATTCCTCAATGGTCTGATTATGGCTAAAAGTTTCCTTTTGAATTCGCCAAGGGAAGCCGCGCTTCTTGTCTCATCATCGGGCAGGTTCCATTCATAAAGTACATTATCGAAATAGGTATTTTAAAAACGACCAGTTCTTGGAATATTTGGATTGTATGCTCTTGCATATCAGAGATCTTTTTTTTAATCACAATAAAAACAAAAACAAGAAAACTCAAGTTGATCATTGTTGAGATGGAGGCAAAAACATATCGTTATCGAGTTGCCTCCACACCCAACACCACAAATATTCCAGAACTTTGCATAATACAATATAAATAAACTATAAACATACAATACAGCACAATATAATACAATACAAAACAATACAATACAATACAATACAATACAATACAATACAATACAATACAATACAATACAATACAGTACAGTACAATACAAAACAATGCAATGCAATGCAATGCAATGCAATACAATGCAATGCAATGCAATGCAATGCGTTGAGATTTCTTGTCAGGCCTAAAGACATATTTGGATCAGTTCTCTGATAAATTATGTCTCCATAATCCAAATGGGGTCTCACATATAACTTGTAAACTTGGTGAAGAACTTCCCTGGAAACATACCTAGAAAGATATTTTGGATGCCTATGCCCCTCCTTGCCTTTATAATCGCTTCACGAATATGACTTTGGAACATAAACCCAAGTGTTTATGTTCAAACTTCCTGTCAATTTCATCATTACCAAGAAAAAGTTAGCATGATGAGGTTTTGTCCTTTTGGCGGAAAAAATGACTTCTTCGCTTTTGCTGGCATTAAAGTCCATCTTCCATTGCCATGCCCATAAACGTATCCTTTCCAAATCCCTGTTCAATTGTTCAGCACTGGTGGCCCCATCCTCGACAACAGTAAAAGTGATGTTTCATCAGCAAAAATTTTCACATCACTATCCACATTGTCGATTAATTCATTGATGTACACTAAAAAATGAAGGGACCAAGTACTGATCCTTGGGGTACTCCTGCAGATTTTGTTTCCCATTGTGAATTTTTTCCATTTAAAAGAACTCTCTGTTTTCGGTCTCTTAGAAAATTTCGAAAAAAGATGATAAGTTTTCCAAAAATGACATTGCATCCAATTTGTAGAGCAGACCATCATGACATACTCTGTCGAAGGCCTTTGGGAGGTCTAGAAAAATGGCGCGTGTTTCTTTGCTTGGAAGTGCTTCAAAGCCCAAGTATATCTTGTGCGTTATGGCCAGCAACTGATTTATTGTCGAGTCACCTGGACGGAAACCCGACTGATTTTGAAGCAAAGGTTGTTTATAGTAATATGAAAGTAGAGTGAATCAAATAGGAGCTTCTCAAAAAATTTTCCAAAAATTGGCAACAATGAAATCGGTCGATAATTAGCTATATTTTGTCTACTTTCTTTCTTATGGATGGGAACGATATTAGCTTTTTTCCATACAGATTGGCAAATTCCTGTTTCGAGACATTTCTCAAAAATCAGCCAAAGCGGCTCAACAATTGAGGCATCGCAAATCTTGATTATAGCAATCGATCTATCACATCCGTGGGCTTTCTTTGAGTCCAATGATCGATTAGTTTGAAGACCTTTTCCTTGTCTATATCAACCACTTCGAGAAGGGTCCTGCATCTGGGGCAAAAAGAAAGGAGAGTGCTGCTCCATTGTTGAACAAAGTAATTATTTAAAACTTGCAAAATAAAAAACCCATTTTTTTAACCTTTTTTTATTGACTAGTCTGTTTGGTGCGGTCCAGTATGCTTTGACACCTTGTGTAGGATCAGAAATTTTACGGCCTGATTTAGAATAATAGGTCTCCTTTGCTTTAATTATCAGTTTTGGTATATTGTTCCGTACCCTTTCAAACAGTTCCCAGTCTCCTTGACTCCTACCCCTACTTATAAATATATTTGCTTCAGCGTGCCTTCATTCATTCCGCTTGACAATGCCGCCCTCGTCGATCGATTAAAGGCAGTCTGTCCACTCAATGATTGGCTAACATGAACAATACGCAATTTGCTTTGGCTGGCCCAGCTGGGGTAGTGGATGACATTTGAAACTGCAAGCAAAAAGTTATCGGAAATGTCTAGAAGACTTAATTACTGGAATTGAATGATGATAATGGAAGCATTACCTTTCTGCTGTTAGCACATCTGTCGCACAAACCAAACAGAGAACAAAATTTTTCTAGCCACAGCTTCACTACAACGGCCATTTGATTCAAAGCTCTGGAATCAAAGTTGTTTCTGATTGGTTTAAATTGTTTCATTATCGATCAAGCTCAACGGCACGCGAATTTCGCTCCCGTGAAAATAAAGATGAGCACAATAGGGACAGACTGCTTTTAACCCTGCAGATTCCTTAGGCCACCCCCCTCAGATCACTTTTCGCTGTTCAACCATCTATTTTCAAATCTAGCACTCACCAGCTTATCCTTATATTGCTTCTTACACCTCACCTCATTGACCAAGTTGATATTTCATCTGTATTAAACTATCCCCGAATCAAGAAGGCGAAGCTATCAAAGCGCTTTACGTGCGTGTAGTTGACAAGTTCTGTTGAATTTGGTAAACGGTGCTTGAATGTTGAATTTGGTAAGCGGTGCTTTAGCTTTGAAAGTCAGAGTGCGACGTGAAGGAATAAATTGTAAACATGTATGAGTTCTCCTGATTTCAAAAACGACATGTTTTAACTATTCACGCATTTTACAGAAGACTGAGTTTTCGGCAATCTTTTTTGGATTATCTTGAGTCAAAATCAACTGTGTGATGTCATACACATTCTTTTTAGATTGGTTGTTTAATTCAGTTTGAGCATTTTCGAAGTTCTTCTAGCAGTTAGAAAGCCATCCAAAAAGATAGTTGTGCGCAGATGTACTGATTTTAAAACACTGGGTGAAAGTGTGTAGTAAGAAAGAAAGGAATTAAGGTGATGAAAGGGAAGTGGGACTATGAATGCAACAGAGTATAACAGTGGTGGGGTGATAGGTGGGTGCGTTACTTGAAGGATTCAGATGTATGGGAAAGAAGGAACACAATGAAGTGATCAAGGTCCCTAACTCAGGACCCTAATGACAACAGTACATATTGTACTGATAGGTTATCCTGTTAAAATATTCGATTTATTATAAGGTGAATCGAGAAGAAACAAAACAAGGGGAGTGTATCTGATGACACAGGGAAAAGAAAGCACGTAGCGAAAGAAGCCAAGGGAGAGTGGTAGAGGAAGATGGAGCAATAAAATACCGAATGAACGGTGAGGAGTAAAATACAAGAAGATAGGAGAAGAGAACAAAAGAGGGTGGGCGGTTAACACGAAATATGAAAGATCAATGAAAATTCTAGGCAGATAGGTCACACAGAGCTACATTATTATGTATAGAAGCGAAACGGCAAGTACATTTACAACAAAATATTTCGTCATGCCAAAATTTCTATATATAACATAAGAAAATATACCTTATTTATTTTGATTTTTTTGAAATGCTGTTTTACATAAAGAAGCCCCCTCAAAATATTAAAAAAGGGTTTGAGTCCCCAAACCCCCACGAAAACTTAGGAGCATTTAGAAGGAGGCATGGCTCTCCATTTCAAAAAATGAATAATGTGCTTTTATCTTGGCTGTTTTAAAAATCCACGATGCAATTAACTGTATAACTTTTTGCCAAGATCACAAGGCATGCAAATAAATTCCACATTCCTGCTTAATAGGTGAATGGAAATTGTTAGTGACAAGGGTCTTGAAGGGACGAAGATGAATGGGCAAAGCACGCTCTTGGTTTTGTCAATATATGGCTGGCTGAAAGCTCCATTCGGCTGGCTGACTGAAAGCTCCATATGGCTGGCTGAAAGCTTCACACTACATTTTAGCAAACAACAGGTTAAGCTTCAAGTATTTTTGAGCATGAATAACAAGTGAAGGGCAAAAACACTTGTTGAAAGATCAACGGATAGGTGGAAAATTCATCAATTTGTTTTGCTGATGTATGGGTCGTTTTATAGAAATAATTCAACCGATATCACTACTCAAATACTTCACAAATTTCCACGATATTTACCATTTTCCGTCGCACTATTCTGTTTATCTATAATTAACTTCACATGTTATTTCATCAATTAATAATGTTATTTTGAAGCTTTAAGCAAGCAGTTCCTATTTTTCTTATTTCAACGAGCAGATTCCAGACTCATAACACATGTAGCCTCTTCGTTGTCTGCTGGTTGAAGAAGTTTTTGGTATCTCTCAAAAAACATAACTAGAATCTTTCTTCGAAAGTTCAAAATGCTATGCTGATACCTCTTGCTTTTGTGCTGATTAAAAGACTCAGTCCAGTCAAAAACAATACAGTATCCTCAAGATTTACATGATATAAAAAATTCAGGAAGAAGTGCATGCATTATAACCTTGAAAATTTCACCCACCTTGTGTTCCTGAAAGTTTCAGTAAGGCAATTCTATTTGTTTTGCAGAATTTGTGAGCTTTGAAAACTGTGATGAATTCCTAGCCGTACGAACAACTTGCGCGCACGGTTTGATTTGAAGACGAATTTCTCGGTCATACAAACGGCGAGGAACAGCTGCCTTAGGTACAGCCTAGTGGCTGAGAAGCCATATGTTCCTCTTGTGTTATTCACACGAACTACAGAGGCTGCTTTTCAAATCACAACTCTGATGGAAACAGCGACTGACAAACAAAATAACAATTCCCTTATTCTTGCATTCTTCAGTTTGATAGTAACAGAATGTAGATTGGACATGCCCAGATGAAACCTGAAATGGCGATTTTCTATTTACTAAGCATGGGCTCCGATGCAAGTTGGAAAGTGGGGAACCAAGGGAAATTTTAACAATCAAGACATAAGGATTTTTCAAAAGCTCTATTGTTTTGCAAAAAAGTGGAGGGGCCAGGGCGCCCCCGGCCCCCCCCCCCCTCTTCGTCGGAGGCCCTGCTAAGACTATTTTAGTTGGGGAGCTGAAATTGTGTTCAAATCGTCTTAAAAATCCAACCTGCTAATACAGCAAAAGGACAAGCACTGTTCTAATTTGCCCCATGTCATAGTAAAGCTTTTATTGGCTTTACAAGAAAGGTGATTTTTTTTGATATAGGAAAAGCCGTAGGAAAAGGATAGAGAATTTCACGAAATTTGAATATCAAAATCTTTCTGAAATTAAATAACGCAGACTACTGAAAAGAAGGCAAAAACTGTGAATTCTAATATCTTTGAGATCTATCTTCGATTTTTTAACAAATATAAATTGAGAAAAAATTAGCAATTTTTTTACCTTAAATATGATAGATATTCCCTAAGAGTAAAAGTGGGAGATTGAAAGCAGAAAGAGTGCTTGCTACACTTTAAACAGAGACATTTTTTTCTAAAGAGCAAAAGATATGAACAAGCTTTTAGAAAAAAAAACAAGAAAAAACTTTTTGAGTGTATTCATCACTTAAGAACTCTATTAGGCCCTGGGCGCACTGAACAAGATTTCAGGAAAATCTTCTGACAAACTTAATCTCTATTGTTCATAGAGAAAAGGGATTAAGCTTCTTAGTAAACAAATGCTGATTTTCCAGTGCGGCCACCCAAATTGCCACTGAACCAAATTCACCAATCCTTCAAAGGTTCCGTCGTCCTGCCCCAGAGCAGGACGAACTCTAGAAAACGGAGATGATTAGCAATTAACGCATTTTTCTCACGCCAATACCCAAAGTCAAATCGTTCTTTTGTTTTAAACCACTTTGTATTAACCAAACAGCAAACGACAAAGATTTATGTCAGATTTTTGTGAGTTTTAAGATTGACAAAGATTTATGTGAGTTTTATGTCAGAAATCAGAGCGTTCAGAGCCTTCAGGCCGGGTTACATGATCACTTTTTACCATCACTTGTTTCGATATTGGACCAACATGCTGAAAAGTGATCGTGTAACATACTAAAATTGTCAATTTTTGCTGTAGAATTTAATATGCTTATCAGGTGTTAATCTTCTATCATTGGAAATTTTACTCTAAACGAAAGCAGATTAAAATCGAGTTCATCACTTTTTTCAAAGTCGCCGACAAATTTTCACGTCACATAATGTTTTGATGAGAAGGGAACGGCCTAGAGTTTCGAGAAAAGAAGAAAAAGATGTGAATTGTGCTCAGAAACATAATTGTGCTCAGAAACATTTCAGAAACATAAGCAGAAAACGAATATGAATAATGATTTGGAGTAAATCGAAGAGCAGCACATTACAGAAAAATAAATGCAGTTTAATAAAATACACTCACTTTTTATAAGAAACCATCCTCGACAGTGAGTACCCCAGTTTTTCAAGGTTCACAAAATTTTAGAACTCAAGAGTTTTTAGAATATTTCATTTTAATTCTCATAAAACCAAAGCCTCAATACTTTAAATTTGGTTTGCTAATCACTGTGTAGTTTTTGGCCCATCTGATTTTGGCTAGATGAGATTCTATGGTTTTTCACCACTACCCTCGATTCTGCGCACCTTGTCAAAATGGCTATTTTATTTTATTCGACAAATTAAATGTGACGTTTGACGTAGACGTAGCGCCTTCTTCGGATCGCATACAAGTCGAACAAAATTGCACTGTATTTCGACACAGGTAAAATGTGACGTTTGATCCAGGCCTTATTTTCTTATCAGCCATATTACTCGGGGAGTAAACTAAGCCTAATTTTTGACGGGGACGTGCCATTTTGGTTAAAAATTTGAACCCATAATTCCGCAAATGTCTGAAAAAATGAGACTCATAATTCCGCAAACATGATAAAAACTATACCAATAATTCTGCAAGGCAAATAAAAATTTTAAAGCACATAAAAATCATTAAACAGATTTTGCATGTCCTTTGCCCTAAAATCTAAATATTACACAGACTTCATAGCTTTATTTCTAACTGGTCATTCATTTTGTTAATGCTTAATATCCCTCCTAATTATTTGCAATATTTTTCTAAAATGGTACCCATAATTCTGCAATGTTAAGGTACCCCCCCCCCCCGAGCTTCATTCTTCTACATCTGCGTTACGTTATGGCTTTAATTAGAAAACCATGCGCAAAACAATGGTCTCATTAAATACAGGTGCGAGATACAGTCATAATGCTTGAAATTTTAAATCAGTAACAAAAATTTTCGTCAGATAAATTTTCGTCAGATAAACTACGTCACAATGTGCGGCTCTCGTTCGCCATGATTTTCATATATCTTCCACTGAATCGTGAAGAAGTCATGGTCACGCGTTGATAACTGCATGTAAATCTACAGCAGGAGCATTTTAGGATCGAAAAATATCAAATGTTTACAATGTGTCCATGCTGTGTCACGACCTTGTTTTGATCACCTGTGTAGGCCCACAAAGCTATGGCTTCCTGTTCCAGCTCTTCCCTGGCGTATAATTAATCGAAATTGATACTCATGCAGGGCCGTCGCTACAGACCCTAACCTTGTCGGCAAATCTTCGAAAATGTAAGTTTTGTCGTCAACCTCTTGAAAACTGGCAAATTTTCAGAAGAAAGACAGAGAATTTTGCCATTTTCATATAGATATTATCGGTTGTTGATGACAGCACCAGTCACAGTTGAAATTTATGAAACCCTAACGAAAATCATTGATGATCATTCAAACTCTCTCGTGCTAAAGGCCAGGCGCAGTCTGGCCCGGGTGGCAAAGTGGCGATCCCAACCGGGCCCCCAGACATGTAAAGTAAAGAAAATTACGGGCCCTTTCTGCAAAAGTTGGAGTGGAGAAGACAGTTTTCATAAACTGGAAACTACAGTCACAGCTAAGTCGCAACTAAGCATCAAAATGAAGTCTGCGCGCAGGCCAAAGGGCCCCACTATGACCAACATCCACTATAAAGAAATTCTGTTTCAAATTTCGCACAAAGGCAAATCTGACCTACTTCCTAGAGAAATAATTTGAAACTGTATGTAGAGATCAAGGAGCTGTTGTTTTTAGTTAGTTGTCTAGAGTCGCCATTGCTACATTTCTAGCTAATAATGACCTTCCACACATGATCGAACGTTCCCTAGGAGCATAGGAAGAAAGTTGCGCAGGTAGAAAGCTTCTCAAATTGGGAAATTTTTGGAATCAACTTTGCGAAAGAAGCGAAATAGGAGCTTTGCAAGAACAAACTTTCGCGTTTTAGCGAAAATCATGGACTTTGCGTGAAAAACATTTCTATTCGATTGAGGTTTTTTTTCTATTTTTATTCCACATGATACCAGCAAAACAACGAAAAAGATGTAAAATTCGTCCAACAGCAAAAGGATCAACAGCAAAATTTTGTGGATATTTCACAAAAATAGATTTTCGCAAATTTAGTATTTCGGAAGGTTTTGCGTATCAATCATTCGTTTCTTCCCGTGAAAATTTCTTTCCGCGAAAGTTCCTTCCTTGAAAGTAGTAAGCAACAGTTAAAGGCCTTCCCCTGCTACCAAGTTTTTCTTTTGTCTGAAACCCTCTGCAAGGTGCATGGTTAAAAGTTATAATGAAGTTGTTCTGCTTGCTAATTGTTAAATGAACAACGTGTTTAGAATAATAAAGTTTGGTACAGATTAAGGAATCTGTATCGTTTTAAGTTCTCTTAATGATGTTTTAGTGTGAATAAGTTTGTAGGTCACTAAATTTCAAATTGTAGCCAAGATGCTAGCCTAGACAAATGAAAAATGACACATAAAAGAAAAGAACATGCAGGTTGAATTTTTGATTATTTTCTTGGCTCAATTTCAGAATACTATATGTATAATATATATTAGGTTCGCTTGAAAATATTGCAAAAATTGTCAGACTAGGATTGTTATTTTGAACTGTTATTAGAGTTTCTTAGAATTACAAAAATAACCATTGTTTTGCTGTTATTGTGCAGAGTTTAAGTACATAAATAGAATCCTCGATTTAAATAGAGAACCACAACCGTCAATAATTGATTTGAACTGAGCATATTTTAGCCTTTTCTCGCATTAGTTGGTGTGGCTCAAAAAAGTTTATCTGCCTCACTCTGAACCGGGACCTTTTGGTTTGCTGGCCACCCTGCAATTATGAAACTGAGCAAAATTGAAATATAGCAGTTCGAGAAAAAATATTCGCGAGTTTCATCAATAATAATTATAATTTTTTGAGAACCACGCCCGTATCTGTTGCCACACCCATTTTGTCGGCAAACCACTGGTTTTGCACGCCCACTGGTTTTGCAATTTTCTAGCGACCGCCTTGTTAACTCATGTTGTTCTCCAGAAACGATGAACAACTAAAGGCTTCAAAAATTGTGTCTGAAATGCTCAAACTAAAAGCCGTTGGAACAGAACTGAGAGTACTATCACTTGCAGTGCTCAATTTGCGAATCGCCGTCGTTCGATTCGGTTTGAGGCGAGACCAACGAAATACACTGTGACGTCAAAATTGCGTCACAGTGTCATCAAACCGAAAACTTTTTGTCAGTTTATTCAATTCATTTATCGAAATGCAAGAGCTTATATCTTACAAACTGTAAAAAATATCGAAAAAACATATAACGAATTCAGCAGGTTCAACTCCTCTAGATTAGCCAATAAAATGCAAGTGCAAAATTTGGCTGGAGAGGCCCTTTACAATCATAACGATGGAGTTTCCAAGCAGAGTATGGAGCCTCGTGTTTTCTTTACATGGCGGCAGAAGACTGAGATCTATGATTTCCTTTTTTCCTTCGAATTTCTGCACAAACAACTTGTGTTGGAGAAGATTAGCTTAGGATATTCTTTTATTTCTATAAAATACACGACAAAGTATGACTGGAAACACAGTTATAGCAAGAAAATAAGTGCAGGCCATTAATGCTCGCTTTTTATAGACGTCATGATACCATGTCCATTATCTTTTATTGTTTTCCAGCACCATCCTCTGCGAGAATATTGGTTTCACAAAATTCATGGGACAAGAACACTTTTACAAAGTCGGTGGTCACTGGCCCAGTTTTTAAAAACTCTAGTACACTGAAATTTGTTCGAAATGATCACTGTCCGGCTAAAGAGTTGAGTAAGCAATATTTCTTACCTTTCTTCGTTTATATGGAAGCTGTTGAAGTCATATAGCACCTTATATCAGGACTTATGAAGACGTAGAGCTAATTTCACCTCTCTCAACTCTTTTACCATCTTTATATGCATTTGTTCTTGTATTTCGCAAAGACAGTAACAATCTTTGTGTACTTGTTTGAGATGGTAGCAGTATTTCGGTCTCCATTTGTCTCTTGGTAGATCTAAGGCAAACCAAACATTCGGCTGTAGCAAGCTCCAAGTTGTACCTGTTCAATTTATCCGCACGTGATAGTTCATCGGAGCTAACATTGGTCACTTGTGCCAGTTTCATACAATTAAGCTCTAACAGTCCTTCTGATGGCACCATCTACAATGCTAAGAGCCATTGACACAGGTGCAAGTGGATACGATAGCGTTGTATTGAGATCAACACCTGCAACGTTCTTGTTCAAATGCACAACTTAAGGCCAAGAATGTCTCTCTTAAAATTGTGTTTTTCTTCCTTTAATCTTCAACTTAATTTTACTGACGAATCAATGATTAATTTTGTTGTAGAAAACAGAAGGCAATTATTTTCAAAGGCACTGTTAGGTTTTAACTTCTCTCGTGCTTTAGACAATCCCAACAACACTGTCAGGTGAACCCAAGCTCATTCGGAAGACCTCTGATAAAGGGGTGGGCTTTGAAAGAAGAGGTAACTTTTTGAATCTGGAATAATCACTAAAAAAGTGTTTTCTACAACGAGTCTAGGCCAAGATTTGGCTACAACAATCTCTTTGCTGACAATATCACAGGATCTCAAAAATTTATTAGAAACAGCACCATCTCAATTTGCTTCAGTGCAACATTTGGAAGACAAGATTTTTGTATGTATAGAGGCTATTTGCAACTTACAATAGAAATGTTGGCAGTTTTGTTTTACAATGTGTTCCTTTTTTACTTATCACCATTCTAGACAAAGCTATAAACCTATGAAAATAAGAATCATATAACTGTTATGACCGGACAGATACGAACAAAGAAACCGACGTGTCTCCAGTGCATATTCCAATTCTCTAAGCACCGAACAATCACGGTTTTCCAATTAATTGATAAACATGACATGTCATCACATGACGAGAGCAAGCAATACGTCATTAATTAGCATTGCCTAATGACACCATTAGAAAACACGTGATTCTACAGATGTGCCATCTAAGGCCCCGTTCACATTGTTCCGGATTCCAATGAAAGCGGATAAAAAAGTATCCGTTTTCACCTTGCGTTCACACTGCTCCGCTATGAAAACAGAGACTTTTGAGAACGCATTTGAAAACGGAGACTTTTGAAAACGCATTTGAAAACGGAGACTTTTGAAAACGCAAAACGCAGTGTGAACACCAAAAACGGATACTTTTAAAACGCTAGCAACAACAGCAACAACACAGCAAGATACTTAGACCGCACCAATTTAAACAACTTCTCTTAACATGGCTGATTCACTCGAAGTTAGTACACTACTTGAAGGAATATTAGTGGCAGTGAGCTGTTTGAATAGTTTATTAGCAGTGGCAAGAGCTGTAAACCAGTTGGTGGCGTTTTCCTTTTTATTCAGAGCGGAGCAATGTGAACGCTTTATCGTTTTCACACCGTTATCAAATGTATCCGGAGTAGTGTGAACAGGTGAAACGGATCGATATGAAAACGGATAAAAACGAATACGGAGCAATGTGAACATAGCCTAATATGATATCAAATGCGCACTGTCAGTTCCCTACAATGTTTATGTTTTTAGACGGTTCGGTCGCGAGTTACTTTGTTTTGAATATTTAGATATTTCTTTAGATTTGACCGGAATCTGCTGCTGCAGTGAAGAAATTTCACAAGAGTCAGCCCGGGCTGAGTGGGCCCGGGTTGAGTCAGCCCGGGCTGAGTGGGCCCGGTTTGGTTTGAGTATCAGGCTTGAGTAGAAATATAGACAACATTTGAATTAAATGAGGACTGCAACTGCATCTATAAATATGCTCCTAAATTTACAAAGGCCTGCGTTGTCTTCCATAAGCAAGAAGCACGTCATTAAGGCATGACCTTGCCTTTTCAGGATGCCAAAGGCGTCACACGCAGCCTGCTAATTTTCCCAATGCCTACGCTAGCCGCTCCGCCGCGCTCCGTCACAAGGGCAGTCAAATATTAATTTACAATATTGTTAGGATTTGGAGGTAAAATGTTGCCTAAGCTCTGCCGAAACGAATAAACCAACAACGCATAACATCATCACAGTGCTAACATTGGCGTTGGACCTAACACTTTCGTAAAACTGTCCCGAATCGATCGAAACTTGACAGAGTTGCTAGATTAAATGTACTTAACATTTTTCGGGGTGGGTCTTATTGTTTTTTCCTGATCTTCGCGAATATCTGAAGCGCCCCTCATGGCGAGCTCCATGCTTAAAAACTTGATTTGATATCCATGCAATGTTTGACTCTAGGTAAATTTATAGTTTGCCCGCCTTGATACTTTAGAATCACATACTTTAGCGTCCTCAAGTTCCGATAAAATATTTACAAGTTCTTTCTTGTCAAAAGAAATAACTTTTACTTGCCATATGCCCTTGTTACTGAATAATCTTGTCAATTATACAAGCAGCTACAATCGGATGATTGTTGAAAGAAATTGAAGTCTTATCTCCTTATTTGCAATGCATTTCTTTTCAGCTGTCGCAGAGCAAAGTGGCACAGTTATACTTAGTTGCTAGCGTAACAGCGACGAACACTCTTTCGAAAGATAGTTCTTGAATATCTCTTGGCGTAGCGCCTGAGTATTCAAGGTATTCAGTGAATACCCTGAGGTTTCTCAGAAAATATATTAATACGACGTATAATTGTAATAAGTAAAAAATGTTTTGGGGCTATTGATTCTGGTTTATTTCGTTACCTTCGATATTCTTCATTTTGTACAAGTATGTGAAATCCCAAAGTTTCTGAAACTCAATCCCAAATCAATCTCAATTTTTTCAAAAGTAGATTCCTTCGCACAGGTTATAGAAAGGGATAGATATCCCTCTGCAGCTTTGCCTTCTATATTTCCTGGGCAATGAATTACGCATTATTCACTGTTACGGTTGCTTAAGTTGACATAAATAGTCGAGTTAGTTGCTATAAGTATTGAAATATAAGTATGAAGGCTTGAACTTGGGCATTGTGTATGAAGTATTATGAACCAGAACAACAGCAGATAACTTTCAAATTTAAAGTAAGTGTAGCAGGCGATGTGAAAACTCATATGAAATCAAATAAAATTTACACTCCCCTCCCGAAAATATTTGAAGGGCAGCAAATAACAAAAGGAAAAGTATATGGCTTATATTTATAGAATGACAAAAGGAAGCACTTTACAATTTCAACAGATCATAAAACAAACTATAAATTTCACAAAATTTCACATTCAAGTCAATCATTCTTCATTTTGTGGCTCACTCCATGGACCAATTATAACAAATTATCCATTCTTGCCTGATAATCCAAATGAAATCCCAATTTTTACTTTGAATACCAGATAACAATTTCTGATTCCAACGGCTTTTCCACAGTCCCAGTTTCGTGAAATCTGGGATTATATAATCCCAAATGGCAGCCCTGATCGGTGCGAGGAATAAGATTGAAGCAAACGCTAATACGCTTGCGCAGAAGTAGGGTTTTTTAATCGACCTAGGCTCCTGGTTACGCGGCCCAAGAATTTCCTTGTTCGTCTCTCCAACAAGGTCTTTTTGTCAATAAACTTAACATTGTCAACTTTGATGATGCACTAACCAAAGCTGTATGAGAGGGGGTGTCCGGGAGTGCTCGGCCTCCTTCTACCTCTCGAAGAAGTGCTGGGCCCTCTCTTTTTCTGAGTAATTTGAAGTTAATATGACTAATTTTTGCCTAAATGACCATATTTGATTAAACCAATAATAGTTTTTACTTAGCCAGCACTTAAGTCCTTACAAGCCATAGAAGTGAAAGCGTGAAAAACCAAACTAACGCAAACATTTTTTACAAATAAAATATAGAGAAAATTATATGCCCTCCCCCCAGGCACAGCGCACCAGCCTAAAAGTGAGGGGGCTTGAAAGAGCGTGACTGAAGTTTTAAGGTCACGCCCTTTAGAACTTCGGGAAACGCCCTTTTAGAAGATACTTGCTTCTGTCCAATTATTACTTATACACAGTCCGATTCATATATTTAGCTTGAGGACCATTAAACAATAAGCCAACAAAGTTAGAAAATACAGCATATCATTATACAAAATCAAAAACAAAGAAAATGTACAGAAAAGGGTTCCCAGTCAAATAGACCTGCTACTCTGCGCTTCAGTAAACTTTCTAAATATTTTCTAACCTATAATATCAAAAAAGTGGAGGGGCTATAGCCCCTGCTAGCCCTATGGCAGCGCGGTACCGGCCCTACCTCTTTACACTATTTGGCTCTACACCACTGACACCAACCCCAAAAATAGAAATATGGTCCCTAGAAAGAGGCATCACGATTGACTTTGGTGAAAGGGGCCCTAAGAGAGATCTCCCCGGCTCTTCTTTGACAGCTAATCCGCGCTTGTAAACAATAGTTAAAAACCTGAAGCATAATATTAAAGTGAAACAAGTAAAACGAAAGATTTTTAGACCAAAGTTATAAATTTTCTAAGAGATGTTACCTTCTTAGCTTCAGAATCTAGCTTATCTCCCACGTTAATCAGGCTATCAATAATGAACGTAGGGATTTTAATATTTGGCTATGAGGTTGTTTTGAGCAGACTTAAAGTGGAAAATAAAATTCTAAAGCCTGACTGTCCATTAGAAAGAAAAAAGCTGATTTTTGTCTAAATATTTGTACAGCTGGTTGGAAACAAGCAAACAACCTTGAAATAACAGGCAGCACAGAAATTGGCAGGAAATTCGTTTGGATGGACTTGTCTCTACCTTTAAATATTGGAGCAACTCTCGCAGATTTCCAAGGCTCGGAGAATTTGCTAGTTTCCAAAGAAGTGTTGAATATCGCTAAGGGAGACTTTGCTACATAAGGGAATGCAAGTTTTAAAAAGAAACTTGAGACGTTATCATCAAAAAGTGTTTTGTATTTTTTGTCTCCCAACTGCATCTTTGAGCTCCTGTTTCCGGATAGGGAAAAACTTGAACCTCTTTTTCTGGACGTTAATTGTGTAGTCCCCCGATAGGAGAGGATTGGGATTATTATCAATTCCACTTGCTAGGTCCTTACCCACAGAGCAGAAAAATTGATTCATACTTTTAGCAACTTCTTTTTTGCCAAAAAATACTCTTGTCCTGTTATTTAAGACATTCTATGTTAGTACTAGGATGTTAGACTTCTGGGATTCTTTTATTCAAAAGCAGGTTTAATATTCTTCAAGATTCTTTCATTCTACCTTCCTGAGAGATAATTTTGTTCGAGAAACAGTTCTTTTTTAACTTGACATTGAGGTTGTTTACCTTATTGCGAATATGCATAAATGAATCCATTAGAATTTTCTGACTTCGCTTTAATTGCAGGTTTCTTCAAACTACCTCTAAATCGTGTTAGTTTTTCTAAGTTCTTCGTTAATCCAAGGGCAGAAGAGAAAGAGGAGAAGGGGGCGGGTGATTTTGGCAAAAGAAAAAAGGATTTTGGCTACACTTTTTCAAAATGCCATGCCATACACTAAACATTGAGGTCAATAAGAAAACAACACAATACACCATCTCTGAGTCTGCGACGCCATGACACAAACCGCAATAAATACAGTATCGCCATATATCATCAAGATTTATTAATTTCTTTGTAACGCAAACAAGGTCAACTTTTAATCAACGAAATTCAGATTTTCATTCTAATTCTTAAAGTATTTATTCTATTCTAAAGAAAGTTCACGACCAAGAAGGGGAAGAACAGTCTCTATCTACCATGAATTTAGTTATATACTATCGAGCAAAAGAATTTTATCATGGCGTCGCAAATTCTGAAATTTTCTATAGCCTTTGCCTTCTGTAATGAAATGAAATACTAAAGCGTGAGTTAAACCCGTTTCCCGTAATGAAAAATTTTCGTAACCGAGTTCTGTGCGCCATTACACCGGCATTGGGTCTTTGCAGCGGTTCGAAAATCGATACGGTGATTCAGAAATGTTTGTGCACCAAGGCCTTTTCAACAAACTAACAAGGGGCAATTGCACACTAGCCCCAGTGATTTCCATTGTTTAAGAAATTGAATTTTGTCCACTTTATCATAAAAACAAAGGTTTGTCTCCTAGTTGATTTCCCTGCAAAAAGACTATGAGATTGAAAAAATCTATTACTTCTTTTTTCATGCAAGGACTTTTAGCAAGTTATTTTTTACTCCTTAACCATTTAAGTTAAAAAATTTATTGGAAAAGTTTGGATCTAGCCCTGAATTGTCCTATCTGAAGATTCGCCTGCTTCACAAAACTCCCGGCACTTCTGGGTCCTGTTGATACAGTGAAGTCTCAAAAAGGACTGTGTCTGCTTCAAATCAAAGATGTTCAGTGTTTAAAACGTCAAATTCGAAATGTCTTTGGTCATATGTTCAATTCAACTATATTCTATCTGCATTCTCTAATCAATTCGGGCTGCACAAAAGTCTCAAAATCAAAGAGAATGAAGAATGACTGTCTAAATCTTTCGAGTTTTGTCTGCTTTCTGGTCATTTTCCCAGCAACAGAAACTCTAAATAGGTAAAGCATCTATGAATAATATGCTATCCACTTCAGAATTTTTCTCACATTTTTACCAAATGTTCGCTATTTTGACCAATGCAACAACCTCTGTTTTACCTGTTAAGAGGACAAAGCTAGTCTATCTGATAGTATAGAAGACTACTTGTCTAAATGTGAATACCTGAAAATTGTTGACCATGTTGGTGCAATTTTTGTTAATGTGATAGCACAGAACATTTCTTTGCTTAGTTTTAACACAGGAAAGATTTTTGTAGTACAAGGCAGAGGACGAATCTTAGGTGCTCCTGGTCAGCAAATATGATGTTCTCTTCGTTTGCAAGTTCTTGAATAGCTACTAATTATAAAAACAGGGCAAGCTTTGTTTGGTAAAAAACCGAAGACTTTATACAGAACAACTTTGTTCAGGCAAAAACGATGAAATTTTTAGTCTGAATAAAAACATGGGGCATTTCTTCGAGAGGTGAAAACACAGGACACTTTATGACAAAGTGTAAGTTTCTTAATTGTATCTTGATATTCTGTGTTAAAACACAGGTTGATATTCTTGTGTTGTCGACAATACAGAATTATTGTGTTATCAACAATAGAGAGCCATTTTGTCCCTGTGAAAACTCTTGTTTTTTGTCTCAGTGGAAACATCGGAAAGTGCCTGTCCAAATTAAAACACAGGAGAATTCTTATTTTCGTAAATAAAAACAAGAGAAATTTTTGTCCAAGTAAAAAAAAATATTCTTTTTCTTGTCTTAGTGAAACACAGGACAATTCTTTCCTGTATAGAAACACAAAAAGCCTCTTTTTCTGATGAAAACAAAGGACATATCTTGTCTTGGTGACAGTGATAGCAGAGCAATTGAAGTAATGCACAGGGCAATTATTGGAGCTTTAAGCATTTTGAACACGAATACGTCTGATAAAAAACCAAATTTCTTCTAGGAAATCAACAACTGTCTTCAACAACGCAGAAACAATTATATGAAAGAACAAATCAATTTGGATACTAAGTTGATAATGAACAAAATGATGAAATCTGCATCATTTTTACTATCAATTAACATGTTATCACAGCATTCCTTTATTCAAATCTTAACTCAATCGTTTTCAGAGTAGATCTTTAAATAGCTTTATATCATTAGTACATTTGTCATATTACTATCATAAACTATATATTAATATGATTAAAAGCGTTACTAAAACGCACCAAAAATAAAACTGTCAAATTTTCAATACAGCAAAATTTTGTACAGTTAAAACAAGCCCCAATGTTAAAATCCTCGTAGTTAAAACCAGGACAGCACCTACAAGTTACAATGAAAATTTATAAAAAGGACTAATTACAAATTCAAATGGAATTTACAAGGAAAATCTTGAAATTGTAAACGGGAAAAAATCTGCAGTTTGCTTATTTCAGCCTTAGATTTCCTTTATTTGTTTTGTATATTATCAAGATAATTAATATTTACACATAAGTATTCATATTAACTGCATACACCTACGGCATAAGAGCGAGAGGACGCCAAAGAACCACCTTCACAGCCTGCTTGGCAGTGGAATTCTCCAACAGGAGTGTTGCAGAACTATTCAAGTTAACGAAAAATAGAACGGAGTGCCGCGACCGTGTAGCCGTCAACGTCAAATAAAGACACGAAACTCAGAGAAGAAGAAGAAGAAATATGGAAAATGGAAACATTTTCGCCAGACATTCCTATGTTAATAAAACCTCGGTACATAGTGAAACACTTTCCGTGCGTCCGTCCGAGTATAAGATGTAAGATAATGTCCTGAAGTAAAAGTTATTAACGATGTGCCGATCGAAAGTAACACATAAGTGAAAATGGTGCGTTTGATTGGTTCGTTGTTTGCCACCAATTTGTAAACGCTTACATTTCACAACGTAGAAAATGAGAGAAAACAAAATCTTTTGCTACTAATCTGAGTTCCGAACTTGGTAAAATCAGGCTTATTTTTCTAGAAAATGAATAGACCAAAAGGGTCATTTCAGCCTATTTTGGAGATGAATATTATCAGAGGCCTATCTGAAAATGCATTTAGAAGTGTGGGCGATAATCTCGTGAATTGACAAAAAGTTTTAGCATGTGACACAAAGCAACTAGGTGGGCGTCCTTTACCAACTGTTTGTAGTCAAATTTGCCACATGAACACAGTCACAAGTCAATAAAACATCTACAACAAACAAGCTAAACTTATTGTCAAGATGGTGAAAGAAAGCTGCTTCAAAACAACACAATAGTGAATATAGCGTGAAAGGAGCGCTGTTTTAAAACTAGTACTCTTTATTCTCGGGCCCTGCTCCCATTAATCCATTTGCTTATATCGCCTTTTTAGATTATTTCCAGGTCATTTTAAAATACTCCGTTTTCGAATGACTCCACTTTGAATATCGTTTTCAAGTGACTGTGGATTAATATCAAAATTACTCTGTTTCCGAGCGTATTAATGCAAACGCGAATTCCAAAATTGATTCATCCAGCACCGTAAAAGTACGAAAACAGATCAGTGAGGGCAGGGCTTTGTATATTATTTTCAAAAGACATGTTATGCAACTTTGATAATTGCTTTGAAAAATTGGAAAAATTGAGATATACAAAATTGTTGTTTCAGTACTTTAATCTCAACAAAACGATGGGGACAAATATTTTGATAAATATACAGAAACAAAAAGAATCATACCCTTTTGGATCCAGTCTGGTCAGTTTGGAATACTTTTCAAGCGGTACCTAGGGAAAAATACAATCGTAGGTGATCCGACAAGTGTGACGTCATATTGAAACTCCAAAATCATCAAGGAGCTTCCGCAGAATCTTTAAATTGCCACTAAAAGTTTGAACATTTAAAAGTTCCACCAATAAAAGCATTGTAGCATACAAAAGAGAACTTGAATTACTTTGGCGTTGATAGCGAAGGAAAAGGAATGGATGATGAGCTGGCCCTTCCTCTCGATGAGAACCCGTCTCGTGATTCCTACGCCTGGTGTAACAGAGAGCTGGTGACTCTCCTCACTTAAGTGAAAATTTGGCCATGCAGTTTCTAAAACACTGGAACAGTAGTTCTCAACTCAAAGTACTGAGCCATCCCCACATCTTACGAATCATTCCCGCATTCACAGAATGACTTTCTTGTAAAAATGAACTGCATTTTCTTTCCTTAACAATAACAAACGTAGAAATCCAGCAGCTTAGTCTTGACAAGCTGATTCTCATCTTTACTTATATTTACTGAGATTTTAAAAAACCCAAGGATTCAAAAAAATTTAAGCATCCTCCTTCTTGACTATGTTGATCATGATTTTTAGCGGATTCAAAGAATTAATCATGATATTGGAACCATAGAAATAAATTCTTATTAACTTTTTTTTATTTTGTTACAAAGTAAAAGTTCACTCACCAAATTTTCTCGCCTTTAAGAATGCCCATGTCTTGCAACCCCAATGTAATCTATGGCAAAAATGCAAAAGACGATAAAAGGCAGAGTGACAGACTGAGCAAGTATCAACAGTCAAACGTAGTGCATTTAGATCTACAACACTAGAGCATTTTTCTCCAAGGAATTAAAGGAATCATAAATGATAATGTCTCCAATATAAATGAAAAAAAAATTGAAATCTTTAGATTGTTGCACATTATGCAGTGATGACAATCCATGATAAAGCTTGGCACACTATTTTCCTTTGGCAATTATCTATTTGGACTAAATTCTTCTTAGATCAATATAAAAAAGCATAAAATGACAGCAAGTAAAACTTTTGCCTCTCCAATTGTTGTTTCTTCTTCCTTTTTCCCATTCTTTAGCTTGACCACGGTAACCTGAAGCGAACGAGCTTTAGCTTCATCGTATCCAATGAAGAAATCAAACCTGGAAAACAGTTTGTCATTCTTTGATTCTCATTTCGCTGCATTTTATTGCAAACCATACATTCTTTATGTCTGTTTGATTATAGGCAAATAATCACAAAAATTAACAGCGGCAAAGCTGCAAGGCTGTAGTGTCTACAACATATCTTTTTGTATAACTGGTAAAGTATAACCGGGAATCTTGCCAATTAATCAAATTTTTCGTATAATGTCTTCAAATCTTTAGCCAGGTTAGCCTTTCAAAGTGAAACTTTTGTTACCTATTTTACTAAATGAAATGCTTATCCTATCATGTATTTCTTGCATTCAATTTGGATTTCAAATCTGACTTTACATATGTTTTGGGTTACATGGTTGAAGTCATTTACAGTACCCTCAAAAGCATTTTGCTATCCAATACTTGGAAAGACTTAAGAGAATTACTTTCCTCTGTCTTCTGCACAGAGAAAAACTTTAGAGTAACCTTACAGGGTAAATGAAACAATAGAAGATATCCATATGCTTAGTCAGTAAGAATTGCAGTTGCAAGCATACACATTTTTAGAGTGTCATTGTGGAGGCACTCTTTTCTGCGCAGTGGCAAACTGACACGCTCATCTTTGGTAGTCCAGCTTCGCCAATTTAAAAAGGAAAGCCAGAAATGGCGAGAATAACTTACTCTTGATCAAATCGCGGATCCTTCTCTTTAACAGGTTTTGTTTCTCGTACCCCCGCCTCACTTTTGTCCGGAAGAAACATTACTCTAACATAGGTCTCCAAAGCACCATCGTCATCATGGACTAAATCACTAAAATAAAGAGCATTAAATATTGGTTTTCAAGTAGTAGATGAAAGCTGTATATTCAATTTGCACATGTTAAATTGTTGTCGATTTACCAAAGAGGTCCCTTGGTGTTAATTTGAGCCGGGGCTTTAGGATTGAGCATATCATTGTCATGATAATTATTTTAATCATTACATTTTTGCCAACACAGTAAATCGTCGAGCTGTCTCCTATAAGCCTGCCTCGAAAAACCCCCAACCTGGAAGAGAAAATTGCTAATCAGCCCTCCACTTCGAATAAGCCCTATCCCTACATGTCAATTTTTTTTCTAGTAAACCCAATGGAGATAGACAAAACAGTGAATAAACATTTTTTTCCATTGACGAAGGGACAGTCGTAGATTTAAATATATACATCTATCAATATTTATGGACAAAAATACCTTTTTGTGCTTTTATTCATACTTTGGTTTGACATTTCGGAAACGTATTAAACAAAACTACAAATGAAATGAACTTCAAAATTGTGAAAAACTACAGAACGAATTTTCGTATGGCAACTTGGAGTTGATTTTAAAAATCCCCTTCGAATAAGCCTCATTCCAATGCATATTTAATTCATAAGCCCCAAAAGGCTATTCCGAGATTTTCAGGTATAGGCACATTAAGCTAGTAGAAAACAAGCCAACATGTCAGTACTAACCAGGGGTGTAATGCTAGGGGGTCCAGGGGGCTGAGCCCTCCTTGTTATTGCCAAAATACCATCAATTTCTTCATTTGCCATTGTTTTTAGCAGCATTATGTGCAAGAGCACCCCTTGTTCTTTTGATAGCACTACAGCACTGGAACTAAGCAATACAGAAACTTTTTCTGTACTTGAACATTAAGATGAAATGAGAAGGTCAGCTGACACGATAAGCAGTACCAGGATTTCGTACGAAAAGCAAAACTAAAAGTACATTGCAGCAGCACTTCAAGTATTACAATGTGAGTTATTCTTACAATTAGGATAAGAAAGGTTAGAAAAAGAAGCTTTAAATGCCTAATATAATGGATTTGATGTTGCTTTGACCTGGTTGTTGTGCAGAACCTGTCTATAGGTCGTTGCTAGTCATGCAGAGAGCAGATGTTTCGTTTCACATACGAATAGCTCAAAGGAGGCATGGAACAGCGTCGGGTTGCGTTTCAATACGTAAATGCGAAATGACAGGAGAATATCATGGTAGACTGTCAGGACTCTTTTGCATGGAAGATTAGCAAACTACGCTGGCAAGTTGGCATTAGGGCAGAAAATAAATTGACTTAAAGATAATTATATCTTTTTAGCGCAAACTGTTTTCCCAAGGAAATACAGTTGCAAAATGCGACATGAGATTGCCAAATTGAAAAATTTTAGCTGCTGATAAGGCTAATTTGGGCATGTTTGTGTAGCCTCAGTGGAGAAGGCAGCTGCACCGATTCTGTAATTGCTGGGATATAAGTATGATTTATGGTGGAAAACACATCAATATTTTAAAGAGAGCACAGCAGTGAGATGCAAGCAGCTGCCTTTTCTCAAAAAAAATCAGCAGTGAGTTTTAAAGATTCAAGAAAGTAAATTGACCAACTTCCTATGACAATTTTTAAGGTTAAATGGAAAACCTATTTTACTGCTTAGTGCTTGAAAGCGCTTTCCGAATCTGTAGTGTCACAAAGAAGAAAGCAGTCACAAAAGGTAAAATTGATCGACCAGGGTTCCGATAATGACAATTTTGTTTACATTTTACCTACTGTAGAGCCTCTACATCAATCCCTACAGCCCCATCTGATATGGGGTAATAAATATACCATATTTCGAGACAATCATGGCATTGATTTTCATGACCCTCTAATATTTTCTGTCTTCAGCAGCATGCAGTGATTTACGAGTATTTCACTCCATCTTCTCTGCTATATTCTTTGGAAGCATTTTCTTTGTCCTAATTTGCTTTTTGTCTATTTAACTTCACCGTCGTCATCGCACGTCATCTTATCAAATTACAAGAATTTCCTTGTTCGTGTCAAATGCAACAGTAGAAGTTTGCGCATATTTGCTGGACTACCGTATTTATTTAAGGCTTCGTCGCCATTAGCCGTTGTTCCTTTTCTGACCAATGTAACAAAAATTGGAAACACGTGACACTGCATAATATCTAGCTGACAGCTTCTTGCAACTCACTATACAATTAGATACTTGCAATGCAATTTTAGCTAATCTTATTCTTCACTTGATAATTTTTTTGTATCTATGGCATGATGTTATTGCCTCCCAAACTAAATCTAATGCTGGTAAGTCGGCAAATTCTCTGAATAGTATATCGCCCTAGTTATAATAAATCTAGGTTGGACTTGCACACCACTATCTTACGCACCACACCCTTTCCATTCTGTAGAACTTGTCATTTAGTCATGAACTTTTACTTCTGCGTTTGCAGAATATCAAACAGTTGCTCATGGCTCCTCTTTTAGAAGCTTTTTGACAGTATACGAAACGAAACATATGCATCATCACTTTCGTTCTTCCAACAGATGTAGAATTTTATCTTTATTTAGTTCATCCTATACATTTCTAGCTTTTAAAAACTTACATTTGAAATTGCGATGACGAAATCCTTTCGAGGGGTTAACGTACGCTCTTGAGCTCATTTAAGCACCCTTAAACCCTCTCTTTATATTCTTCTGAACATTCTTCGATTCAAGCATATGCTTCAATTAAGGTGATATCGAAGAACATCACATAAATCTTCCGAGCAAAAGATCACCTGATAATATCACACTAAACATGTTTTTTCCTCACTATATTTGGTGCCAGTGTTGCCTCAAAAATATTATTGAGTTACAATAATTATAAAACCTTCCGTATTGCCAAATTTTGAATGAAAAAGAAATTTAGTATAAAGATTTACGTTTTCGTCTATTTCGTGTAATTTTGATGATTTGAATATGCTCTCTCGCAGTAATAGCTCTAAAAGTAGAGTGTTAGATAACTGGAAGCAAATATAGACCCCGATACTCTTTTTTCATCACATTTACACTGAAGCAAAAAGGAACGGATTTAAGTTTGAGCCCGTTTACATTTGAGTAAAAAGAACGTAACATTCATGTGAATCATGCGCAGGGGCGTGGCAATGACGTCTAGCATTTGCAGAAAGCCTTGCCCAAACACTTGATTAAGCCCCGTTTTATATCGTTACCAAAGAGTTCCGTTCCTGACCGTCTACACTAGAAAAAACAAAAACGAGCTCGCAACGGAACTAAAGAGTTTCGCATTTAGCGAAACAAAGGAAGAACGGAACGCTTTCAAAACTAGCACGGAACCAAGATGCCTAGTATTAACGCAAGGCCTATCTATCGTCGCTTTATCTATCAGACACGGAACCAAAGAGATCCGTTCTTTTTTCTGCAGTGTAAACGGGAACATAGAATCACTTACCGCACGCGGTGTATCTTTATGAACAGTTTGTTGCTATCAGAATCCCATCGTATTGATAGCTCGATCTCTCCTTTTACAGAGCTACAACAGAGTAATACCTTATATAAGAAGATTATGGAAACCTGCTTTATTAAGATACATACGATGTGTTCTGTTGTTGTGGTACCCTGGAGCTGTATCCTTCTTATACACCAAACCGAAAAATTGCCGCCCAGAGGGTTAAGAAAGGCCGTCGAAAAGAAAAACATAAGAGAACTACGTAAATAGCAAAGGAAAATTTATCTTATTATCGAGAAAGGTTTTCGAATTTGTGTCTCATTGTCAGTAGGAAAGATTGAAACTTTTTGGTACTCTTCATCGTAGAGGATAGGCAGGAAAAAATGATTATAGAAGTCAAAGAATAACGATTATTTTTACGGATACAGGGAGCAAGGTTTTTCTGCCTAGAAAATACGCCCTTTTTGAAGGCTTAAAAATGCATCAAGGGTCAGGAAGGGAAATTGTGCATTAATGATGCTCATGTGTAGGAAAAATAAAAGGTGCGATATACCCACAAGTATGTTTAACGCTTTAAATATACATTACAAGAAAACTCCGAATGGATTAGGATGCAACGCCTTTTCGGCTGGATTTGATAAATCTAATAAAAGTCAAAGGCGCATTAACTATTAATCAAACAGTACGTGTTCCTGAAAAATATGACGTTTATTCGGTGCTTCATGGGGACACAATGGACTCAGAAATTATTGCAAAACAAAAGAGCTGTCTACAAAACTAATTGCTGTGAGTCTTTAATTTGCTTTTGGAACCCCCTCACTTGCGTCGAAGCCCATAATCAAATGCCCAATAGCCCTACAAACCCCTCGGGGGGATAGGTATTAATGCAGAAAGACAAAACGATGTAATAAAGAAATTTAAATGTATGTTATAAAAGTCAAAAGTAAAAGCACTTAAATGCCATACCTGTCCCATTTACCGATGCCGGTTGTCCTAGAGAAAGGGGAGGACAATGTGAAGAGTACTTTTGTTAATGGTTTCAGACAGTCACACTACAGACTACAACTAAAGACAATGGCAGTGTATATAGCTGCAAACCAGGATAAACAGCTATATACCATCACAACTAGAGACTGATGACTATAAATAATTGCAACATATATCTAGAACATGACCATCGCACCTACAGACAGTAGAGGAACTATTCGCAATTATGTGTCATAAAAAATGTGACTATAGTTAAAGATCAATGATACAGGAGTCTTCTGAAGATTCGAAAGGAAATCTGAATATGTTACTTTCTCAAATTTAAAACTTTTTAAGCCTGAAGCTTTTGAATCAAGTGCAATGGAAAGTAATCTGTCTTTTGCTTTTTAATTCCAACACGTACCAGAGGACTAAAATTCCTTAAGATTTAATTTTAGTTTAGAAACTATGATTAAGATGAATGCATTCCTATGGTGTAAATTGACCAGTTGAAGAACTCACCCTGCAGTCTGCTTTTGAGATAATACCAAAGCCTGGGGAATAATGAAACAATCTATAGATGTAGAAAAGTCAATGCCACTCTACGGAATACTGGACGTTTTGCTAATAGCATGGGCTCGATTTGCAGATCTAAATGTATTCTGGGAAATTTAGATAGGGGAAGGTTTAAGAATAAATGTAAAAATATATGACAATGTACATTTGGTCTAAATCCTTAGGGTCGTTTGGCAGATCTAAATTAATTCTGGGATTGGCGTGCCTTGAAAGTATTCGTTGCACTGGTTGAAATACATCGTAAGGAGTTTTTCCTATGCGAGTTGACACTGAGCTTTGTAGACGTAGGTCACTTTACAGCAGCTTTTCAAGTTTTTGATAAATTGCCATAAATGCAAAACAACGAGAATAATGAGAATAAAAATCATGAGAAAGCAGAATCCCGATAAATACATTGATGGAGTTCATATCAGGGTGAAGACATGGGTTTCATGAAGTAGGCCTATTCATTAGAAGTTTGAAAGAGTTTGAAAACATGGAGATACAGATAGAGTAAACGAGATAACAATAAAAATCATTTATTGCAGCCAGCTCTTTGCATTCATGCAGGATTCGACATGTCTTCGCCAGAACTTAACATATTTCTAGATCACACTGCAATTCATCTGAGCGCCTCATAGGCCCTGTCATTCGAATAAAAATTGGCACTGGAAGCTGCAATTGGCAAAAATAAGTAAGAATTCATGAAGTTAAGGTCACAATCACTGTGAGATTTATATCATGAGAATACCTTGAGTTCGACAATCATATTCAACGTGCTGTTATCCTTAGCTGCAGTCAAAGTGAAAGGCTGCTTGAATCTCATCTCACGGTTCTTTAACAAGCGGTCAATTGGAAAGTCTAAACGGCCAATCGATTTATCATGCTTCCAGTCAAACACCTAGCAATAAAAAAGGGACTCTAAGGTAAATACACAGAAAGCAAAACTTATATTAGAAAAGAAAATTTCTTTAGGCTAGATTGCCAAGCTAAATGGAATGATTATGGCAAAAATCTTTCTTGTATCGTAGTTGCTGCTACCTAGCTCAAAAAGTTAGTGTTTATGACGCTGAGAAGCTGTGCTTATCGATCAGAACCCTGGTCCTGGTTCTAGGTGTGAGCATGAAGAGCCCCCCCCCCCTTCCTCTAAGCGAAAGTTTAGTCATGTCAGTGACTCAAAGCACAGAGACTTGGACCTGTAACCCGCGAACCTAGACACTGAGCCATCCTCACACATACCGTGGTGGTAGACTTTAGAATTTTCTGAAAAGGGAAGCAAAACTTTGAGCCTCCCTACAAATTTTACCGGTATAACAAATATTGTGACGGGTTGACAAATTTTTAGCAGGTCAGCATGGATAGCATATACTGAGTTTTATGTGTACTGATATCGGCTAGGTTGCCTATAGACTATTGTGTTTCTAGTCTATGATTATAAAAGAAAAAGCAAATCGATGAACCTTTTCGGTGCAAAAAAGATTACTGGCAAGGTAAAAGCACTACTAACTTCGATGTTGAGCTCTTGCATTTTTGGGTCTTTAATAAGGAATTGAAACATTTCTTCCCAAACTGGTTTTGCGGTATCTTCGAGTTTCTATAAAAAAAAACAATATTTTCAGCAAATTCTTCTGTTGCATAACCTATCCAGCACAAAAACAATGACAGATGGAAAAAAAACATAAACACAGCATATTGGCAAAAACAGGACATGCAACGGGCAAAAAGCTAGCAAAAATAATTGCAAACAGTGTTGTCTCAGTATCGAGACATCTGAAGCATATGTCCCAATTAAAAGAACGAAATATAGCGCTATGTTGAAATTAGACTTGCGATGGTTTTGAAGAATTGCTTTCATTAGGATATGAATTGATCATCATCTAATACTTATCGATTCACAAGTTGATTGATTGACCAACGAACCAATAAAATACAAATAACTGGTCACGTGGTGAAAAATGATTCCTGTATTTCAGTCATCCTTCAGAAGATAAGTTTGGTCGTAGATTTTTGTCTCTTTTCAGAAAGATCGTAATTTAAAAAGTCGATTTTCTGCCTATGTTTAAAGCAGTGCTTTTGATAGTCGTTAGAAAGTAATCATAACAAGTACCCGAACAGACCTTAGTGAAGAAAGCAGAAATAAGAAGAATAGAGAAAGCTGTAAAGCGTAGCAAGAAAGCTAAATCACCTTCGATGCTTCAACCTGATTTCCAACTGTTACGGTGCAAAAGGGAGAGCTTGTGTCATCTTCTTTGTTAGTAACCTATGAAAAGCCAAAAAAACCACAGACGAAATACAAAAATGTTATTAATCTGATTTTGCATAAACAAATTCCAACCATATAGGCTATGACAAACAATGTACAATTAAAATGAGTTCTTAGTAACCCATAGCAAACATAAAGCCATAATTTTCAGATGCTTCGTTTGATCATAGTAATGGTTTGATCTAGTTGTGTATAAACCAGAGTGAACCTACTAGTAGCGGAGCTTGGGTTGCAGCTCCCGCAACTTGGCAATTGCCTAAATTTACATAATACAGGCTAATTAAATTGCAAAAGTTGGTCTAACTCTGCCAAAAATTTGTCAGCCTGTTTTATTTTCTAGCGCCCTTACACGTTAATTTAGTAGCTCTCGGTATAAACCAAAGACTGATTGGTTTAATTGATGGACCTACAAATTGCACCTGTCATCATCTCGACCCATGCCTGAATGTTAACTAGATACGGTTAATCTCTTTGGTTGTACTTTACACACCACACACAATGAATTTTTCAAATCCCTGTGGACACCCATCCCGATTAATTTCATCAATCTCCATTTAAAGTAAGCTAAACACGTCAAAAGAATTCCATCTTCAGAAACATTGCTACATCTTATACAAACCAAAAGTAGGTGTCTTGTTATGTAAACACTAGCCTGATTTTAACAGAAATTCTATCAAGATTTGCTTTTAAAAAGACCCTACCGGTAAATTCTTGGCTGAGTCAAGCTTCACAAACAAAGCAGCAGTTGCCAGCTCTCCATCTTTATCAGCCTTTGAAAATTAGTACTCTGATTAGAATCTAGAGCAGCCAATATTTACAAAATTGAAACATTTAGAAGCAGTGCCTTGAGAGCGAAATTTATATTGGAGAAGGGGGGGGGTGCCCGTTGTACTGCTTCCCATTTATTCCACTGCTATAATGGGAAATATAACAAAGTTTTAGAATTATTTGGGGACTCCGACGGCCCTGAGAAAACTGAGCTTACATTTGAAATTTGGGTATGCAGTTAGAAAAATATCATTAGAGGGGACAGAGAGTTTTGCTATATCTGCACCAAAGTAGAGGGACTGAAATGGGGGGCTGCTAATGGTAGTACCACTGTGGTACAGCTACTGACCGGAGATAGATTGTAAGAATATGAATTAAATTGTAAAAAGACATTATTTTTACTTCTTGTTACAGATAACGATAATTATGGAAAAAACTGAATAAACTTTTTGAGTACTTTTTGCAATTCGGCTGCCTTGCTACTCAGATTAAACCAGTGACATCTGAGGTGTATTCTTCCAGATTTAACACCCTCTAATGGCAACCACTTGAAAAGAAAAGTAACATAATACAAAAAAGAAGAAAGTTTGTTTTTGTCTGCCATAAAAGTTCTATTTTCTATCATTTTATCAAAGTATTGGTTCCCTCTGGTCCTGTGATAGCTAATCTCAAGGTTTCCAAGCATGCTTTAAAAAAGCTTATCTTGTCAATGTCAGTGTTATACTTCACTGCCTTACTTGTGTTGGAAAGAAAAAAGTTTGTTTTCTTTTATAAATTGCTAGGATATAAGTAAATGAGATCATCTCAAGCAATTCCTCTTCTATGATTAGGTCGAGCTTGCAACAATCGTTCATTTAATAATTTTTTAAGACTTACAAAGTCTGATGACCCAAGCTTTGCAATCTTCTCCACACCAATTTCAGTCCTACGTAAAAGATAAAATTAAACCAAAATTTTATGGCCAAATAGATATTTTAATCCAATTTCTATAACACTAATTCTAGTTCAGATAGCCCCTTGAATTATAATACCCGCTATTCACTGGTTTGACAGTGACCTCTTTATGATAAGGAGGCTATGCGAGAGTATTATAAAAAACCAATGCTGGCACACGATGGCAATAATACAGATGGCCTCGCCCTTATCGCCTCAAAAGAGTGGATACTAAAGATGCAATTTTTCCTTTTAATTTGAAAAGCAGCAACGATACGCAACAGTTTCAGCTGCAACCAAATCCGGTGTGATACGCAACAGTTTCAGCTGCAACCAATAATTAATTCCTCAAACGGGACCGTCAAAATATAAATACCTATGGAACATACTAAATAATTTAGCCATGGGAAAGATGAAAGACAAACAGACATAGCTGACTCATTACCTATGCTGTCTTTAAAAATAAATACCCTGATTGACTTCAGCAGGACGGTCAATTGCATGGTAATTCCATTTTAAAAGACTTGCCGCTAGCCTTCATTTATACCTTGTTTTATTAAAGATTTCAGTCAAACATGATTTTCTCAATGCAATTGAAAAACGATGCTTTTTGAATGTACATCTAACGATTACTCTAAAGATTTGGGAAAGTCGATATGAAATGAAACTGATAGAGAGTAGACCATGTTTCTAAATATGCAGATTCTAAACCATTATTAATTATCATGGAAACTATTCGGGGTTCAAGTAGTCTACCACGGAAATTAATTTAGAAAAGTCACATACTGGCCGAGGCTTTCATCAGATGAACCAACGTCATGGTCAAAAAGTTGAAGTTTCAGCTTCCTTCCATGAATGCTCTCAACAAAGATCTAGGAAGAGCAAATATTGCAAATTGACAAAATGACTAAAACAGAGAATAGGGGGCCAAAGACTGCTAATGACCTAAACATACAGGATAAAAAAATGTAAAATGTCAAGTTCTACATATCAATAAGTTCTATTTTTTTAAACCAAATAGAGTTAAAATAAAATAACTACTTCAAAAGCGGATTCATTCTTTGATAAGTTTAGAACTTGAGCGCTGTTACACACTAACAAGTTGCGGATCAAGCTAAAATTTGGATCAAATTCGGGGTACTTTCCTCTATTTCCTCTTAGGTTTTGATTCATATGTAACCTTTAAGGTAAATGGTACATAAACATTGCTACCATTATGTTGTCTTTGTGAGCAGTGTAAACGGACATCAAAGAATATTTTTCTACACGTTTGACACAAAAATGGAGCAATGTGAAAATTTCTTGAAAATTAGCATGAATAGTTATTTAAATTTTTCGTTTCAAACAAGAACGTTGCCTGACTTGCAAAATGCAGCAGTAAGATTCAATGATGGCACTGGATTGTGCAGATGTGGATTTACATCGATATCATAAATTAGCCAGCACAGATATTCTTAGATTCAACTCAGCAAGCTGGCTCCATTCAAAAACACATTTTCTAGAGCATTTGTTTGGCATGGCGGGATTGGATATCATTTGTTTCTATAAACCGATTTGTTTTCATCTGATGATTTTAAAACGCAGTTTCGAGTACTCCAAAGTCTTTTACCTCAAAAGTCTCATTCCAAGCAGGATTCAATGTTTCCTCCTTTGCTGCTGTCTTGAGCGTTTGAGTGCCAACTAGGATTATGAAAATGCAAAAAGTAAAAACTACAATTCCAAACAATGCAACTTTGATTGTTGAAAGGGCATGTGTCGCGTTAGCAGTTGGCTAATACAGCAAAAACATTTCGTTTTGTTTCATGAATTTTTACTGCCGTAAAAATTCAACCTCGATCCCATACTCTGTACTAAACAAACAAGATAACCGTATTACGTTAGTTCACGACACATGAACTATAAGTAATATGGTCTCTAAATTTGAATATCATATTCATAACTAAGTCTTGAGATCTGAACGCAAGGCCCACCTTACGGCTAATGATGCGCTTTGAAGATTCTGAGCCACAATGAAGAAGGCAACAAAATCTTAACTGGACATAAATTTTGAACGTTTTGTCGAGATTCTACCAATCGTTAGGGTTTGTCGAGATTCTGCAAAAAACGTATCAGTTTTCTTACTCTTTTATAAATCTAGGCCGTGATGAAGACATGAAAGAGCGGAATTTAAATGAACCTAAACAGTGCAAAGACTTGAATTCAGTTCATTCACAATTTGATTTTGTTCTGAATGAAATAAACAGAGCACGTTCGATTTGTCAAACCAAATTCGATGTCTGAAGACGTTTTTCAAGCTTCGATTTATTTAAAGACAAAATAATTCAGCCCAAATCGCTTTGCCAAATTCGACAAAGTTATACTGTATCATAAGAACTTAAATACGTACTTATGCAAGTCTTTTTCTTATTTTATCATAATCTTCGAATCCTGTATGACTAGAATTGGTTGACACTAAAAGACTTTTCTTCAGTGCAAATGCAAGATTGGCAAGAAACATACCAGTCAATATCACATAGGGATCAGACGTGTCTTTGCTGAAAACATTTGTGTCCTTCGCCACCAGGTCTTCAGCTTCCACTACTTCAATTCGAAGTATTCCCTGTAAAGATTGAAATTAACTTATTTCTTGTAAAACATGATCTCATTCCAAACATATATATCTTCAATACGGTTGCATGAAAATTTGGTATTGATGTTAAAAGGAAGAAGTTACAAATTTATTCATTGTTTAATTTGCCGTGAGTATTACCTTAGAAATCTAATGAGCCATTTACCTTAAATTACTTCTATCTCAATGAAGAATGGTCAGTTAAAAATATGAAAACGACATGTATATTCAACAAATATTGTAAAAGTAAAATGCAACAGTTTTTGAGCCATGGATTAGCTGGAAAAATGTCTCGTACACTAATAGGCAAATTTCTTTGTGAAAGGATGATATTGAGCAATATCATTGAACTAAAAATGCAGCTGAACTATCAAGTCAATTTTACTCATTTTTAAAACAAATTTTTCAAACAAAGTAATCTAACAAAAATAATTCTTTCTGAAAATTCTCCATCCTTCCTCCAGCCCATGGGTCAAAACTTTCAAAACCATCCTCAGAACACAAAACAAGAAGACCAAGATTGGGGAGAATGGAACTTTCTTCATCGACCTTTCTCATGATAGTCAGTTGTGGGACCCACATTTGTGTTTTCAAATTTTGCTAACCGAACAAATTTTTTCTCGAAATTTCACTTCTTCAACCACTTTCAACAGATTGTGATGAATTTGCTAGTTTCGTGAACAGCAACAAAAAATACTGTCACAATGAATTCATTTCCTGTAAATTAGCATAAAAATTTACTTACATCAGGTAAAGGATATTTCAAGGATTCAAGATCGACATTTTCGCCAATTGGAATCTTGATGCGATTTGGCAGAACTACAAAGCTTGAGATCGCTTGTCTTACGCAACAGTGAAGAATGTCGCTAAGAAAGAAATAGACTGATTGCTGAAAATGGATTTGAGAAAAGTGTATCCATATTTTGCTGCTAAAACTCATCGGCAATAAATGCTTGAAAACATAAGAAACAATTTAAAATTGATATGGCATAACATCTTATTGTAACCCTTTTCAGAAGCCAAACGCTCACGGAGAATTAGCTATGACATCTTTTGAAGTCTTAGGTCTTATACTCAACAGAAAATAAATGGTTATGTAAGGACCACTAAGCATTAAATCTGAAACCTCTGACTCTGAAAATTTCAATCAAAGCCTGATTATGAGATGCTGTCATTAAATTTCTCTTGATTTTTGATAGCAGTAATAATTTAGATGATAACATCAGATGAAATAATATGACAAGGTGACCTTTGAAAAAGGTCTGCTGAAAATCAAGTTTGCAAAAGTCGATCAATGTGCACCAGAAGACGCAGCTTGCGATGTCACTGCTTTATCAACGTGTATGCTTTATCAATGAAATTATCTCTGAATATCTCCAAGTCTTAAAATCTCGTGGGGGAGAGATTAAGGAACAGCTGATAAATTATCAAAGTTTTATCAGATAACATACACAACATGCTTGATCGACAAATCTATACGAAAATCCTTAGGTTATATAACAACACTCGTGATTCACTCGTGATCGTAGAGGTTAGCCAGTAGGAATTATAAAGTGATACAGAAAAGAAGAGAAAAATCTAGGGATGAACCTTAGGGCTGAACAGCCATTATTTCAATCTTGGGAGGGGGGCAATAATATCACATCTCCAGTGTAGCCAATATTACAGAGGTGTTAAAAAAGCATAATTATGAAACGCTCATCTGTAACTTTCTGTAATAGTTCAAGTAGCCGATTCGTATGCTTTCAAATAACAATAATTCACATAGCTCAACAACATAGTTCACTCTGATTACATAGCCGATCCCGACAACAAACTTCACACCAATAATACAGCTTATTTTAATTTCATTTTACTTTAGACAAGCTAAGATTCATATATATATAATATGTTTTTCAAACAGGTCTGTTAAAACAAAATTTAAATTAAAGTAATAACCTAAAAACAATATAGACGTATAACAGAAAAATGTCTTATTTAAACATCGTATGAAACAGAATGAAATAAGAAAAGAAAGGAAAAATAGATTTAATACTACACTCTTCACTCTCTTCTGAAGTGAGACCATTCCAGAATTTCGCTCCATAATAAGAAAAGGCCTTTTGGCCATTGACCATTCTTCGTAGCGATATCTTGCGATCAATTTCTGATGAGTGCAGAAACCGTTCTTTATCATCCGTACATTTTATGAATAATTTTCTCAACTAATCTGGGACAAGTTAGCATAGCTGATTCTTTCTTACAAGATTAACAATATTTGAACAGCCAAGATTGTGAATGGGCGGGCAGCAAAAAGGTCATTCGGGCTACTTGTTACAATCCTTGCAGCTCTATTTTCGATTTTTATTCAAGGCATTGATTTTTGATTCACTACAATAGTCCTCAACAGAGCAACAGTAACTCAAATGTGCCTCGACACTTCCTCTATACATTTTGTTGAGTACATTGGTTGGAAGATATTTATTGAAATACTCAACAACTCCATCTGTTCGGTCTGGTTTGTGGTCTTAATAGTACCAACATGTTTGTTCTAGTATCTTGTACATACGTAATCATTTCGATTTTTTACTATTAATTGCAAAAGATAGAAGAGCATCAGGCTGGCTTTTGATCGATGGCGTTTTGAAGACGTCCAGAAAAAGTTTGACAGCTTGATATCAATGCTGCAGATTCAAGAGATCTGAGTTTAAGTCATTTTATATGTCACCAATGGAATTTAAAGAGAGAAAGAGAGAGAGAAAGTCCTGTCATCAGCAAACATGCAAATCAGTAATGTGATCAGGAATGAAAGTGGACAAAGACAAGAGCCTTTAGAAACTCCACAACATACTTCCTTCACATCAGAGGAAGTGCCAGGTATACTGTGAAGTTCTTCACCTTAATTCAAATATGACATAAATAAGGAATATTTTATGTGAATCATTATATAAATCAATGAATCTTTATATGAATCAATGAATTCTTATGTGAATCAATGAATCAAGGTCGGTCAACTTGGCACAACTCGCAACGCAAGAGCTCCTGTGATTTTTCTAATACGATCGATTAAAAAAACACAAGAAAAATACTGCTGTGCCTATCAAGGCGGAAATGGACAATTTCGATGACCCTGTGTTCTGTCAATAGTTGCCAAACTATTAATACTAAAACTCATTCTGTTTTTGATAAATATAAGAATAAGGCGTTATTTAATTAGCTGTTATTTTAGCTATTTGAATTATAAAGCCAACTATAAACAAATAGATAATAACAATAATAATAATAATAAGAGGGTCTTCGTTTCACTCGCCCATCAACTGTGATTGTGATATTTTAAGAGGACTGTTAATGAGAACGAATAATTAGTTTAAAAGGAAGTGATTACCTGAGACCTGGGACGTCAAGTAGATTCAGGAGGTCGGTCAGGTCGAAATTTATATCCTAAAAACAAATCATGAGAATTTAGGCGTTACAATGGATAAAAATCGGCAGCATTTCTGGAGCCTGGGGCGAAAGATAAAGATGGGACTGATGATGATGTTGTAAAAGACATTTAAAACATATCCTCAAGAGACAAGCTACTATCACTGTGACAATACCTAAGTCCATACACCGCAAAAACGTCTACAAAGTAACATGCTTTACTCTTCCAATTGTCTTATACGGCATGATCCAGTCAATAACAAAGATTCGAAATCTGTAGTCTGTAATCTGTTGGTGCTTGGAGTTCCGAGCTCATAACTTGTTTCTTCATAGAATGCATTTCTTTTATTTTCTTTAGATTACGAAAGTTGCATATTATATAATTGTAAGCACCATTCGCAATGACGGAACTCAATGACGTTCTGTCTTTTTTCCCCGTGAATGGTGCATTCGACTTTATAAATGTGGTTTTAATTGAATGAAAATATCAGATCCAAGAAAATAAACCCACTTAAACAATATATTCGATAACAACTATGAAATGTTTGAAATTTCATAGAAACACCATTTTTAAAATTCTTTAAAGATATTCATGAAATATATCACTTAATACTTAAGCAACTAAACCTAAATGTTTCTTTCAAGATCTTATTTAAACTATTTCTCAAAATTCTTTTTAGCTATCATGCATACCGGTATGTCGAGGAGATACAATGACATTCCACCAATCAAAGGAGGCTGGGAAACCAGTGGATTCATTTCAAAACGAACCTTAGCACGAACCTGCAAGAAAAATAATCAACCAGAACAATAAACATATGCAACTCACAAGATTTTAACAATCAATTAAACCACTCAGTTGTATACCACGTCAAATATATACCACAACAAATATCAAACTGTAAAGTCAAGGGAAAACAAAGTGCTGTGGCTTTTCCCCAATACAAATAACAGTGTCATCCAGGGAAAGGAAGATATCACGGCCCACAGCCACATGCCAGAGGAAGATTGCAGAAACAAAAGGAAATTGAGGAAAGTGGCCGAAAATTTGGAGACTTTAGGAAAATGAAAAATCCTATTGCCTTTGGGCTTTCAAAATGCAGTCAGGCAAAAATGAAAAATAAATAATAATTGTAAACTTTTTGTTTGTTAATATTAAATTAGCTACAGAACTGCTTTGCACTGTAAAATTTAGGCGCAAACTTTCTATAACTTATATAATTAAATTATGACACGCATTCGTTATTAACTGACATAAATATGCTACTTCTTATCTGTTCCAAAAATATCCATAATTTAAAACAAACTACAATTCTTAAAAATGTTTTGGAAAAACAGAGTTGCAAGAAAAGGGGTTAAAACTAGTTGAGTTTTATAGTAAGCTTTTTTGTCCGGAGGAAGATTGAGAACTTCTCTGGACTCTGGTGTCAACTTTTTTTGCACCAAAATAACTTGGATTAAGACATATTTGTGCTAGAATTCTGAAAAAACGTTTCAAGAGAGTTTTTTGTTAATGATTTTAAAGAAAAATGGTGACAATTGTTAGAGGAAATATCTTTGCTGTTGAAACAGATTTGTATTTTATAAACGCACATATAAATTTTCACAGAATTACGATATACAAGATTGCTTCATCATAGACTTAAATAGCTTGCCAGAAAACAACTGCTCATTTATGGGTTTAATAACACTGTTTTGAAAATGATAAAAATGCGAAAAATCACCAATCAAAGCCTTGGTTCCTATCAAATTTTATTACATACATAACGTGCCATGAGAAAAGAAACTTCGTTAAAAGACTCTTGTCAACAATGATGCTCAAGGACTCACTTGAATATTCGTTATTCCAGCAGATATCCCTTTTACTTTTACTTTCACTGTTGCATCGCCAGCATATCTGTAACAAAGAACAGGCCTGAATTATCAAGGTTCATAATCAAGAAATACATAATCATTTGAAAGTACAAATGCAAAGCTCGATAGAACTGCGAAAAAATCATAAGCGTACTAAGCAAGAACGAAGGTGACTCTATATGACGAATATACCTATTTAGATTGCTTCAATTGCTTGATATTCGAGGAAATTTTATTATTATGATTTTAATGATATTATTAATCATTTGAAATTCCAAGTATCATCTGTATATTTTTAAAAGAATATATGGTAAAACATCACTAAAGTAAACATTGGTAATTTGCGATGGCATTAATGAAAAACTGATGTCAATTTTGCGAATAAATGCAGATATTTCCATTTCGAACAACAAGGCAAGCTTTATGTTCATCGATTAAATTGACATTTTGGCAACTGACATCAAATCACAGTCCAGGATGATTTCAGATCTTTCAATGTTCTTGGAGTAAACTTTGATCCCACCAAATCTAGGAGCCTGTCAAGGTAAGGTGTGACGTCATCACTAAGTAAATCTTACAAAATATCATAGTTAGCATAAGAATACACATTTTTTTGTCAAAGCAATCTAAAGAAGGAACTACATGTTCGAGATTTTGCATAAAGTTAGATTTAAAGACACAGAACAGATGAGATAAGAAGATCATTTATTCAAAACTTAAGAAGGGAAGCGACGATAAATTCTGTTGTTCAGTCGATTAGAAAATGATGAATGTGAAATAAACGATGTTATGAAAGCTGAGCTTTAAGAAAAGGACAGTTGGGTTTTAGTTTCATTTTCTCACAGAAGGTAATCATCTGTCTAGACATATGGTTAAGAGTATGATAGCTACATTAAAAGAGCTGAGACAAACGTACAATCCCTCTGTCTCATCTTTACATGGAATCAAACAGATTATAGTGGGGATGACAAGATCAAAAAAGTAATCATGACTGTTTACGGTGGTTTATAACAAGATCGGTCTTACATATGACGATCAACCTCAAGAAGGAAATGATTGAAAATAATTTTGATTTTGTACAAACAAATTCAAAAGAGACAAGCATGTGTAAGACATGAAGTTGGATTTTTACCGAATTATACTTTGAAGGATCACTGGAGAAAAACACGTCCCTAATCATGTTGTGGTCAAGCCACTTATATGTTTTCAAAATTTAATTTTGAAGATAATCAACATCACAAGCATCAAGAAAGATACACACAGAGTACATTGTGGATCTGATCATGTGTTCAGATGGCGCGAAAAAGACTTCAGAAGATTTGAAAGATTATTAAAGATGTTAAACAATTAATATATAAACATATAAACATACCACAGTTGTTGCAGCTAAAATAAAAGCTATATACTCACCTGGTCACCAAGATGTATTTTTTCAAAATAGAACGATTTGATGATACTGGGAAGCTTTTCTTGTATTTTTGGCTCAACCTTCTCCTTTAGGATCTGTCTCACCATCTTGTCAACAAAGGGCCACATTTGGGCAATGATCTAGAATAAGCATTGGCCTAATTAGATATTATTGAAAACTAATTAACTAACAGCAAAAATTTACTAAATATAATGTTTCTTTTCCATAAATAATACTCGGGTTAAAGGGCAGATGCTCGTCATCAATGTATGAAATGGTTTAAACTCATGCCTCTTGAAAACTATCCTTGACCATACGTAAGGTACACATGCAAAATTTGGAATAAAAGCTTTCCGAAGGACTAAAAGACTGAAATCATGTGGATCAAAATAGGCCAATCAGAAACACAAGCACATCACTGAGGTTGACCAATCGGTGCCGCTTGCCTATTGAGAGTGTTACCAATGGAATCCTAAGATGAAAACGAACTCCTTTTGTCTACACACTAGCGGTTTTTTCGTGCTTATGTAGATAATTCCAAAACTGCTAGGTTGAACGACGATCGGGCTTTACCAATAATCCGAAACATGTCGCCATTATAGTTTTTTGCACAATCTGGGTTTTTCCAGGAAATGCTGCCTGATAGCAGAATCGCAGGTTTTCGTTGTACTTTTAGATCTGCAAGACCGAGGTGGCTGTTCTCTTTGGGGACGAGTTTTGTTTCTAATACTAGGCGGAACATGTTGTTTTATTCTATCCTCCAATCTTTGGGTAGTGCGTCCTACGTAGCCAGAAACACACTGGCACGTAAATTCATATACAACGGAACTTTTTGTGTGGCAGGGACGCAGTCCTTTTGAATGGACGGAAGGGCCTTTTTCGTACTATAAACAACACGTGGGTTGACTGCAAAGAAACAATTTGTAATGGCCTGTTTTATTTTACATTCAAAACGTAGGGAACTGTCACCGATCCAGGGTAGTTTTAGATTGACCGGGCACTTTTGAGGACCAAATTTTACGTCAGCCAAGAAATTTCCTATCTTCTCCTTAATGTAAACTGAAATAACGTCCTCTGGATAGTCGTTCTCCAGAAAGAGCTTAGTTAGTTTTTCAAGTTCCGATGTGTTTTGATGAGGCTGATTTTTCTTTGTTTTGGGCAAAACGAACTCCATCGAGTGTATAACCCCGAAAATGTGGGTTTACGGTATACACTAGTGAGAAATCCAGTGCCAGATTTTTCAACCAAAATATCTAGAAATGGCAAGGAGTTATTTTCTTCCTTTTCAAATATAAACTGTAGGGCTGTGTGAAGGCCATTAAGGCGTTTTAGGAAAGTATCACACTCAGCCTCTGTTTTGAAAATGGTATATGTGTCATCCACATACTGAAAATAAACACCTGGCTTTTGGTCGCAGTCAAACAAACGCCCTTCATGAAAGCCAACAAAGATATTGGCCAAGGCAGGTCCCAGAGAGCTACTCATGGCGACACCATCCTTTTGTTGGTACATTTCATTGTTAAAGCTGAATTCAACTGAACGTGTTGCAGTTTCCATCAGTTCAATGAATACTTCCTCTGGGAATGGTGGGCTATTAAGCTCGCTCCGGTACAAAGCGTCGGCACATATTTTGATGGTCTCACTCAAAGGGACATTTGTGAAAAGGCTGCTAATGTCAAAAGAACACATGAAAGATGTTTCGTTTTTGATGTTCAAGTTTTGCATGAACTCAGCGAACGTAAAGAGTTATTCAAAACATTGTATCAAGGACTCTTTTACGGTATTTTTAATGGGTTTAAAATGGGCGTGGTCCGGAAGATGGGGGTACTCAACTAGTTTAAACCCCTTTTCACAGGTACATCACAGAAACTATTGTTCAATACTGAATCACTTTCAGGCTTCTCTTTGATAAAAATTGCCTATTTCACTATCTTAATGGACCACAAATCTACTACCTCATCTAAGCAACAAAAGCCAAGAAACCTCCAGGGAGTAATTTTTGTGTAGCTCCAGCCAGACAAAAATTTGATTTTGTTTTTGCATGATTTCTTACAAACAGAATGTTTTAGCTAAGGTTCTTATCATAGTTAACATATTTCCAACAGGGTGCTTCTCTGTATTATCTAAAGCACTTGGAAAAATTGTCAAAAATTACCTCATTGAGCCATTCTGCTCGTTGCATATCAGGAAAATCTACCTAAAAATAAGAAAAATTTCAATACCTTAAATTTTAAATCGACAAAAAATATACCAAAGATGTTAAAACCTTCTAAAGTAGACATTTTATTAAATTGATTGATATTGTTATATGTAGATGACTACTTACCCAGGATGGAAGGTCTCGTCTCTGTATTAAGGCATTCTGCTCATTTCTTGAAACCTCTGCCAGAGACTTCATTCTTTTTTCCTTTTCTTTCTTGTTCAGTCTCCACAAAGCAAAAATCATTAACCCAATCAAAACCCAGACATAGTGCAATCCAAGCCATCCAATGGTCCATATGGCAAGTGCTGCAGCAACAATCTTGGCATGGTGAATTACAGCATTTTTTACAGTTTGACCATCAAAACCGGCATATGTTTCTCGTTCTTTCTTGGTTTCAATTGAGCCACTTTCATCTTCTTTGTCCAACATATCCTAATTCTGTTTTGCTTAAAGCAAATTTGTATATGTTTAATCTGGAAAGCAAGGAAAAAATTAGTGGACAAATGGGATTCTAAGTCTCCAAATCCTATAAGATGGTATTTCTTATAAAACCAGAAGTGCTGATACCAGACCAGACCTGTCAAGTTTCAATTTCAAAAAATGAATGTGTTTTTGTGAAAAGGAGGTAAATGTGTCAGACAGCTATGGGATATCAAGGCCTTGGGCAGGTCTGGAATCAATCTTGACTGTCACAGGGACAAAAGGGGGCCAGTGGCATAGCCCTTAGAGAATTTTTCATTGAGATGCCTTCCAGCTCCTTGTAAACATCAACTTCGAGTAAACATCCATTACAGGCAGCCTTTTTGCAGGATGCTGTGACCCTCAGTCAAATCATTCAATCCTTTCCAATAGAGCTAAACTGTATATGTAGGCAAGAAACATGTTAAATATGTTGAAATAGCTCTATGATAAATATGACTCACTTAGACTGTCCAGATCTGTTATTCTCTAGTCATTTTACATTCTGTAGCTAGGCCTTATTAGGAAAGAAGACTTTTGCTTGGAACTGAAAACTGAAAAAACTGACTTGTGTAAATGCTCTAGGGTCATTTCTAGATATAACTGGACACAGGCCCAAGGACATATGTCTTTAGACAACTATCCTTCAAACTCAGAATGATTAACAGCTTTTAGACAAGTTTTTATCTTTTAGTGAAGTTTTTATGAGAAAGTACCAGTAAGCAACCATATCAGACTGTGTGGTTTGTTAAAAAAGCCCAGCAGTGTAGCAGAAGTCTTGAAGAGATTAAGCACAAAACTCCAGCATCTACAATAATTAACAGGTTATAAACAATAAACAATTGTGTTCTCTTCAGGTCATTAAATCTCCATATCCTTCAAACTAACTCTTAATACCTTTTGTGAAGAGGAAATCTGACAGGTGGCTGCAATCCAGCCAAGTCTCATAAAAATGGATTTCAAATTCCAATCAGGTTGCAGTAAATGCTTAATGCGCACTAAAACAAAATCTTATGATAAATTTATCTGTATTTGTGGTTTCCACATGCATCACACAGAAATCAATCAGGGGTGGACACTTGGTCAAATAGTGGGGGCTAAAGCCTATTGTTTCGATAAGATAATGTCACATTTTCCCCCATTGTTTTATATCAAAAGACCATTGTCTTACAAAATATTGAGGGCAGCCACCTTCTCCCTCACCCCCCCCCCCCAGGTGCCCGCCAGTCTTTGTATTGTTGAAAGACTTATCGAAATAGACTTTCGAGATAAAAAATGTGTACACTTGTAAACATTAAGGATCAAGGACATGTAAACATTGTAACTTTGTAAACTCCGCCATAATCTACAGATTGGAAGCCTCAAGGCAAAGATAGGAGCATCCATCACAGATCAGTTACAGAACGAACCAATCCATTTATCGCAAAAACTTGCACTATTTTGCATTGCCCCCACATCCAGCCGCTGTGCATTTCCCGGTTCATTTTCTGGAAAAGGCGGGAGAACGGAGGAGGTTTGTTTTTGTTTCCATGTTCAATCAAATCGCCTGGCTGTGGAACAAACATTGAAATGGGAAGAGAAACTAGACAGGCAGTTTTTTATTTAAATGATCGATCCCAATACAAAGCTTAGATTCTCTTGTTTCGTACAATTCATTCAATTGATCATCGTGATTCTCTCAACAAGGAAAACATCAATAAACGAACAGCAACGTAGCTTCACATCCTTTGGCCTTCGCAAACTGTTTAGCTTGCAACAGAAATACCTCATTATTTCTAACGAAAAACAGTGGAAGACAATAGCCTAAACTTCTACACTTACCGAAACAGACTTGAAATGGAGAATATTACAATTTGAAATGGAAATCTCCTTTAGCCCAGTATTTCTGCGGTGAAAAGTCTTTACGATCACAAAACTTATTTACCAGCTGCGCAAGGCCACCGGTCTTTCAGCTTTTAGCTAGACAATGCGGTTGGCAGGTTACCGCTATAAACTATGACTTGCGTTGAAAAGCGAGTGAACAAATATTTATAGTTTAATGCGGTTGAAGAGTGTTGTTTTCGGTGGATCGACACGAGGCTAGACAATGTTTTGTTTTTCATGGAAATTTCAACAGGAAGCAGCTGCTACGCCAATGTGGCTGTCTTGGCATATAGTGTTGTTTAATTGCGATAAAACTTTTTATCGAAAACTCAATGTTTCTAAATGTCAACTAATACCAACAATTCTTTGAAGAGTTAAAATTAAAATCTGTAAAAAAGTTTCTTGTCAGCTCTCTTTCAGTCGTATCAGGCTCTCTTCGTTGGATATCTAATTAGGGAGACGAAATACGTCAACAAATCAAAAATCGGTCATAACAATTTCCTTGTAGACAGCAAACATGACAATTGACAATAGATTTTAGCGAAAATATGTAATACAGAGCAGAAAACGCCAATAAAAAAACAGCTAAATCTGCAGCAAGAAAGAATTATAGCACATTTAAATGGGTGATATATGGATTCTGAAGTAGTTTTAAGGGTGAATTTCTTACTAGACGACTATTAGATGGATCCAGCTGTAATCACTGAACATCAGCAGACGATGTTAGTCTAAGCAAAGCAGTAAGTTTTAGCAATGATAATCCATTATCTTTGATTTTAGTAAGAAAAATATAAGGCCGTCAAGAAAGAAGACCTAAATTTTCCAGACAGTATTTTAAAGGCCTTTAAACGGATAAACACTGACAGGGCATAAAATAAGCGTGGATCTGACACACTTTGTGGAGTTGTAAATTAAAATTGTGGAACTGTAATTGTAGAAAGTGCGGATTTGTAAATAATGCATGTTCTTAAAAGTGCAGCATAAAATACCATTTGAAACGCCTAAGAAAGAAATGGGAACATTTTTTCAATTCGAAGTAAAGCCCAATCCAAGCTTTATGTATTGCACTCATTTTTTATAAGAAAATTGCGATAAGAAATAAGCAATGGACAATAAAAATGAATTAAGAAACTTCAGAACTCAAAGCTTCAGTATATGCGGAGAAAAATCAATTGCTCTTTCTGATATTGTTGCGTGCTATTTTGAAGTAAGATGGACTGTGTATACAGCTTTGATTTCAAGACATCATCTCAATTTAGTTTGCTTTTATGGTTTGCTTCAAAAAAGACACTGAGCTTAAAGACCAAGACCGAGATTATGATCTCCTGCCCGTAATGTATTTTGGGGTCTGTGATATCTTTCAATAGATTTTAGAAAATGTTATAAAGCAATTCAACTAAGGTGTTTTAAATTGGAGAAGCATTGGAAAGATTCCTCTCAAGGCTACAGCAACTGAACGATGATAAGCCTCTCGGTGGTAGCTGGGAGGAACATTCAGTCTCCCACTTAGTCCTCCCCAACTTTTTTGCAATAATAGATTAGAAAATGTTTTGAAAATTTATGCTAACGAACGCATTAGTAGCAGTTCTGCTGGGAACACGTTTTTGTTCTTTTTGATGGTGCTTTATCTTGTGTGATCAAAGATAAATTTGTATTTTTTCTAACTCGGTTTTGTATTTTTATGTTAATTGAAATATTCTCTAAATTGTAATTGTTTATGAATAAGGACAGATAGAAGCGAATATTTTCTGAAAGGAGTGTTTTCCGGTGTTTCTAAGGGCGTGGCCGTAAAAAAATTTAGGGGCAAGCCTTCTACGAGCTCGGCCTTCTAGTCCCGTTCCAGCCCCTCCATTATGGGCTGGTGCCAGTGTGACCTGATCTAGCGTAATATTAGCATAATATTGGGCAAAAATCGTCATTTCGCATAAAATCTAGCATAATTTGGAATCTAGCATAACTCTGGCATAATTCTGATATTATTTAAAAGAATCATTGTTTCCATTGATCCATTGTCTATCGTTACCAAATGGAAGCACTTTAAACCAGCATCTGTGGTTTCATTTAGAGGTAAATTGTGACTTTCCACCTTCAGGATTTTGTCAGTTTTGTATGGTTGGCAGCCACATATTTTGTGGTTGGCAGCCAAATGCAGCCAGCTAAACGCAGTATACAAAAAATCGTAATCAAAATTTGCTCTGTAGGTTACAAAAGTTTTCACTTGCTTTTATTAAAAACTGTCTGTTATATTTTTCTTTGTTTCAACATTCATCATTTGCAATTTTGAAATTATTTTAAAAAGTTTTAAATATTATCTGTTCAAAAAGTTTTTGCTTCTTCGGCCAAATCAATTTGTGGCGGCCAAGGGGTTTTGAGAAACTGCCAAAATGGAGAAATTTGGCCATCAAACCATAAATCTAAATTGCCTTTTTGTTTATGAAGAATGAGTACACTGGGTTGTCAAAAAGGCCAAATTGCAACTCTGGCCACTTTTGATATTCTGAGCATGCACTAACCTCTTTCTCGAGCAGGGTTGCCTTGCTTTGAAATCTAGCATAATTTTTGCAAATCTAGCACAATCGTATGAAAAATTTGGCGTACTTCCAAATATGAGATCTGGTGCGTGGTTTCTGCATTACAAACAAGATGGGTGTAAAGGTCCTGCTTTCAAGCTGGGCGAAAAGAGAAAAGAAGAAACAAGCACAATTGTACATCAGTGAGAGAAGAATTTATTTGCCATCTGTAACGAGGTTTACGTTTATAGTATCAAAACTTTTTGAAGAACAGATTTGATGGCAAAGAATTTGATGAGCTGAATGCAGTTAAGAACTTTTCATAAGTAGAAGAGACTTGAGAAAGCTTCACCCAGCTTTTGTCCCGGACAAAATATTTCATTCAATCATGCATTAAATTTTGAGAAATAAACGAACAAGATTGCAGAGATCTGACAATGGCTCAGATTCTCGCAGCAAACCCTAATCCTGTCGATGTAGAGAGACTGATTCCCACCTACAACAAGATAGAGGCAGGTGGGGAAAGCAGCAAAGCTCCAGGAAAACCTAACAAATAGATAAATATTGCAATGAATATGCTTGATCTTGCAAGTTTCGAGTTATGAGAATAGGAATGATCAAAAGGTTCGAGTTTAGTTTGTAAGAGAAAAATTCAGTTGTACAGTGCACAGCACAGCGTATATAAGCAATTATATGTGACACTGTGGTGCCTTAGTTTGTAACTAAATATTGAGCTTACTAGACTAACCATGTGCAATTGCTATAGTCCTTAAGTGCGTGGTTATACGCTACAAGAAACTGTTATAATGGGATCCACCCGTACATATTCACTGCGCTGGTATTGAACCATGAGGTCCCGTACAAACATAACAAGCAAAAATCGTTATGCAGTTAAGACTGGATTCTCCAGAACGGGTGATTCGTGTTTTGTCCTGGCTAGTCCTGGCTCTTTCCCAGCATTTAGAAAATTCTGGGTCATAAGCCTGTCATAAATTCCATGGTAAATATAACTGCTTTTATAAATGGGCTTCTAAAATACTTTGACTATCAAGGCAATTAAAATGTAAGCAAATATTGTAATGTTGTAAAAACATATAAAGTCGTTTTTGACGACCCTTAAACAAGTTGCTTGTGATTATTTACCAATTTTTCACCGGCAAAATAAATAGCAGGCTCTAAAAGTAAACAACTGGTAGTTTTCAGCAGTATTTTGTCATCCAAATCGCAGGTTAACGGTGGATGTTGAGAAAAGCAACAAGACAAAATGTGTTTCAGCTGTTGCAGGTGCAAGACTTACTTAACAAATCAACAAAAAGCTGAATTGCAATCAGGAGTGCATTTATCACATTTATCAGGAGTGCGTCAATGCAGCTGCTGTATGCGATTCACCTTAATTGGATTGACAAAAGGCACGTAAAAGCGAAGATAAAATTGTGGAAACAGCAGCTGTGTTTTTTGGTTACTTGCAACTTAACAAGATTTATACTAGATTTAGAGATGCCACAGGCTAAACGTTGTAATGACACCGATAGAATTAGGCAAATATATTTCATTACGCCTCTTTCAATGGGTTTGGAAAAGTTGTTAATGCAATTATGTTACAAAAGAATGAGTTCTTTTGATGGACGGAGTTGCGTGGCAGATCAGTTTCAATGATTATTTTCGCATACTAAATAACAAAACTAGCTGCATACACATTAAACAAAAGGAGGCTACAAAAATAATTTTGATTGCAAATTCTGAAGACACAAAGGTAAAAATGATTGCGTTAATGGGTTATATATGATGGCTAGCAAAAATCTTCAGATGGCATTAACACTTCAAAGATGCCCTTAAAAATATCGAGATATCTCAAAATACGGTTTCCTTTTAATTGCTTTGCAAAAGCAAACATTTCACAACATATTACTGAAATATTTTCGTCTGACACTCTTCAGAGTATAAAACTTCAGAATCATAGGCGTAAACTTAGGGGGGGCTCTGGGGCTTCAGCCCCTCCTGACGAAAACCTGGAAAATAAGGAAATGCTTAACCAATTTTTAGATTAGTTTGTTATATTATTGGTTTCATGCATAAGCTTTGTTGCATTAGATAATTGCATTTATAGCAAAATAAAGTATGACCTTATTCTGACGTTTCTGATGAAATGCTATGAAGACTTTTAACATATTACGTAACAATACTGTGGAATAAGCTTTTGAGGAAACATAGAAACAGTGAAAAGGACTCTTGATTATTTGGAAGTTGATAAAAATAATACTTTAGCTGTACAATTATAAGTAAAAATATAATTTTCTAATGGTATAAACAAACATGGATAACTTGAAATCATCCTCATCAAAATTTGAATTTAATTTCATAAGAAAATATACGAATTATAATTGACTAGTTAAAAAATATAGCATCATGTTCTGAAATCAAAATTTTACGACTAGTAGCATAAGAGCGTTCATAAAAAATTAACATGTGACACATTACTAACAGAGTCAACTAAAAGACATAACACATCTCAATCCGATTTGACTACTGACAAAGGCACCTTAAAATCACGCCACTGAACCTCACCTACCATGCTCCATTACAAAACTCAAGCTATAAGAGGGTGGTATCGAGATTACGATGGCCACTTAACGAATTCCGTTTTACGTTCTGTCACATCCAAACAAATATGTTTCTTTCAAACAACAGCAAAACATAAGGCTTTTTATCGAAACATTAACACACGTGTGTAAAACGATCTATGAGCTGAATGAATCAAAGGGCGTTGCCAACTAAAATAAGCTTCCATTAAGGGACATTTGCACACCTTCATATTGATTGGAACATCCAAACAAAGTGCAAATAATATTATCAGAAAATAAATTTTCTGCAAAGGGGAACCTATTATTATTACCCACGACGGGCAGTCTCTGATCCTACATGTTTTCAATATGACAGGATTTCACAAATTGCGAAGAAAATAAGTCTTATCTATGGTCAAAGTCTTTTAACAGAATCTAGATGTTGGCCTGCCATGCAAAACAATGATTCTCTACAATTATCTAGCAGTGCCGTTTAGCTATAAATTTAATTGTTAAAAAAACGAACAGAAATTCTAATTCGAACAGAAAATCATAAAAATGTACAAAATTTAATAAAAAATAGGATAAAAATGATCGTAATCTAAAACCTTATCATTACTATAAAGATGAAAACCTTCTGCTGTATGCCTGATATTAACCTTTAAAATGCCTGCTTTTGTCCTTCTTTACATAAACTGCTAGTTTTGCTGTTAGGATTTGGAGTTGGTCGTTGGGGCAGTGGTATAAAGACCTTCCACGTGAAATGCAATAAACTTCGACATTTGCTATTATCAAAAACTATAATCGAAAAAAATAAATAACACTCTATCTGTTCACACTATATCTCAATGTTAAGAACGGCTACATATCTTTTTACAAACAAAAAGTTTTTGAGTTTACTTCATTGAGCGAAATCTACAGCGACAACGTGTTTATGTACTGCAGGAAGGAATCTAGAACAAAATATTTACCATAAGGTATAAGCACCATAACGATGAAGAAAACTCACGTTTAAAAACACATATAATCTAACTTTGATTATCATCAGCAACGTTGGCAGGATCCTCTCTATAACTGCTTTTTCTATCAGGTTTAGTCATATATTCAGTTAGTTTTTGCATCTCTGTTTCATTCAACGATGCTTCATTCATTGACTTTCGAAAATTCTCATTTGAAGCGCCCTCTTTGCAATCTGAGCGGTGTTTACGTTTCCGATGTATCTCCTCGCTAATGTTCTCTAGATTTCCTAAAACTTCAGAGTATTGCTCCTTTGCAAAGCAGATACCTTCTCCAATTTTCTCAACACGTTCCCTTTGTTGCTGGAAATCATATCAAATCATTTATAGCATATCAACAGGAAAGTGATGTGTCGCAATCACAATAATTGATAGATGCCATCATGCAGTTTTTTGCAACATATTTTATACTTTTTAATATACACCAGCTACATGAATGAAGATGGCACATTCTGGCCAAAAAATTTCAAATTAGAAAAGAGTCCAGGAAACACCTCAAATAAACTTGCCTGTTCTCCAATTATGAAACTACGATGTGGGACATGGTGCATTACAAGCCCAGAAAATTACGGGCGACAAAAAATATTTAGCAATTTCGATTCTGTCAGGACATAACTTGATCATTATCAAAAATACTGATATCATTTTTGCATGTAATTTTGAAACATGAGGATGTCAGGAAACGTTTTTCATAAGATTTGAGGTGTTACAAAAAATTGGCGTTGATAAATCTTTGCATTTGATCGTTGAAATTATAAAAATAAGCCGTGAAAATAGCTTTGAAACGTCACCATTCCCAAACATTGGAATCTATTACAATTACAATAGCTTAGATTGGGCTTGGATTGGATCATCCTATATTGGCTGACTGCTTATAACTTTCTGTAAAAGCAATTGAAGTGTGATGCTTTTGATTGAAAGCCAGCAGCAAAGCTACATTACGTAATTATTTGCAATCTTCTTCAGTCATAATCTCGCCATTGTGGAAAGCAGGTTTTATCCAGGATCTGCTTATCACCACGATTTGATCTGCACTTAGAAGAAAATAAAATTACGGCTGAAAAGTTAATACCTCTAATCTGTTGTATAATGTGTCCTTTAAATCGAAGTAGGATCTGGAAAATGAATAAACATTATAAATTTTTTTGAAAGTCTTGTGAGATCCTAGAATTCGAGCATCAGCTTTTTCATCTTAAATTTGTCAAAGTTTGCAAACCAAAAGCCTACGTGTTTGAAATTAGGCCATGATTGGTTAAAAATTGAATTCAAAAACCTTATTGACTCTCGGACAACAAAACAAGAGTGCCAGCAGAAAAGAAACAAGACCTCAGAATTTTACAACCAGTACAAAATTTTAGCGGTTAAACAATTCACTATCACCTGGTCCCACAACAAAGATGGATAAAACCAGTTTTATGCAACTTTAAAAGAGAAGTGTAAACATAGCTGCAATTCATGAAAATATATGTCTACTTTTGAAGAAAGAGCATCCTAGAAACTCACAAGTTTAAGTTTTTTTGGTTATATGTCAGCCAGTTTAACAAAAAGGTAATGAGCCTCTTAACAGTAAAATACAACGTTTGCACAAGGAACAGGTGTCTCATAGGGAGCAAATTCTTTGATCGGTACAAAAGTGATCAATTTCTTAGATAAAGGAAGATTAAGCCTTTTCCGTATAACTATATCGCTTCTGTATAGCAAAGACAAGGTCAATTTACAATAAGTAAAAGTTAGGCTGATTAAATGAAAAAATGGCGAAATCAATACCATGTGTATGTACAACACAATCGCATTTTATTGTCTAATGGTAATACCTGGATTTCTTAACAGCCTTTTCAGCTTTCTTCTTGCAATTTTCTTGCTGCTTTTTTAAATCTGTATATATCTTCAAACAGTCTACTTTTCTCTTCTCGTATTCGTTTCTTCTATTTACAGCCTTGGCAAACTATAATAAAATGAGCATAAAAAGTCAAGCAAAGTCCCTTATATGCATACTTTCTGCACTTCCAGTGCTAGAATGGAATATCGACAACTTTGCTACCGATTAATTAAACCCAAATTTGAAAGGGATTTGACTATCTGTTAATGCCATCTGTAAATGTCTTTTTTACACAGTAAATCCCTCAAAGAACAACCCGCTTTCAAGATTCGGGCTGTTCAATTGCTCTGTTGTACAGGAGGAAGCTTTTTGGTCAAAGGTCCTTACATTAGCTCTGTATTTAAAAGGTATATTTTGCTGACGAACAAAGCCCGTTGTGCAGAGAAACAGTTATTTCTCTTCGTGAATACATATGGTTTGGTGTCAATGTCTTTTAAACGAAAAAGCTTTTGTTTTCTCAGACTACAAAGGCTCTTACACACACGGTTCCTAATAAAAGAAGAAATTATGTCGTTTTTAAATTTATATACATGTTTTTCTTTGCGGGAATTCGCCGCTCTTCATAACCGTCAGAAAATTTCCAATCTCGGAAATGACGCAAAAATTAACACTAAATGAAAAGAGAGAGTCAGTAACAAACACTGTAAGAATTTTCAGCAGTGATACAGGAATGGACGTCGGTAAGCAATAACCACTTCGAGAGGGAATATGATACAACTTAAATAAAGTCAAATGATGGAAAGAGATAAGGTAATCTGACAATAGGAAACGGTATTACTCAATAAAGAGCTACACTTTCAGAGAAAGTTGCATAAATTATTTGGAGCTAAATTCCTGTACAACATTGTTGATATTTCAGAAAGCAGAGCGCTTAATTTGGTTACACTCCAAGAAATGGACAGGAAAGCAATGTAAATGACATGGTATTGATACATATTTTGCGGTGTTAAAGCAGATCACAATAAACAGAGCGGGAGACCTGCCACTGAATGCCAACTCGATAACAATGCATGAAACGTCGTCGATGCCGAAGTCTATAAGAATACCAAGTTTACAAAGAGATAAGGAAAACAGTTCTACCAGCGCAAAATCAAGATGAAGAAGAATGTATGGTTTTGTCGCATATGCTGAAGTGTCGGAAATAATACTGAAAGGTTCTTTAGATGGTAGGGGCAATAGAAGTTGAAAAAGGCCTAAACTGCCTTAAGTTTTTGTATTTATGTATCCTTGGTTGTTTATCCCCTATTTTATATGATGAAAACACCACATGTGGTTAAGCAAAACCATAATCTCATATCAAAATGAAAATGATGGATGTTTAGGAAAATATAGAAAGAGACGCCAACAACTTCAATATGTAATGCCTCCAGGAGTGTAGGTGTTGCACCGATTAAGCCAAAAAGTCAGAGTGACAAACCATTGTTTAAGTTTGAAACAGAAGCAAGCCGCAAACAGGAAGCGCTTGGCAGCCATTTGAACAAGCAGAAATTTTATTGGTATGTCGGAACAATATTGCTAGATGCAATTATGCAAGTGAAGTTACAAGATTGGACGATGGAGATGTAAAAGCTTTCGTGACAAACAGTCTTAGCAAGCTACCGAGCATTTTCTTCAAGAGGAAGAGAAAAATATTTAAATATGTTTATTCGAGAAATTAACAACAGTTGGGCAAAACCGATAACTTAGTAATAAAGATTATAATAAGTGTTTAGACAAAGATTATTGCACCTCTAAGAATTAGAAAATAAATCGTTATTCGTTATCCAATAGACCATTACACAGATTATGGCTACATAATTTCAGTAAATACAGCTGTCCTCGTAGATTTTGAAAGACTGCGCTATCTCTTAAAATCTTTTAATTAAAAAGGTCTGCCAATGAAGTAAAAATAAATCTTAACCAAAAGATCAGGGAATTAAGTAAAAAATATTCTATACAATCCTCACAACCTCAATATTTGCTTGATTAATTTCTTCCTGGACTAATGGATCGATAGCTTTGCTTTCAGAAGACAAAGCAACTTTTTCGATTTCACGGACTCGACTTTTGGCTTCTGAAACACATCTCTCCATATCTTCACACCAGTTTTGAGCCTCGCGTAGTTCATCTTCAGCCTACAAAAGAAAACAACCTTTCGTATGCAAAAATGAAACTTTTGATATTGCTCTATTTCTTTCTCTTCTATGCAGCTTTATTTTACAGCAGATATAACTCAGTCGGTGACCTATTGTTTTTGCTGCTTGCACTATTCACACAAGATAACTAATATATCAAATATGAAATAATATTGTTTTTAAATCTATGAAGCTAAAAATAATATATGTGCCAGTATAATTACCTTTCATCTTAAACAGGATTTATAAACACATGGTCGATAAACACAACCCCAAGCTCTACGACGATTCCTATGTCAGAAATCATCACCATTAGGAACCGTCTTCTATCATGACACGCCACCTACACGTATCCTCAGACACCCCTCTCATGTCGCCCAATTCTATAACACCCATTCCACACCTTAATATATCCCTCAAGTTTTTTTATGTCTTCCTCAGTCTCGCTACTCCTCTACAATACCCCCTTTTTCTGTCTAACTTATTCATTATCCGTCTATAACACCACATCTCAAGAGCATGAAGATTTTCAATAAACGCTGTATTGCAAGTCCAAATAGCAGCCTTAAAATCAAGTTGAGGTTGTTTTAAGCCAAAAACTCTCTAAACTACCAGAAGTTACTTTTTGCATTTCAAATGCTTCCACTTACTTCTTCGTTCATTTTCCATCCTAAGTAATCCAGCTTTTCAGTTGTCTAAATTATGTTATATGTTCTAGTTTTTTGTTACCTACATTATAATGTCTTATATTTAACTTATACACATATATTACATATTTAATTCTTTCTCGGTCGACAATTTACCCTTTTCTATTGGTTAATGCTTCTTCTATTAGGTATTCACTTTATACAAATTGCACAGAACAGGGGAATATTTTACAGCCTTGCCTCTTTTAATTGCAATATCTACAGAATCTCATTTGTAGTTCTTAACATAGCCATCTGTTTAAGAGACAATTCTTCTAATTTTTATGATGTCGTATCCTACTCTGCCAAATGCCTTGGTGTAACCGACAAAACAAAGATAAATTTATTTATAGCTTATAAAGAAATTTATTTTATGATGTTGTACCCTATAAAGCTATTTTAATTAAAATTTTTGCAATAGTTTATGTTGTTTATATTCTTTTGAGCAAAGTTCATTTTCACTATTTCTAATTTAAAATAATGATGGAACCTATTTTCCATAATTGTTAGAAGAATTTTCACTGCACAAGAAAGGAGGATAATTGTTCTGTATTTGTCACTTAGTAGCTCTTAGCTATAATGCTCAAGATCTCATTCACAAGCTCAGGTCAGAAATCCAAAATTTTGCAATGTCCAAAACCCAAAAAGAAATCAGACAAATGGCTATTCATTAGGGATGCCTATTTGTGTTTTTTTCCTCCAAAATAGATACTTAAAACACTCCTTCACATAATAAAACACTCCTTCACATAATATTTAATTTTCCAACATCTTTTCAGTGTGCTTCAGAGAGAACCCAAATATATTAAATTCTATTCATTTCTTGTATCCCATAAAGGTGTTAATAATACTCAGACAAGTTCCAATATTGTATGGATTGTTGGATCATAGTGCAGGGTTACCTGATGTCTGACATCCCATCCACTGGTCCTAGGATTACCCTTGAGTGTTTTTGAAGGGCCAACGACCCTCCTTTTAAGGAGCTCTTTTAATCTAATCTGTTGACTCCAGAAGCCACAGTACTCAACAGCTTTTTTCATAAGTACTTACCAAGTCAGCCTTTGATCATAGTAAACAACACTGAGTTAGTGGACCCCAACGCAGGTGGTATAAGCCAGGTAACTGAAACTGCAAGCTAATGAAGGGAAGGGTTAATTTTCCATTGTTATCCTGTTCAGAACATGGCACTGCTCACAATATCATTATGACAAGAATACATTGGCAACTAAACAACATAAGACTGGGATGATTTGATGTCCAAAACTTAATATTTTAAAAGAGCCTCAAATTTATAATATGCGATCAAAAGGAAAATGCAGCCTAACATGGTATGGCTATTAAAGTGAGAGGCAAGTCCTGCAATATGAGAGTTAAAAATATGATAAAATGAATCACCTTAAGAATATTTTCTTGCAGCTCAAAGTAAACTCTTGCTTTTCTAAGATTGGAGTCACCAACTTTTTTTGCACTGACACTCAAAAGGTCTAAGGCTTCGGTCACCATTCTTTGCATCAAAGCTTTTGCTTCCTAGAAATTTAATTCAAGTGACAAGATTATTGGCTAAAAACCACACAATTTTTACAAAAAACATTGACATTTGCTGAGCCTCAATATTTTTAAAAACTTATGACTCTGAGCCTTATTATTCCTAAAAAAATTTAAAAAGAATATTTCTGCAACGTCTTTCTTTGCCAATAAAAATTGTAGAAACTGGAACAAACTTTAACAAATACACCTGGTGAGTATTTCTCAGACTTTAAATTTATGCTTTTCTTGTCATGAAAGTCTTCTTTCAAAGCAAATCAGATAGATAAAAATCAAACTTTTGAATATGACTAATATTCTCAATTAATTAATTTTAACAACTAAAGCCTCGATTTTTTTATAAAATTTATGATTCATTCTGACAGAATTAGTGGGTACTAATAATTATCAGGTTTTTCTACAATGCTTACATCATATTCTGTCTCCAAATGATTGATTCCATCTGTTGCAGCATTTAGTTTTTCAAGTTCAAACTGAGAAGAAATAAATATGTGTTTCAGTACTAAACTAATTTATGAATGAGAGGGAGTGGTATAAATTATTCAAACTTATGCATGAATACCTCAGAATTCAAATTCATACCTCACAATATTCAACTATAGTCAAAAATTTATTGTGTGAAAGTGAAGTAAAAAAATATTTTGTTAATCCTTTTGAAGAAGTTGCAACACCAGCAAGGTTTGTAGGTCTTGATAATGATAGCTAGATTTTATAAAGTGCCGAATATTATACAATACTCTGTGGTGCATACAATAAGTAAGAGTAACAAAAGTAAGAAAATAACAACAGATTAAAAAGACTTACGATTACAATAAATTGTCTAAAAATTACAGTATTTACAATAAAAAGATACTTAAGAATTAAATGCTTGTTTTTTTTTACTGCCTTCTTGAAAACAGTTATGTTCTTAGATTGTCTGATGTGGAGAGACAAAGAGTTCCATGTATAAGGTCAGCATATCCAATTGCTCTCTTGGCAAAAGTATCTGTCCTAACTTTTGGGATTTTAAGTAGTGATAGCTCTGCTGATTGAAGTGCCCTGGGAGCTTTTTTACTGATAAATAACTCCTATAAACAACGCCCACTATTGATCATGCACTTAAATACCAGTAATGAAAGTTTGTACAAGATCCTATGCCTGATAGGTAACTAATTATTTCAACATTTCTGTGCCACTATCTCTCAAGCTCCTCTTTAAAACAATCTAGCTGTAACATGTTGGAGTCTCTCCAATTTTTAACTGTGACATCAGGTAGTCCAAATAACATCATGGCAGTAGTTCTGAGGGAGGTGGCAGGACTAGGAAAATTTTTCAATGTCTAGCTATCTCTGAAATGTTCAAATTGTTCATTTCGTTAAAAATATTTCAGCTTTTATAAGGTTTTCCAAATTATCCAGCAAATCCAGCTTGCAGTTGAAAATATCTTGAGATCAAGAAGTGTACACCCCCTGTGCATCTCTTCCATATTAATAAGGGAATTAGAATTCTTCTTCACGACTTCCAACCTCATTTACTTTCTTCCTTTGCCAGCAGTTGTGTGGCACAGTAATCTAACATTGTGTTGACAGACTTTTTGTGTCACACAAATATGTGAAAACTTGAACCTTGATTGGTGAGAATTGATAAATGATTTGCATCACAAAGAGCCCTGCATATTTGTCATGCTTGGAAATTATCTTGTTCATGGTCTAGAGGGTCTTTTAAATTATTACATTGTAGCATTGGGTGTACGATCGACCAAGGTCGGTCCTGTGTAGATTGGGTAAAGAGAGCTAAATGAAGTACCGGTAAGGAGGAAAATTAAGGGTTACGTTAAAAGTGGTTGCCTGATTTCAAGACTGAAGATGAAAACTCAATTCTGAAAATCTGATGGTCTTCCGTGCGACCTGTGTGACACCCTGTATCCATCTTGAGCTGCACAAGAAACATATATAGAATAAATGCAAACCTATATCGCTTAAGACATTTTAGCATTTGACATCGAATGATCCAACAATAAAATTTTCAAGCCTTGCTAACTGTACTGGGCTAAAAGCTAATATCTGTGATAATATTATCAGACATTTCTTGTTAGTCTTAATAACATGATGAAAATGGTGGAATCTATGCATTAATAAGTTCTGAAGAACCGCGAAGAAAGACTCGATTTGAATTAACTCAGTAACTCGTCGCCGCACCCTTACCTTAACATTTGGGTTAACTTCTGAGTTTGACCTCAGTTTTTCTTGGCTATCGATATGATCGACTGCAGTTGCCATTGATGGCAAAAAATCCGGGATGAAGTTGGTTGATTAAAGCAACAAATTACCACAATACGATCGAACCGAGAAGTAAATAATATTTTGGAGGGAATTTGCCCTAACTGCGTGTTGAATTGAATGGTACAGCCTCAGTCAGACACAAATCTCCCTATCGCTTTCTTGCACCAATCCCCACCCCCACCTCAACCAGTTATATTTATAGTTTATAGTATATACCTATATATTTGTCGCTCCCCTTTGAATAGGGAAATCAAAGTTCAATATGAGCACAAGATATCATAAGCCTAATCATAAAGGCGTAGAAACATGGGGCTTGAGGGGGCTGTAGCCCCCAGTTATCACTATCAGACAAAATTAATCACACTGCAGGCTCCATTTGGATATTTCTATGTATCTCAATGAAGCAATAACATTCGGGCAAGCCCCTCCCCCTAAATTAAGCATCCGTTAAATATTGATTTGATATGCATATGATTTTATTTATTTACTTTTAATCTATATTTGCATAGCATTGTTAACGTTTTCCAGTAAATAATGATTTGTAATAGCCATTTCATTAAGAGTCATAATTTAACAGGGCCCCGCTTTGCTTACGGCCCCAAGGGCAATTGTCCCTCTTGCTCTCCCCTCTCGGTGGGCCTGAAGGTTCATGATTTACACTGGCGTGACCAAGGTTGTGAGGTTGGGGGCAAAGTCGAGTGGGTGTTTCTAGAATGTGGGATCCGAACAATTTATGAGACCACGCCCATCATAATGCTTGAAATTTTGACCGCCAAGAGTTTGGGCGTGCCAATAGTTGGTTAACCAAACAAAACAACAGTTATCAATTATAGTTTTTGACTGTGGCTGGTCCTATTCATTACACAACTGGGATTTTGCTCCTTGGTTGTCCTGATAAAAAGAGGATCAATAATTATGATATTACCGTAGACTTTCAAGAATTAGCTGGACTGTTTTGACGTTAGAATGAAGGTAAATTTAATAAGCCAAGAGTTGAAAGTTTAGAAGACGACTAATAAAAACTCAATGCAGCCGAAATCAATTAATGAAAAGTCAATTTAAATGAAAATATATAGAGAATTCGTTTTATTTTTTACATCATGCTAAAGTGCCTATGAAATGAAATTTCACATATTATAGTTTTATTGATAGAAATTGAAACTTTTACATGCTGTTGCAATATAAAACGAAAATTCACTTGAAAATTTGCACGGGAAAGTTTGTTTTGGGGTGTTTAAAAACAATCGGTGCAAGTGACAAGCAAGAGAATCAATGATGTCACAAGGTTTGCAGTTGGTTCAGTCTTCACAACAAACACACTTACCACTTAGTCAGGACTGTTAGTCAAACAATAGTGCAAATTGGGATACCAGCATGAAATTTTGCAAAAAGGGGTAGCTTGATACGCTGGAAAAGATAGGATATGGAACCCAACTTAAAAAGCCCCTAACCGCGTAATTACAATATCTCTTTTGAAAGTAGGTACAATAGCACGAAACTTTACAACAGGGAGCAGCTTGATACGGTACAAAATATAGGATATAAAACCTAACTGAAAATTGTCCCCTTTTTCTATTTTTAGACTGGGGCACTTTGCTCCAGAACCTTTAAAGACAGTGTTATCGCATCTCAGTCGTACTTTAGTACTACGGCACAAAACTTTTCAATATAGGACAGTTTGATACGTTGATAAAGATAGGATATAGACCCCGACTAAAAATTGCCCCCTTGGCAATTTTTATATCTCTGCTGAAAGTAGGTACAATAGCAGGGAACTTTGCAATAGGTGGCAATCTAATACGCAGAAAATAATAGGAAGTAAACCCCATACATTTTTAGCCGATTCCGCAAGAAAATTATCACATCAATATATATCATTGAAATCAGCAAATTTTGCTTATAAAAAGTGTGCTTTTATCTAACCTTGTCAAATTTTATTTCATATGCACTTTAAGATTGTGTAGTTTGCTTGTTATATTAGCAAGACAGTGAAGAAAGGGGGAGGAGGGAGGCAGAAATTGCTGAGTTTTGGTCAATAATGTTGACGGTTCCAGCATATGATAAGTTGGTTGAGTTCATGCTTGAATCTACTGTCTCTTCTCAGAGCATATGCATTTGAGAGAACCTTATATTATAATAATCTTATACAATTGAATAGAATTAACTCTTTGTCAACACTCCACAATGTATGTTAAGAACATGCAAACATTTCCCTACCATATTTACGGTTGATGCAAAAGGTTGATTGCCCTACAAACAGACGCAAGATTAAGCAACATGTTATATTTTGTTGAAGAAGAACCTAGAGTTTTGTAAATCAAGGAGGACTTTCAGAAATTTTCTCTTGTTGTCTGTTTTATGGCCTTTGATTACCATTTAATTTTTTTCGTTGTTTTGTTATCATATTCTCCATTTCTGCTGCTAAATTTAAACTGTTTTATTTTAAATGAACAGTTGTTGCAATCCCTCTACATTCCCCAAGGTTTCCCCTAATTTTTCAACTTTCCCCCGTAGGTTTCCCCTACCCCATACAAATTGCTTATTTCGCCTGAACACAGGGAAATAAGGGGCAGAAATCCATTAATCAGTGTGAACTCTACACCCGCTGCGCAGCACACCAACTGCTGTCGCTTAGAGTTTGTCTGGGCGTGGAAGAGAAACTGTGACTTGCTTTCCTTGTCGGGCTAGGAGATTGGGTAACGTCACTGATGAGCATTTCAGTCCCGATTTCATAAGAGGGAAGATTGAAACAATCACGGAAGTTCCAGACTAAAAAACTGCAACATGCCTCCGAAAGAGAAAGCCGGTGGCGTTCACAAAATCATCATGGTTGGAAGTGGCGGTGTTGGAAAGTCAGCCCTCACTCTCCAATTTATGTACGATGAGGTCAGTTATGTTTTTCTTACGAGTAAACATAGAAATGGTACATTTTATCACCCAGGTCGGTCTTTTTATTGTTTAATTACTTATAAGCCTGGTTGGAATTTCAAATGGACGCAGATTTCTATAACATATGCTTAGCCTATCAAAATACGAAGGCGACGCAGATACCTACTAGGCCGCTTTTCGTAACTATATGATGCATGACAACTTGATTCCACCGAAATTCTAGATTTCTACCGACTCTATACCTTACGGCAAAATATAGATTTATAAGGAACCATGTAAAAAATTATCCTCAACATTTGTTGCCCTGGAGACGACAAGTATTACTCAAGTTAATGAGTCATAAATCTTTCGACGAAAGGCAGACGAGTTTTCCGACAATTCTCTAAATGTGATGGTAAAATTTCAATTTACCATTTTCTATCATTAATTATACCAAATTCTAGATAAGATGAATGCTTTTTCGTTCCCCAGGAGAGGTTTTTTCATCTAAACTCAATTTAATACCCCCAAAAGGAAGTCTCCATTTCCTTTACAAACAGCCCCTGCATAAAATATTCTGGTACAAAAATTTTACTAGGTACCTTGCCATGTCTAACAAAAAACATAAGTATCCTGGGTTAAACAAACTTTATACTATTTTGGTAATTTATAATTAATAATTCAGTCCTCTGGAATAAATGTTGTTATGGAACAAAACTAGGAAGTAGATATAGATAAGGCCATATTCATTTACTTCACATTTGTACACAGAATTTTGCCTTATCAGATTTCCTTCCTTTCAATGCCCACTGATTTACCCTTTTTGTAGTTTGTGGAAGATTATGAACCAACAAAAGCAGATAGCTACAGGAAGACAGTAACCTTAGATGGTGCTGAGTGCCAAGTTGACATTCTTGATACTGCTGGACAAGAAGATTATGCTGCAATCCGTGACAATTACATTAGAAGTGGTGAGGGGTTTCTTTGTGTGTTCTCCATTTGTGAACCTGAGTCTTTCAGCTCCACCTCAGAATTAAGGGAGCAAATCTTAAGAGTAAAAACAGAGGACAGTATACCTTTTATTTTAATTGGAAACAAAGTTGATCTTGAAGAGAAAAGGCAGGTAACACATGATGAAGCTGAATCAACTGCAAAAGAATGGAATGTCCCATACATTGAAACATCGGCAAAGACCAAAGTAAATGTTGAAAAGGTCTTTTTTGATCTTATGAGAATGATCAAGTCCCGAAAAACAGACGAAAGCTCAAAACCTGGAGCTAAAAAGAAAGGAAAAACAAAGAAAAGGAAATGTACAATTCTATGAAAGCTCATATGTGACTTCTTTACAAAGGACAGCATTAGTTTTTCATCATCAAGTGTGGTGGTGACATTTAATTTTGATTTTCAATATATGCACTAAGGCCAAGTCTGTGGTTGTAATTTTCTTACCATATATAAATAAAATACATGTGAGTTTTGCTCAGAAACCCCATTTTGTAAAAATATAGTAATTCTTTATTATGTGGCATTGGCCCCTTTCATGTTGATTTATGTTTTAGATTTTTGAAATAAGACTATTGGTCATAAAAATTCACTCCAAAAAGTGATTTTGATATATAAGGTTTTTTCATCAAAGAAGCCATATATTGGCTATAACAAATTTCACCTATGGAATGGGATTGTAATTTTCTTACTGCTTTGGTGTTTATTACTGATTCAATTATAAAATTTTGCAACTTGAGAGTGCTATGCATAAGCAGACACTTGATTATTTGAAGAGATAAAATGCTGTGCTACCATAGAAGTAAATTGTGGCATGCATTTAGTTGCCTGAAGCAAAAACAGTATTTCCTATTTATCTTTGAAAAAGTTTGCAGTCTTTTTTAAAATTATCCTCACTACATGGTCATTTTGTACCTTCATTACAGTCTACACCGAAATTACTTAAGGTTTAGAGGATGGTGAGGTTTCAATATCAAAAGCTGTCTTTTAGCTGTCTTGCTCATGCTCTCTGTAGTTACATACTGATAAATATTTATTTGAATCTTATGTAATTACTTTAGTTTAGATCATAGATACCTCATTAAAGAGAAGAGTCTCATTTATCTTGTAATCTTTTTATACTCTCTATCTTGTTTTTTTTCAAACAACATTGTTTACAAAAATAAATGAGTCTTCTCGTGGTCCTCAAATATCTGTGTGCTTTCCCTGTCCTATTTTCTAATTGCGATGCAGTTTATTTACAGCTCTTGATAACAAGCTTTAAAGATGCTAGCCAAGTCTAGTGAAAATTGATCCTACCAAGAGACAAACATGTTTTGAATTGGTACTTTGCCACTTTCTTATTTGTAAACATTTACCTTTTGACTCCTGATGTTGTTTAATTTGACAAAAAAATTATTTGTTTACATTTACATATACACTTCAAAAATATTAGCAATGGTTTATGGAGCTGGACAGTATCAAGTGATAGAATGACAAACACAGTTTACCATAAACCCTGTGTATATGTTTATTAAATAAATTTTAAATATTGTGTTGTGTGTATTGTTAGTCATTTACTACAGCATACTAAATATTTGTTTATAGAAGAGTCCAAAATCTTTGATCTTCTAATGATCAGATACTTTCAAATGGCTTCTTGCTAAAAGTTTTTACCCTAGCAGCAAGAATTGAAGTTTGAACAACACTGTAAATGGTCAGAAGAAACCAAGGACTTTAAACATCACAAGCACTAACATCATCAACTACACCAATTCTCATGTAATGTAACATAGTGTAATGTCCTGTAATTTTCTTGTTACTGCCTTTTTTTCTGGTTTTTACACTCAGAATTTGCCAAAACAATTTCTTTATCATTCTATTCATTTTCCCTTTCCCTTCATAGAGCCTATCGTTACATTAACTTGACGTTTAAAACTCCCAATGGAAGCTAGGCTCTTGGATCTACCCCAACCAAAAGAGGCAATTTAAAACAGATTCAAGTTGTGTATAGACGTGTAGGGATGCTCCTGACAAACTCTGCCTAAACTCTGACTTGAAACAGTTCTTATATAGAAGGCAAAGGTCCTGCTAGCTTAGCCAGATGATTAACTGCTAGTATCAGTGCTTTCTTTTGCTGCTGGTAGCTTGCCTCAGCATTCTTGTCTGCATTCATGATTATATCAGCAACCTTTCCCTCTTGCTTTTTGTATTCTTTTTTTCTCAAAGAATGGCAGCGTTTTAAGATTATTTCCAGAGTATCTTTACGGGCATCCATAAGGCTCTTTGGGCATTTAGGCACAAACTTTGTCTTTCTAATCTTTCCAATAGTTGCCTTGGCAGTTTTTGCTGGAAGTAGGAAATTGATTAAATCTAATTGTATATAATTTGTACCCTTTTGGACCAGTTAGCTGTTCATTATACAAAATAAAGTAGAAACAGACTGCAAGAACTGTAAAAGAAAAATTAATGTTCATTTGACTTTTTTGTAGCTGTTGAGTATTGGTTCCGTCCATATTGTTGAAAACATAGAATGCTTCTTATTTCATTTGCAGGGTTATGCTTAGCGAAAAAGCATTGCTGGGGAGTTATTTCAAAATTCTTATTTAGACTTCAAATTGGAAAATTAAACGAGCACTTACCGAAGGAAGTGTGAAGTTTGATTGGAATTCTACGTCATCTTCAATGGAGGAGCATGGAATTACATGAGATATGCGGTGCATGCGCGTAGAGGTCAGTCTTTGAAGCAGAGTAGCTTTACCGATAGTGCAACAAGGCATATTTGTTATGCAAATAACAAAATAATTATGGAATTACAAATTAAAAATAGCTCGGGTGAGGTTGTAATCTGGGAGGGCATGTAATTCCATGCTCCTCCATTGAAGATGACGTAGAATTCCAATCAAACTTCACACTTCCTTCGGTAAGTGCTCGTTTAATTTTCCAATTCTACGTCATCTCCAATTACGTCACCAGTAATTACATGAGACTTTAAAGACAGGAAAAGCTACTCTGTCATGTTGCATAACATATAATAAAATATATGTTCAGAGATCTAAACACAATGGTTACATACCAACACAATATACACTTTTTTTTTTTTTTTTTTTTTTTTTTTTTTTTTTTTTTTTTTTTTGTGATAGCTTAAGTCAATATCATCTCAGAATAAGTTAATGTTTCTACAACATTTTTTGAGTAGAATTTTTTAAATGTCCCAGCATTACTCCATCCTGCAGCTGTCATAATAGTGGCTAATGGCACACCTTTGTTTCTTGCTGAGGATGCAGATGCAGCTCTTATACTATGAGGTCCAAATCTTTTTACATCAATGCCTGCATCAGACATGACCTGTTTGCACCATCTTGCTATTGTTGATTTTGAAATTGCTTTATGTGGTTTTTGAAAACTAATAAATAGCTTTTGTTCTTCTTTTCGGATATCCTTTGTCATTTCAATATACTGTCTCATATTTTCAACTACACACAGTTTGCAGTTGAGACTGTAAGATTTGAATTCCATTGGTTTCAAATGGTGTCCAGGTCTAGATTGCTTGAGTAATGAAGGTACCTCAATTCTGCACGTGTCTCCAAATGTTATTCCACTAAGTTCAATTGCATGAATTGTCTGACATCGTTGCCCTGACAAAATACACAAGAGCATAACTAGACGTAAGGTAAGTTTCTTCAAATTGAGTTTTATTGCTTTACCTAGGGAATCTAGGTATGTCAAGACACTTGAAATATCCCATACATCAGTGTATTTTGGTAATGCAGGTCTGGATTCAAAAACCCCTTTCATGAATCGCTTTACTAAATGAGTCTCTCCAAATGTTTGTTTATCTGATACAACTATTACTGCAGATAATGCAGATCTAGCAGTGTTGATGGCACTGTATCCTAACCCTTGCTTAAATAAATGGGTTAAAAATTCAATACCATCATATAAAGACACTTTGCTTGAATCAAGTCTATGCTTCTTGCAGAACTCTCTAAATTTCTTTACATAAACATTGTATTGTTTTAGTGTACCTGGCCTCCAAGAAGCCATTATGATTTCTGTTGCTTCTTCTGATAGGTTGATTGTAATCTTTTGTTCCCTGATAAAAGTCCCGCCATCAGGTTCAATTTCTTTTGAAATGGATGAATCTCCTCCTGCCTCCCTGGCATCTCCAACAATCCTTTGAAATGATCCAGCATAACTGGCCTCATAAGCAGAAGGGACATGAATTTTGGATACCAAACTTGGGTTGGCCAATCCGGTGCTATGACAATGCCTGTTGCTTCCTCCTTTATGATCTTCTGCATCACTTTGTTTATCAAACTAAAAGGAGGGAAAGCATAGAAATTAAATAAACTCCAATCTAATGAGAAAGCATCTATTGCAAAGGCTTCTGGATCTGGTTTATATGATACATATTTTGAAATTTGGAAATTCAGCCTTGATGCAAATAAGTCAATATTTGGGTCAAATTTCAGACATTTTGTAACTTGCATATATTTTTCCCTATTCAACATCCACTCAGCTGATGAAACCTTTCTTCTAGATTCAGTATCCGCTATTATATTTTGGCTACCAGGTATATGGGCAGCTGATAACCAAATTTCTTGTTTAATTGCCCAGTTCCAAATATCTTTCACTAAGTCATTACAAATTTGCGACTTAATGGTGCCCATGTTGTTAATATTATGAACTGCAGCTGTGTTGTCAATCATAAGCCTGACATGTTTGTGTTTGCATTTTTCACAAAGTGACTTTAATCCAAAATAAACTGCTTTCAATTCTAGATAGTTGATATGTTGTTTTGTTTCACTTTCATTCCAACCTCCAAATGTTTTCCTATCTTCCAGCACAGCCCCCCAACCTGTTTTGGAAGCATCTGTATACAATGTAGCACCAATCTTATTGCAAGAAATATTACTAAATGATAAGGTGACATTTTTGACCCACCATTTTACATCAGCAATGGCTAAGTCTGATAAAACCATTGAAGCTTCATAGTTTCCTTTGGAATTTTTGAGAGCCAAAATCTTATCATATTCTAAAGATCTATAAAATAGTGGTCCATATTGAGTTCCTGGAAAACTAGAAACCATCATGCCAAGGACTCTGGCAACCTCCCTTATCTTAGGAGTTTTCCTTGTCAACAGATCTCTACATGCCTGCAAGAGTTTTAGAGCTTTTTCATTTGTCAACTTTACTGTCATATTTTTAGAGTTCAGATGAAAACCCAGAAAAACAATTTCTTGTTTTGGCAGCAACTGTGACTTATCAGGATGTGCAACAAATCCCAATTTGTCCATTAACTTCACTGTCTCAAGGACATTTTGAAAACATTTATCAAATTTGGAGCCTTGCAAATATATGTCATCAATGTATGGAGAGTTTAAAAAACCACTGCTTCTCAACTTTGCTAATGGTGGCTTCAATAATTTTGTGAAAATTCTTGGTGCACTTGCTAAGCCATTAGGAACACAGCAAAAGGCAAATAATTGGTTATTCTTTTTAAATTTCAAAAATTGTTGATAGAACTCATCAATACTGACAGTATAATATGCATCTTTCAAATCAATAGATGCCATATAACAATCTGGTTCCATGAGACTGATAACTGTAGCTAGTGTATCCATTTTAAAATGATGGTAACAAACATACTGGTTTAGATTTTTCAGATTAAGAATTAGTCTGAGAGAGCCATCACTTTTAGGCCTAGTGAAAATTCTAGAAATATATTCTGGTTCACTATTTTCACATTTTTTGATTATACCCTTTGTAAGCATCGATTCAATTTGTTTATCAATCTGCTTACTTTGAGTTTCGTTAAAAATTGCTTCAGTGAAAACTGAGCCTGAATGAGGTATTCCTATAAATTCAATTTGAACACCAGATACATATGAAAGGATTTCTGGATCTGAGGTAATTGTTTCCCACTTTCTAATATAATTCCTCAAAGAACCAGCCTCAAAATTTTCAACTCTATTTTTAAGATACAATTTAATATCATGAATAATTTGAGATACGTTTCTCACCTCGTTCAATGGATTAGCAGTCAACATGTTCACTGCTTTCCCCGTCTGTTGTAGTCTCTGTAATTTGTTTTCTTCTTGAAGTTTGTGTTCTGGCCTCTGGACAAAAAAGACTGGTTTTGGTTGTGATAGTTGTTGTTATGATTTCTACTGTAATTTGAGTAGCTTCGTTTGTATTCATAATTTCTACCTCTGTATAGATATCTACTGTCATTGCTTCTCATAGGATTGTTAGTGATACTGCTAGACTTTTTCAAATCTGCTATTTGCTGATTGAATTCATCACCAAATATAAGCTTTGTTATCTGAGTTTCCTCAGAGCAAAGATCTTTGTATTCCTGCTTAAGATACGGCTTTATCATGGCCCTTCTTCTTTCACTTAACTCTCTGTTTACATGCCCAAGCAGTGCTGAGCTGTCTACCAATTTCTTGGCTATTTGTTTCATATCATCTTCTTTGATATTTGAATTCAAGACAAGCTCAGTTCCCTGAACTAATGCACTTGTGGCTGCAATTACATTTTCTTGTATGTGTGCTATTCTCCTGTCACTATCTTTCTGTTCTTTTCTCATTCTCATCCAAACTGGCCTATTCACTCTAGGCACAATGAGTTGAGAACAGTTTGATGGTCTCTTGTATGAAGAATGCAATGTCTTCAATTTTTCACCAGGAATTAATTTTTTCCAGCGTTTTTCTATAATATTTGCCAACTTCTCCGACACTGGGTCATCAACTTCTTCATCTTTTTCATTGAGTTCCTCATTTAAATTATCGAGAAACTCACCTCCATGTTTGTTTGCAACTTTCCCTGCATCCTCGCCGTTTGGCGCTTGCAGATTGTCATGGTCACTTTTTTGTGACAAATGCGAAGAAGACGAATTTTTACGACGTCTCTTGCTGTGAGAACATTTACTTCCTTCTTCAGAAGAGGAAGACACGCTGCTGCTGGAATTTGTGTCATTCCATGAGCGTTTCTTTCTGGTACTACCTGACTTCGGCCTAGGGACGTGGGCTTCGTTGCCCCTCCTGTTTAATTTTATGAATTCTTTAAACATATTTGCCATTGTGGCCATGGAATCCTTTAATTCATTCATATTTTGCAGTTCGTTCTGCGGTAGTTGACTACACTGTGGTCCGTTCCACTCATTCATTGATATTGTCTTCGGTAGATTTGAAGTTGACCTTTTGGATTCTTCTTCGCACGAAGTCGAGGAGGCAAACCCTTCTTGCTTCTGAGTTTCCTCTTCGTCCATTATCTTCATTCACACAAATTCTTGACCAGCAAAATATAATAAAAACCAAGAGCTCGAAGCTGGTCGACTGACACCAAGACGCACGTTTCGCAACTGACCTCTACGCGCATGCACCGCATATCTCATGTAATTACTGGTGACGTAATTGGAGATGACGTAGAATTAACAATTTAATCTACTATTGATTAACTGCATACCCTCTCAAAACAACTAGCGAAAGTTCTGTCATCTCAGAAGACCTTGCATCCTATTTCGTTCTTTTTCTAGTTTCATGTGCTGTTTCAGCGAGATTCTCTCTGATTTTGTTTTGTTACAATTTTGTCATGTTATAGTTGTGTACACCGAGTCCAATCCAAACAATGGTCGATTGTGCCATCCATTTCCTGAATTACTATGTCTGGAATTCCTTTTTTATTTTTGCAAGGTATGAATATGACAGGGATGTCATATTAATAGGAATAAATTATGAGGATGTGCAGAAATAGTTCTAAACTGAATATTGAATCGAGTAGGGGCAGAAACTGACTCATGAATGAATGATATTAAAAAAGCAACTTCTTACCATCTCCTATTGGCCTTCCAAGAAGGTCTCTTAATTTTCCTGTGAAAGAAAAGCCTTTAGGTCAAACTCAGAGTAAAGTTGAATTAGAGGAGGAAGAATTTTCTCTGCAAATAAAAAAGAGAAATAACGATTTTACATTCTCACACAATTTTGGGCGCCAATCATGTTCCATGGATGCAAATCAGAATATCTGTCTTCTGTGGCGAATGAATTAATATGAAGGGACGGATCAAGAATATTACGAATGATAAACTATACAGTAGATAGAAAATTGAGTGAACTTACTAAATTCTCTAACATTGTTCTCTTGAACCAAAAAAGAACTCTCTTTTTTCTCCACTGCGACACATGATAACATTTTCACTATAAAGCAGAATTCATTGATTTTAGTATTTAGATCTGACTTGCTGGCACTGACTTCTGTTGCAATATTTTTCCTGCATTGATATTAACAAAAGGTTTGTATAGCGGAATGTTTATCTTTTAGAGGAGACCCATTATCGTTGCACATTTTGCAAAAAAATTCTGTTGGTAGTTGTAGAGTAGATAGTCTTTGACAATGCATGTAAGAGTTTTATTTTTCAAAAAAGGCACAATCAAAACTAGAGCCAATGAAGACGTCAACCCTAGAATGAAATTGGGATGAAATTTTAAAGAAAGAAGCATAGTTAGGAAATATGAAAAACTTTGACTGAATACCACTTAACGTCTTTATTGCATATTTTTCAATGACAGAAGAATTTGAAAAAAGCTACTCAAAATTTATTCAAACGAAGATTAAACTGTAAAGCTAAAGGAGGTTTTACAGCCTCCTGTCACGGACGTCAAAAACATTACACACAAGACAATTTTTCTAGTTTCCTGTAATGCAAGCTGCATAAAGCAAGAATATGGTTTGATTCGCAATATGGGCATATCATTGTCTACCGTACCATTTTATCTTAAGAATTAAATTGAGGATTTCGAAAGGGCCTTTGTCGTGAGTGTGTGAGTGTGAGTGTGTAAGTGTGTGAGTGTGTGAGTGTGTGAGTGAGTGAGTGAGTGAGTGAGTGAGTGAGTGAGTGAGTGAGTGAGTGAGTGAGTGAGTGAGTGAGTGAGTGAGTGAGTGAGTGAGTGAGTGAGTGAGTGAGTGAGTGAATTGGTAAGCGATGATGAGGCAGTGTGTTTTTTACAGAAAACTTATCATCTCCTTACCTAAGCCACCCACTATAAGCAGAAGAATACTGATTTTTGTCATATCACAGCGCTGATTCACATCACTGTTTGTTCATCACCATCTGCATTGGAAGCTATCTGCAACCAAAAAATGATTATATCGAATATTTTTCTAAATCAAACAGTCATTTGGAATTCAAATCATCAAACAGTGATTTAAGTTGTATGAATTATCATGCTCCGGGGCCTAGCTATAAGAAAACACTGAAATAAATGCACATTATTATCCTTATCAACAGAGGCGGATGCCATGGGATGTTGGGTTGTGAAAGCATCTCCGACCAACCTTTTCACTTTCATTCAGGGGCTCTTTATCCTACTCTAAGCTTATTGATCATCCTGTACGCCGTACGAGCCCCTATAATCTCATTGTTGCCTGTCCGTCTCTGTCAGTCAGTCAATAGCTTGTGTCCACTGGCCAGTTTTGAGGCACATTCTAGATTTGGCTTCAAGGCATGACCTGCCTCAGATTTTTATGGGGCTTTCCCTGGGGTGGTCACCGCGAGCTTCACCACCATACCACTGTTATCGGCAGAATACCTTGCGTACCAGAAACTCAGAGAGTCAGAATAAGTAAGAACTAAGGGGGATATTGCAAAGGAATGTTTTAAATTAGAATAAGTTGGCAATGATATGCTTTTTGCAAAACGGTTTTCAGTGAGAGTCACCATGCTGCCCTTAAAAGCCAATAAGGGAAAAGATTTTTCAGAAAATGTTACAACCCGTGAAAATGTCTTCAGACTTGCTTTACTCATCAACAAAAATCCATAATTTTCCTTATAAATATGAGCCAGCTATTTTAGCTATACCCTTAGAAAGAAAATACCAAATGGGTGTAATTTCTAAGCTTTATGGATAATTCAAAGCCACGTTACTAAATTGTTCATAAAAGAAAGGGAGAAAATTTCTGACAGTCCAATATATGGTAAAATTAAAGAGGTATCGTTGCGAGAAAGTCATCTACATATAAAGTATACAAGACAAAAACTACTGTAAAAGCTGTAAAATACATACCGATTCTCTAAACTTGAAATATCGTCTTTGGTGTGTCTGGATCTCAGATGAACATGATCAATGTTATTGACTCCGTTTAATGAACCATAAGATGTTGAAATATGATCCGAAGGTAGCTCTAGCCAATTCAAATTGACATCACGTATGTAAAAAACATTTCATTGTTTTTGAAATATAAAATCTTTGCAAAAAATAATTTTCAAAACATAAATTTTTATTGTAGATCTATGGTAACGACCCGTTTGTTTTTCATGCCCATTCTCCTACGGGTAGTCGGTCAAAGATCAAGGTGGATAGAAACTGCCCCGTATCATTCCTTACCAATAGCAAGAAATAAACTGTCTTTGCATACAATTACGGTTACATGGATATGATTATTAAATTAATCTGAGAACTTTTAAACTCATAACCTCGATGACCTGGTGATTCTTGTGCTGTTTATTCAGTTATAGGGGAAGCATATAAAATGCTTTTATTCCAACATTATTTTTCCTTGCTGGGTACAACAACAACATATATTGATCAGAAATTGAGCGGTCTTAACTAAAAGAGTATAAGCTTGTTTGTGAAGCTAGAATCAATCAAGAGTACTTTCCAGTACAGCAGACAAAATTGTAATAAATGTTTTGCAGTGACACACGCAAAGATGAAGGCCATATACCAAATAACTGTTCATACTTTCTCAAGGAAACACACTCAAGCTCTGAAAACTTCATTACAAAAACGATGTAACTAAGGCAGGGTTGGGGCATATTAATTTTCTTTCAATAGCCTTTCATAGCCTTTTTTGCTTCATTACTCTTCCTTGTAGAGCTGAAATGTTTGAGTGTCAAGCTTTCTTGGCTTCTACGGCGACATTCCTTTCAACCCAATGGTGATATTATGGCCATGGAAGGATGCCCCCCCCCCAATCACGTTCTTGACGAAAAATTCGGGTTCATGTGGGATACTTGACAAACGTTTAACGTGCCGAAAGCCCATGAAATGCTGTCTTGTCGGAAAAACTGTGAGCCTGGTCCACCCTCCCTAACTTAAAAACTGAATTTTTACCACTGTTTTAACGCATGCTAGTGTTATAGTGTTAACCCCACTATGTCTGTGTCAAAGTAACGGTATCATTCTCAAACTGATAAATGTTTTAGCTGATAGATAACGCAAAAACGCAGGCAAAGCGTAGTATTTTCGGCATTGTTATTAGAATTGACAGGAAATTTATACGCTTTGCTTTCAAAGACGAAATGGATGAAAGGGAAAACGTGACGTTTTGATATATTGTCTGAGCATTTTACGTTGTTCTTGGAGGAAAAGGGGGTTGGTATATGTAATTGGGAAAATAAATACTCCCATTGGCGGTTCTTCTGTCCGCAACACCCAGTAAAGTTGCTGAGTTGGTAAGAAATTTTTCCCCAGTTTTGATGCATATGCCCTTAGCTTTGCCCTGAAATAAGGACTCCATTCAAACTGCAAAGAAAAACGAAAGTTACTGTGATGTAACATCTACAACCAAATCGTCAGACTTAGTCTAACATAACAAGAACACACTATCTTGATCCAACGTATCCTATCTTTAACATCATCGGGACAGGGTGTGACCGTGATACAACGAGACAGTGATACAATAGCATCGAAGACATAACATTTTACCTAAAGGTGATGTGCCGTCTTTTAATTGTATTAAAACAACAATGTTAGTTTTTCATTGCCGTTCTCGATACGAAATAAATAGTTTGCTCAAAATAATAAAGCCATTCATGGTTGTGACCTCAACTCAAGTCTGTGCAACCAAGCGCATAAGGCGTTTGGTATCGTCACTGCATCTGCACAAAGTTGCTGTAATTTTTTAAAATATTATTCTCCTAAAATTTTGAAGTATTCATCTTTTCAAATCTAATTTTTTTCAAAATGATGACGTGAAAAGAAGAATAAGATCTTGTTCATTCAAACTGGACCAACGCAGTGATTTTATTTTCATGGAAACTTGCTTAGTACAGCTCTCTGGATAACACAATGGCAAGGGAGAAATGTCTGGTTATTTTTGTTTTCATAGTAATATCACAATTAGGTGAGTTACGTTTTTATTCAATATTATAAAAAATGCACGCATTTTTATAGGATTAAGAAGATTTCGAATCGATTATCTTTTTGCTGCAGTAGAGTGTTATACGAACGTCCTGTTACAATACACTCTCCCCTTGTGCAAGAAGCATCCATCACAATATGAGGCAAACTAAGAAAAAGGCGCTGGTCTGCTAGCACTTACAATTAGAAAAATTAACATAGATTTTACAAGCTTATTTTCCGCTAGCAGAGTATCTTATCGCTCAACCAGGCATCTTAAAATGGTGTTTTCAATCCCTTTAAAACCACCGTCTTTGAAAGTATATGATGTTATATGAAGTTACACATAAATCTTAACGTGATATGCAAATTAGGTAATAAATTAAGATAACAGATAAATTAATAAATTTATGATAAATTGAGCTATTCCCCTGATTTTGCAATCACCCGAAATCCAGGTTGGGCAACCTTTTCGATAGTTTGTGTCAGGAGAAAATTTATTTCATTCCTGACATTTGCTGTAAAGAAGGACCAGTTGCTGTTAGTGGCATAAAAGCCAATCCAGCCTACTGTTAACAACAAACAAAAATAAAATGTTGGATAAAGAGGCTAGCTACCAGTTCCAATGAAGATGTCTAACCTAGTCTGACAACCATTTTAATAATATCACCGCGACACAATGTACAATTTTACATATGGACACGTTACGTATGGACATGTGTGACAAATGACTTTCATGCCAGCAAGTTCCTCGTAAATGGAACGACTTTAGTCCCCTTCCCCTCTTTTCTTTATTGTAAGGCTTGCTTAGTAATTGCTTCAGAGACCATTTTGAAAGAGAGCTATTTCCACAGCTTTGTTAGTAGCCTCTCTTCTTACGTACGTAAAAGAAGGAACATTGAGTTCCTATAGAAATAGGTGCTCTTACAATTTGTAAAAATGCTTTATCCGCTATGAATATAATAATTATATATAATTATATAATAATTGAATATAAAAATATAATAATTAGCAGGGACTTCTGAGTAAGAAGGCGGGAGAACTTCCAATTTCAAGCCGAAAGTTGTCTTCAAGGTACTTAAGAGCACGCAGATGGAAAGGTAACAGGATAATGTTTTGCAATACCCCCTCATTGCTAGCAGTTAAAGAAAAAAGTATTCATCAGTTTCTCGTGTAAAAGGGTCTCGGAATAATTTGTGTTCTGTTAGCTACATGCTATTTCAGAACATTTACATTGTCACAGGATTATGATTTCTAATCTCGAAAGGAAGTAAATATTGCTACAAAAATGTAATTTTTCATGCATTTTACAAGCTGCTTTTTACTTTTCATAGTATTATCGACACCGCTGACCGTTGTGTCAGACAAATCTGGTGAACAGCAAGTGAAAGAAGCGTTGCGAAAAGCCGAACAGGAGGCCGAGAAGGCAGCCAAGGAGGGCAAAACGACAGAGAAACCAAAGGATCAAGGGACTAAGGAATCAAATATCCAAGGTCATAAAAATGAGATGCTCGAAGGAATTAATAACGATAGAGACGAGCAAGCAAATAAACGCATGAAGGCTATGGCAGCCAAACTGAACAATTTAGTGATGAAATTCCAGAGAAAAGTGATGGCAAGTAAGAAACATTCAAAGGAAAAAGTTTTGTGTCCTTTAAGTCCTTTAAAGTTTTAGCTCATATTTGGAATTTTAGCTTAAATTTCGACCAACCAGCAATTTTTCAAAAACCTGTCGCTAACTATCAGGCATTGCTTCCAGATCCCCTACAGTCTTTTAAACTAATCACCTTTCAATTGACTCTCTAAAACTTTAGCAAGGACTAACGGATGAAGAAAATTAATCAGAGTTTGAAAACCATCCCTGCTCCAAAAGATCCATCAGCACTTAGGTTGTTATTGTAAGCGTGCGGAGACTCGTTGAATCAGTAGATTTTGGTTGATTGTCTTTATCGTGATTCTTTATAATGATACTGTGATTTAAGTATCTAAATGAACCTCTCCTATTCTAGATAAATTGCACCGTGCCCTTGAACGAAGAGTTGCCTTAGCAAACGTGGGCAAAAAGAGAGGTCAAGCATCTAAATCTTCAAGTGTATCGCAAAAAAATTCTGCCTTGGATCTCAGTGGACTGGGTACGAATTTCACCTTCTTCATTGTTTGCAATTCAAATCAAAGTATGAGAGCTTCTTTTGGTATCTTTTTAGATGACAGAACATGCTCTTGACATATTGCTGTTGGCCTAGCGGCCTAGCTTTAACCTCTCCAATTTCGGGAATGCCATCTAGCATATATAACATTTCTTTGGCGAAGAAATCTCTGTAACAAAAAACCTCTGCCTTGTATACATAATATTTTACAACAAGTTGACAAATCATTTTTGTTTGACGGTAGCAGATCCTTTGTCATCACCCAACAACCCCATGGCAACAGCGTACAAAGAGGATACAAGACTAGAAGATCGCTTAGCACTTGAGGCAGAAGAAGAAAAGAAAGTTAAAGATGGAGAAACATATGATGAAGATGCTGGATATGGTGACTCAATGAAGAACTACGCTGGAACGACCAGTCTATCCCCCAAGGAGCAGGCATCACAAGAAATGCAGGTACGGTATCACCAAGATGGCATGAAATAAAATTTATCGATATTTTCAATGTTTTGGAAGCATTTACTTCACGTTACTGTCTGTTGTAGCGAGCTGTCCATTTTTATGAAGTTACTAGAAGCTATGATCGCAGTAAATAATTTTTTCTATTGTTTGGGGGTCTGATAATGGAGCTTTTGCTGTATTTCGCTCTACAAAAGGAGAAATCTGCACAAGAGATCAACTGTATACTGTTATTAAAAAGATTTTTGATTGACATTTAGGTTATTACCTAATGATTCAGTGACGTTCGCAATTTAATCAAGAATACAAAATGATGCCCTATGTTAGAATATTTTAATCGGGGAAAAATCCAAAAGATTTAAGCAAATGGGATGCTTGTGTTTCTTTTTGTTTATTGCAAGATTCCTGATTGCTTGAATATATATCTACTTCAGCAATACAGTGCCCTGATATCGTCAGAGAGTAGCAGAGAACTATCTCAAATCCAAGACGAAATCTCAAAAGCGACACAAAGCAGCATGGGGAAAGTTTCTGTACAGGGAGAGAACTTGAATGCACCCTTAGAATCCACATCACCTGCAAAAGGCCTCGATTTAGGAGGGCTAGGAAGTCTGGGTGGTTCAAGTTTTGCTGGGTTTGGAAACAATCTTGGAGGGCTTGGATCTTTGGATAGTGGAGCAGCGCTAGGTTCACAATCACTCAGTCCACAGTCTCTCACAGGAGATTCTGGCTTACCAGGTAAGAAGCCTGGGATTCACTGGCATCTATACTATATTGTTGGTGTATACTTGCATTATGATCAAGCACCGTGTTTCATAATATAATAAAACCGCAATAACTCGAAGTCCCGATAACTCGAATCACTGATAACTCGAAGTCCCGATAACTCGAAGTCCTGATAACTCGAACACCTGATATCTTGGAACTCCGATAACTCGAAAATTCATTAACTCGAACATTTCATCGTTCCCTTGGATGCTTCTGTTTTTGGGAACACACTGTATCGTCTCAATACTTCAATATCATACCTCACTAGGTTTAAACCTTGGCGGACAATCTGATGCAGCAAGTGTCTTGGGTGGATCGTCGCAAGACCAAAGTCTCGCAGGTGCAATCGACATAAATCCAATGTCTGGATCTCAAAATGCAGAACAACTGCCTGGTTTGTTAGGCGGAGGAGCAGGGCTTCAGGGTGCAAGTCAAGATGCGGGACAGAGTCTTGGAGGAATGCCTGTGCAAGGAACGTTTAGCAAAAAGGTGAGCTGGAATCAAACATTATTTGACAGAAATGAGTAAATTAATTTTATACGTGAAGATGTCTGAGCGCAAAATCGAATTATGAGGATGTCTGGAGGAGAATTCTAATGATACCTGCAAACATTGCTGGTAATCCCCAAAAGCTTGAGTTCCCCTGTTATATTTTCAATTTTTTCCCAAATGATACTTTTGATCTCTCCCTCAAAACAACGTTGATAGTTTAGGCAAATTTAACACAAATGACAATGAAAAAACATACTTCATAATCTCCTACGTCATTTTGTAGTAAACCAACATTGTTTGAAGGTGATGGCTGAATTCCACTTGACGTAAGTGCTCCAAGATATTTGGCAATGATAGTACTTGGAGATTCTATGTGACGTCACAGAAAAGAGAAAGTGTAGAAAGGAAACTCCTTGTGGCACAGTTGTTGTGTTTTGTTTTATGGAAAGGGCGATAGACGATAAAAAACAATTCAAACATTGTGAGGAAAGGCACCCTTCGCTATTCACAACACAAACTTGCCTTGAGTGAGCTTCCTCAACGAAGGCAAACTAGGCAAGGTTGAATACATTCGAGCATGAGTTAGCAAAAGGCGTCGAGTAATTTAAATGGAGTTTCCTTTCTGCTTTTTCCCTGCTCTTTGGTAAAGCGTATCCATGAAATAATTCCCTGCAGAAGAAAAATAATTTGCAATACTATAAGAATAAAAAAAGAAGCAATGTGTACACTTTTATGTGCTATGCGTACAAACTTGTTTAGGCATGTTTCCCATGTTGTTTAAATATTAAACCAAAGCAAATTTTGTTACATGATCTTAAAGATAACGAGCAAAAATAAAAATTGGATCTAATTTCTTTTGCAGTCGAAAATCACAAAACAAAAAGCGAAGGTGAGTGTTTCCTGCAAAATTCTTTTACACAAGCCAGAATCGTTTTCATTTATTCCAAGGGTTAACGAAAAATAGTTAATGAAAACAAACTCGGTAAAAAGGGACGATACTCTTCTGCTATTAATATCTTCTTTAGTCACGCATATAGCCCACTCCATATCCAATGAAGAATAGATATTGTCGACATACGAACAAAAATACCGTAAATCCTTGAATAAGCCCCCCTTCGAATAAGCCCCCACCCTAGAACCATAAATTGTCAAAAAGCCCCCCTCCTCGAATAAGCCCCCACTGCTACCATAAATTCTCGAATCGGTCCCTTCCATTTGATAATTTTTGCGATCTGAGGTTGCCTATGGTGTTTTATTGAATTACCATAACAAATTCATACTTTTGGTAGTAATTAATTAAATTGTCATAAAGAAATTCCTACTAAAATAAACGAGGTCTTTTAAAAATGTCTTCTTTATGTCTACAATAATTTTACAAGCCCCCCTCGTATAAACTCCCCTCGAATAAGCCTCCATCCAAAAATATCAAAAATAAACAAGAGGCTAATTCGAGGATTTCAATATGGTTCTTTCATTTAAGAGAAATCACTGAGCATATCTGAATCATTCACAGGCATCCAAGTCAAAGAGACGCAACACACATAAAGCAAGAAAGGGAAGAAAGAATTGAGCAAGATTTATTCCCAGAAAGCAGAAAACAAGGCAGTGAACTAAACACTATAAACTTCTTTGTATGCAGCCCTATACTTCTTAGAAGCCGCATTTTGTAACATTTTCAAGTAAGAACTAACGATTTGTAGATTAACAACTACATTGAATTAAACACAGGGTCTAGACCATGTAAACACTGCTTCGATGAAGAATCCTGGTCTGGGCTAATTAAAACTAGAACCAAATTATTATCGATTCTTGCTTTACATTCAATTTTTTCTATCAATGTTTCTGGGGATTGGCAAACTGTGTTCTGAAGAAAACTGTTGTTTTTTAATAGATCCGTTCACGAATACAGAGAAATAGAGGTTATGAACCAAAATTCATAATTTGCTTGCACTGCAGTGTTTAGAAAATGTATTAATAAAGCTATTATTACTCGAGAATATAAATATTGGACATAATTTGTACCTTAAACCCGAGATGCAATATTCTATTTAACTACAAACTATAAACCATATTTTTCTGCTTCACGTCTCAAACAGTCTTAACATCGCGGTATGTTTGCTCTTAAAGCAGCAGAAGTTGAGATTGCTTAAGTTTTCAGGTTGCTTAAGTTTTTGGACTGCTTGGAGAAAGGAAAGAGGAAATGAAAAACTGAAACTTCTAAATATAGTTAAACAACTTCACATACTACAGAATTTTCTATAACAGCACCAAAACTACGGCGACCCATAGGCATTTGGAAACCTGTTGAGCAGTACACTTCTATTAGTGAATCACATTAAGGTATTTCAGCGATATTTGAGATCATTTTTTTTCATCATATCGACTTTGAAGGGCATTTTTCCCACACCAGAAACCCTCATAATTCCACTTCCCAATCATTCAGTTTCCGAGTGCCATTCAAAATTGGATTTTTCGTTACTTCCATTAAAAATTTACAAATATTCATAGCAAAATTCAAATTTAACACCCTGCAGCCTTATGTAACAAATATCGAGATTCTCGTGAAGGTATGAATTTAGGCCAATCGCCTCTTTAAAAATTCAGTTTGAAGATTCGTTAGGTGATGTGCAGGCTTGAAATTAGCACATAATCTTATAAAGAAAAGCATCAACAGCATTGAAACACAGCATACAGTGTCCGTGGATGTTTTAAAAAAACATGCAATACGGTTATTAACAAAATATTGTAAGACAGGTTTAAATAAACAACTAATAATGAAAGAGTTAAAAAACTTCCCCTTTGGCAATACATGCAGTCTCTACACATGCCTGTTTCTCATACTATGGCGTACTGTTGGTAAAGTAAGTCCCTTATAAGATAGTAGTCTTCGCACAGGGCTCCAGAAAGTCCTATTTTTCCAGCCTCACTCTAAAAATGAATTAATTTCATTCAAAACAAGGCTATACCGTACTTGATTGGTCATTAGAGTTAAACTAAGATTAATAATAACAAAGAGAAGGCCCATGAGCACTTATCAAAAAATTAAAGAAGAATCATAAAAAATCGTAACAAGAAACAGCACTTGGTTAACAAGAAAAACAGTAATTCATGCAATGGATTCCTAAAAACATGGAAATTTCAAAACAATTTACAGTAGGATCAAAAAAATCAGTCTGGTTATAATGCGGCTAAATAAATGCAATCAAAAATAAGACTCTCGACGAATATATCTGTTTAATAAAAATATATCTGTCTTTAAGTGACATATTGAAGAAATAAACGCAGAAGACAGTTTTCTAGAATTTCAACTTACCCGCCTGACTGCAATAATGTTATTACAAACGAGAACACCGCCGGCAAACTCAGCCTAAGAAACAAACAAGTATATTGCAGAGGAGATTCACACCTTGCAACGAAAAATACAGCAAGAAATCTCACGTCTGTGCGAGCAACTAAACTGAGGTAAAAATTGTCGTAGTTGCTTTTCTAGACTAATGCCTCGGGACTCGATGTTCTTATTAATATATAAGGCTTAAATTCTTTCAACAGGAATGTTTCCTCGTACAGGAAAAAAACGGGATAACTGATACAGTAAACATGGAATAATGGATAACTTGGAAGGCAAGCTAAATATCTTCGAAAGCTCAAAAAAATTGATCACACAAAGACAAATTTGAAGAGAAAAAAATTACATAAAATTCAAATTATCAGGAAGTCAAATTGTCGATAAAACTGGCTATTCATTTTGCTATTCCTTTTGGCATTTAAAATAACAAAACATAGAAATTGCACATTTTAAGGGAATGAGCATTTTTGGTCAGCACCTATGTATTCTCGACTCTTACATTTATGAAAGTTAAATAAATCCCATATTAGGCTGTATAATGTTCAAATGCAGTATCTTTGAGTCTAACCAAAATATTCTGAGGGTAAAACAGAGGTAGAATAGAGCTAGATCTAGTAAAAAAAGGTATTACTAGCATAAAGTACACAAAATTGTCGTATTTGACTTCTCACCTGAAATCCGGCTTTGGTTAAAACTTGCTTGAAGTCTGACAGCCTTGGCTCATCTACGAATACGCTTCGGTGTCCAGGCACCTATTAACAAAAGACTTAGATGGTAGCCCAACACACTTAACAAGGATGTTCGATTCAAGATAAGATCCGTGAAACAATCAGGCACGTGTAAAGGATAGAAGTAATGAAAAATATAGCATGAAAGAAAAAAGGCCACCTCCCCAAGAGTCTATTAAGAGACTATTCCTGGGACAGTCCATGATGCCTTGCAAAGTTTTGAATCCCATCTTATGTTTCATACTGTTTTTAAAGTAAAAAGCTTGCTGAGCCTATTCTACTTAGAGCAGGGCATGGCTTTAAGGGTTTCCAATCGAATTTTCTTAAAACTCCCTTCTTTGATAAAAAAGAAACCTTTTCTTTGCAACTAGTAAAAAGTAATAGTATGGAAGAACACAAGACATGACTCTTCAAAAGACAAAGCGAGCAATAAACCAGACCTCTTCAGACGGAAGTTGCTCCAGCACTGGAACAACATCCCTGCGATGATCATCATCCGTTTCCATTTTCTCATCCGATCTCGCGTCAATTTTAGAGCGTTCTATTACCAGTCGACCATCTACCCAAGCTAGCTCCGCTTCACGTGTCTGAGCAAATGAAAGCGAACTAACCAAGGAGTCTTTAAGCTTCACCTGCAAATGAAGAAAAGTATGAGCAATTCATGAAAGGGTGTTTGAACGAAAGGATATGGGGAAAAAAGTTATCAACAAATATATTGATATTGTGATCAGAAGTGACGAAGGATCCTGACTGTTGATGCAGGGGCCAGACATGAATCCGGATTGGAGAGCGAGTAAGACACCATTGGTATCTTTGTTAAGGCAAAGCACTTGTATAGATTCTAGTCAGCCATAACTTTGGTTACTGCAATCTCTCAAATCTTCATTGCATTCTTTGAAAGTATTGCAATAAAATATGCTGCTGACAAATTGAAATTGTTACAAAACATTTAAGGGTCGAGTGCTGCTAAACAGTTATTGTACCGTAAGCCGGAAGACGTTTTCCTTTCAGCGAATTGCTGCTGCATGTGAAATAATATTTAAATCTAGCCAAACAGCTGTCTCATTAACAACATTGATGTACAGAGACCCACTAACGAAAGCGAAAAAAAGAAGAGAGAGTATTTGCAAGATTAACAACAGGTTTCACATTTTACACCCAGAAAGTTAAGACACGATATTACTTTGTTGAGCACATGACCCAAAAATTTATGAGTCAAAAAGTCAATAATCAGTAAAAAACAAATTCTCGAAAATCTAATAAAACATAGTAAACATACTTGAGCAGCAAACAAAAGGGTGAGTTAAAAACAAGCTTTGCAGCGATATGACTAGGCTTCGAGAAAAAGGACTTTTCTAAAGAAGCCCAAAATTACCTGATAAATATGACTTTCTCTTGTAGCGTCTATCGTTTCGCCAATTCGAGGAGCAAACACCGTTCCTGACGTCATGCCTAGATTTTTCTTACAGTACTCCAAAAGATGTTCCGTCGCTTTTTCAGTTCCATGAACTAAAATCTGATTTAAAAATATGTCACTTGAATACTCTTGTACATATGGAGAATTTCAATATTCGATAAAAATGGAAGCTTAAATAATGTATGGATGGAGACAGCAACGAACATAGATCTACATACATAGATTATAAGTACTATAGCAATATCAATTGCTTTTTTATGGAAACAACCGCCTCAAACTTTGCTATTTTAATACAGAATGCAAGTAAATAAAAAAGGTAGGAAAATCAAACAGAAGTGTAAAGATTAAAAGAATCCCATTTATACGAAAAATTAAAATCAAGTAAAAAGAATAGGTGACGTCTAAGTACCAGTTGTCTTGGTTTTACCAGAGAAAGGATTCTTTTGATAGATTCACCATCAGACCTTCCTTCGAAATCTATATACTTTATTTGACATCTGAAAAATAACGGTTTTTGAAGGCAAAATAACAATATTGTCAAAAACAATGGTTGAAATGTTTGAAGAGATCTGTTTTATTTATCAGATTAATACACTGAAAAAGAACATTAAATTTGTTTTGACTAGGCTAAAATATATGTTTCGAAGGCAGTTACCACAATGTTAGTAGTTGTGATACATTTTTCTAGGAGCGCCAGAAATTCAACTGGTAGTTTGGAATTCTTTGAAAAAACTTTCTCAGAAATGCTATAAAAATCAGCAAAGCCAATAATAAAGAGTTTAGCGGAGGGAAGAGCGTCTCTTTTAGTTGAAAGTCCAATCTTTGGCCATGTTTTTTCACTGGAGAAACCAAAACCAACCCCACTCACTAATAAAAAGAGCCAGGCTTCGGTCGAAAATCAGTTGCCTAAATGATTTCCCAACTCATGTTTTGAAACATCTCTCAAGTTTTCATATTTTTCGATCACTCCTTCTTTGCGCAATACTCTCGCAAAGCCAAAAGCAACTAAATTTCAAAAATTGTGTTAGTTAAAAACGAAATAACATGAAATCTCACCTTATTTCAATCTTCTCTTTGGTAATAACACATTTTGTTGGAATCTTTGAAAGATCTGAAATTGAGGATAAATTTTTCACCTAAATTTTAGAGCAAAACAAACCAACTCCAAGTATATGTAGACAATTTTGCTGTAAGAAGTTTCCAATTTCCATTTTTTACCTATTCAATATACCAATGTGTGGATTACATTGATGTTGTATTGTACACACGATTAAGCACTCAAGGCAAATACATATTTCTCAAAATTTAGGCTTTAATATACGTACAGTGAACGTACAAAATTGAAGTTTTTTCGGGATACATTGAGTAAAAAAAGTTTCTCTTATACAATTTCAGTTCTTTTAAATAACTAAGATTACTTATTAAATTTCAACTTCTTCAATTCATACCTTTAATCGGAACTGATGTTTTTTCATCCTCTTCTTCCTACAAAAAGCGAGACTCAAAATGAAATAGCGGAGCTATGGTCACAAAGAGTCCAATAAAATTTTTCTACCAATGTAGAGATAGTGATGAGATATTCAGAGAAATTGAAAGAATGCGTGAATCATTTATAAAAAACAATAAACTGAACACATAATCCTGACTAAAAAAAGAATAAATATACACAAACAAAGTTACACGAATATCTATTTGAAAATGGCTTTGAAAAAAGGAAAAAATTTTTATATCATATAAATTTAGACGAAAAAGCTTTTAGCCAACATGATACAAAATGTTTGCTTTTTTCAAAGCCATTTTCAAATTCTGTGCCGCCAAAAAACTGTTCAAATATATGTTTCAGAGGAGTAGCAGGTACGTATTGTTCAAGGGGGACACAGTCCCTTTTTAACAAACTGATTGCAAAATAATCTTGTCATAGCTACTCCCAAGACCAAATGTTAGGAAATTATAGGGGGCGGTGACCATGCCCCAGATGCTACACATCTTTAAGTAGCTCTTCACTGTATATTGTTTGTCACACTCATTTCTTTTATTATCCTCTTTGAGCTTGATCGCCACATGCACAAGTGTTTTATCTAGTCTATTTACTCATTGAAAAGAGCGTGTTGATGGAACCTTCAACTTTCTTGAGTCAGAAAGGGGTGTGTCTAGGGCAGTGAATGGAAAATTCCATTGCAGTTAAAGACAGTCTGACTGTAGAGTTTTCTGTACTCAAAACAGCAAGGAAGTCTGTTTCTTTTTAAAAAAATCTAAATTTTGTCCAGCTTTGATTAGCTCTTATCGACAATATTTCATCATTTACGAGTAAATGATAAATCATGCAGGTATTGTTTTCAATTGAATAAAATTTGCCATACATCTTGTACAGCAGTATCCTCTTCCATTGGTGTTGAATCTTGGATTAAGAAGTAATCTTCTGGTCTGTGAAATGACGGAGAAAACTCAAGACACATAATCACGAGAACTTATGAAGTAAAAGCAACAATCCTAAAACTTCAATATGTAAATATTAAAGGAATACCCAGCATCATGTGATTTTAACCATATCCAATAGCAATTAGATTATAATTTTCCTAGATTGTGGGATTTTTGCTGTAACTATGATGATTATGCTTGCAATCTATCAAGCATTATGATAAGAATTTTAGGCCTACACTGATACAATGCAAATTGCAAACAGTAATGCATAAAAATATCCTTGCGAATAATGCATACTATTTACAACAGTCTTGTTAAATGGGCTTTGAAAGGAACTGCACATTTAATGGTGGGTGAAAAAATCTGTACTGCTTTAGATATGCTTTGAATCTCATTTCCGTACGGTCTGATTACAAATATACAAATTAGCATTATCTCAAACAACATAACACAATTGCTGCTCAAGCAAAGAAATTCAAGCCTATTTCTTTACTAAGAAGGGCTACAGTAACAAAATGCTTTCATACTTAATTATTTCACCATAATCATCCCATTTTAGTCTTTCTTCTTTGAACGGAAACATCGGAAATGTCTTAGCTTGCTTGAAAAAATTTCCTTTTGCTCTTAGCTACAAAAAATAGAATGGATCAATGTATTTGTTTTCCAATGTTGCAGATACCATATGAAGGAGTCAAGCAGAGATGCCACTTTTGTATGCCTGGCTTCTGAGTACTATATCAATTGCTGTCAATTGCGTGTCAATACCTTAGCCATACACAAATTTTCAAATCAATAACATGTTATAGCAAAAATTTATAGCGTTGAGAGTGTATTAAAAATATTTTTGTCTGTAAGGGAAAAATCTTGTCCGCACGATTTTAACAGAAGATCTTAGGAGATTTAAACAACTGTTGATCATCAGAACAATTCAAATTAAATTAGCAAATGGATCAAAATAGATAGGGAAAGAGTAACAGTTTTTTAAAATAACATAAGTCAACCCAATATAGATTACTAGAAATGAACGGCTTTACCTTGTCATCAGAAAGCATCAAATCGTATTTAGATTTCATTCCCATATTGATATTGTTTTGTGTATCCTCCTCCTCGCTTTCGCTGTCACTCTCCTCCTTATATTGGCTGGCACGTCTAAAAGCAAATAATCACGTGATTCAAAACAAGCTACCAAAAAAGGCAACGGAAAAAGGACAAAAAAGACGGTATATGTAAAAAATTGAATAAATAAAACAGACAATACATTACCTCTCAGCCTTTAGTTTCTCTTGTATTTTTTCTAATTTAGCTTTCTCTCGCTCAGCTTCTAAATATTTTTCTAATTCCTCTCCTTCAAGTTTCATCCGTGTTTTTATCTGCAAAGCATAAAGTCTTAATGGAAATTGAGGAAACAGAGTTTCAAATGAAACGTTAAGTTTGAAAAGCCTAATTACTTTCGCCAACGATTTTCAGTAACTGATGACATCTTTCTTTACCTAGCAGTTTTTAATTGCAGGTAACACCAAAAACTGAAAAATGAGGGCAGCACAGCATAGCGGGTGAAATCTTGATTGGCCGAGATGTCTCACCAACCTAGGTTTAATCTGTGAGCTAGAGCCCTGTGCGCTGATTGGCTAAATAGTATTGGTGAGATCGCTCAGCCAATCAAAATTTGGTCGCTATCACGAAATCCTTTAAAAAGCCAAATCGCTATTAGATAAAATATCGTTGATAGAGCAATTCAAGGAATATACTTAAAAGAAACAAAACAATATGCTGAAGCAGACCTGGATTTCGATAGATTCTAAATTGGGATTGTCAATAAGTTTTCTAGCCAAAGTTCCTGGAGGAGTAAGACTTGTAAAGATGATGCTATTGTTTGCAGAGTCAGCCCACTGTATAAAAAGACTTCTTGCAAAACCACAATTTAGATCCGCAGTGCTTGCTAGAACGACCTAAAGGGAAAGAACATTTCATTTTATTGCAGTACAAAGGATAGTAGCGAGATGCACATGAATGTTTAAAAACGTGAGAGGGTATGCCAGGAGATCTTTAGAGATCTTTTGAAGACTTATATAAGAACGTTAAACGTGAGGTAATACAAGAAGGAACTTATTCAAAATAATACTAGTACATGTTAAGATTTATATTCGTATCTTACATCCTTGAAATGCAACTAATTATGAATCTCTCCTACTGTGTGGGGTGATCGATGCACTAAAGTACGAGCGCAGTCAACCAAAGAGAGAGTGAAACTCAGATCGATAACTGAATCTATGTGCTGTTAAGTTGTAATAAAGTGGCTTCTTGACTAATAAATTTTCGTTGAAAGAAACGGACTAACCTTTGGTGAAGACACCTTGTTGACATCTGCAAGACTATGACAGAGTGTGATATGTCTAGAAAATAACCAAAGCAATCAGCAAGTTAATAAAAAGGTGGCCTATGCAATACTGTACGACTTGAAATTGTAACTACATACACACATAAAAACAACAGAGCATACACGATCACAGCCTCTACAACCAAGTACTGTTTTTCTTAATTGAGCTCTTCCAGAAATGGACAAGCACCTACAGTTAAATACCTTGGTTACTGGACTGGAGAAACAAGTCAGTAAAGAGGGCGGCAAAAAGGAGAAAAAGCCTAAAACACATTATATTGTAAGCTGCAGGAAGCACAGAGCTTTGAAGACTTTTCTTAAAGGGCAGAAACCCCTGGGATAAAAGGGTTTGGCAAAGAATGTGCCCGAGGTTTAGAAAAGGAGATCGAGTCACTGTCGTAACATTGATGTAACAATAGTCCTGGATAGTCAGAAAGATTAAGAAACACGAGCATTCAAGCAAAAAACTAAGAATCAATTGAATTCTGAAAAAACCGGTGCTGTGAAATTACGTGAAAATCCATCAATATGGCATGCTGGGTGAACTTCACAAACAGAGAATAAAAATACACTTCCCTCGTCTAATTACAGCCTTAATCTCCGTCTAAGGCAGCAAAACTCGACAGAAATGTATCGAATATTTAAAAACAAAAGAGACATTGACGATTATCGCCGTTTGCATCTGCAAAAACACTTTTAAGAAACTAGAGCATTCAACGTCAACCTTGAGGGCAAGTTTCTTATAAAAAATAAGGGCAAAAGTATAAATGCTTACTTAAACTGGAAAGGATTATTTCGCCCTGCTTCAAAGGTTTTCATCATACGATCACTCATCCATTCAACCTGAAAGAAGATGCAAAAGGACAAATTTAAAAAACCTTGAACATCAAATGACAAATAATGGAAAGATCTCAACAAAGGATTGGTGGCAGATCGGTTAATTGAAAGCTTACAAAAGTGTTCACATGCAAAATGCACATTTCAAACTCTTCATTGATCGAAGATCCAGAATTCCAAAAAGCTATTACGATCTGAAAGCTAACAAGAAGTATAAAGAGCCAATCTTGTGTGGACAGGCGTCTGCCGTCTTCTCAATCCGAATTGTGTGAATCGTCAGTACTTAAACATAGCAAACTGATATATTAAACATAGCAAATTTCCTATGCTATCATTTTGTTTCACATAGGTATAACAAATTATATAACCTCTTCTTTCAAGTATAGATAGAAATAACACTGCTTTTGTGCAAGCTATTTTCATATTTTCAGTGCAAACACCTACTATTACGATTAGTTATGATTTCGATTTGAAAAATAACAATATAAATTACTGAAAACTCAATTTGAATAATTTACGGAAAAAAATATTTAAGGGAAGCACCTGAGATTTTGCGAATTCCACTACGTTATAACTAACATTGTTGAGAAGACAAAGAGAATAGGCAAAAAGACCAGATTCTTGGGTTCTCCAAAGCTGATCCTGAAAACAAAGTTACAAGTGTTGTAATGAAAAAATAGTATAAAATGCGGTTGACCAGAGGTTGTGAAAACATTATGAAACATTATGAATATGAAAACATTAAAATATGAATTTAAAAATCTTCCTTTGTTCCAAAGTCGACCTACTCGGGCTTTATCACGGTGTTCACATATAATCTATTTGTTTCAAAGACCAATTTCACGATTTAAAGTATGGAAAGACATTTTTGAATCTGATAAAAATATTGCGACATTTTTAATATAACTCAGTTGAATAGGTTATTAATATTTAGCAGTGGCGGACACTTGGTCAAATATTGAGAGGGGGGGGGAGTAAGTCTATTGTTTTTATAAGATGATGTCACAGTTTACCTTTCTTTTAGAACAAAAGACCACTCCCCCCTCTCTCGCCCCCAGGAACCCGCCACTGCTATCCAGATATTAACACAGATATAAAAGTTTTAATTTGTTCTGTCTTTTCTTTAATGAAAGGAATCTACCTTTAAAACGAGGGTCTAAGATTTCCTGCAAGAAATGATGTTAATTGCCTATATGACAACAATTAGAACCATTCTCTATATCATCATAAACCTTCCTCCTGAATGCCTAATGACCCCTACAAGGTACAATTAGTCAGTTTGTGGCATGTGAGCAAGAAATCCACTCACAAGTAGCTGTGCTAGCTCCAGTACCCGCCCAGCTGTATCAACTGCTAACAGTACGTTTCCATTTCTTCTCACAGCTGTGTGAATATTGTCTAAAGAGTAAAAATTAATAAGAAATTACATTCACCATTTCAAATAGATGAATGGACATAAGTATGGGGAAAGTAGAAGGGAAAACGGGAAGAGGGTAGAATCAAATTACATTGATTCACTGAAATGTACAAAGTTTTCAACAAATATAAGTTCTTTCAAATTATATGGTTGCCTGATGATTGTAATTAATGTGAAATTGGGACACATAAATCGTAAATTGACACATTTTTAAAATGTTATAAAAGGGTTGAAAATATATAACAATATTATAAGAATAAATATGAAGAGCATCATCTACCCATTAGCTGAATGTCCCTCTCTTTCCTCCGTGCTTGTATGTTTAAAGCAGTAAAAGAGTCTGTTATCAGAAGTGATGGTCGACTTAAGGTTTCTAAAACTGCTCCATTGAGATGGCTAGAAATATCAATGGTTAAAAACAAACTAATTTCACGTAAAATGAGACCAGAGGAAGGGTTGAATTCATTTTCTACAAGGTTTTTAAATGTGATGTTGAAGAGTGAAAATTAGCAAAAAGAGGAAATGAGACCAGAGGAAGGGTTGAATTCATTTTCTACAAGGTTTTTAAATGTGATGTTGAAGAGTGAAAATTAGCAATGTTAAAAAATACTTTCAAAGAGTTTTCTGACACAAATACTTTCCTGTCATAAAATTTTCAAGCATTTATCAGACAATTTATACTCAGAAAAGTGTCAGACAAAAAGCTTAAGTTTGCTTTGAAGCACATTTGTTTTCTTCAAAGCAATTTTTAAAATCTATATTGCCATAAAGTTTTTTGTAAACTAAAGCCCTACATTTCTTTTTTGTGATTGTAGTCAACTGCATAGATGATGTCTTCTTCTCCTTCCTTCATAATTTTCCACATGGTTCCTCCAATCATGTGACCAGCAGCATATGGTGTGATACTGAGTCCATGGCCTCTTCCTACCAAAAACCATTGCATATAAAAGACTTGTGAACTGAATATTACATTTTTTCTAAGTTAAAGAAACATATCTAGGGCAGAATTTTCTTGTTAAAAAATGTCACAAAATGGTAGTGAAAAGTATCCAAATATTCAAACCTTTTAAGCTAACATGCTGTGAATACTTCAACTGGATGATTTTTTCAAAAGCAGTATCGACATCATCAAGTGAAAAAAGTTCAAAGTCTTCTTCATTCTGATGTGACTAGCAAAAGATAATATGAAAAATAATGGTAGCTGCAGTAAAAATGATACACATACCCTGGCAGTTTGTAAAATAATTAAAAAGTTAATCACTCTTCTTTACTGGAAAAAGTTGTGATTCAGTCTTAATTGCCACACATGCTACTGATAAGATATCCTGTGGGCTCCTTTAGTTGCTCTTTCTTGCTTCCATACATGTTGTCCTATATAATGGACTTGAAAAATGTATAAAAAATGGCTTTCTTATTCTTTGCAAACTATGTTTTCTGCATTTTAAACAATGCACCTATATACAAATTTAAGCAAAAAACTTAACATGGTAGTTTCTATCCTACACAGGCAGACCTATATAAAAGAAAACACCAGAGTGTGAATACCTGGAAAAAATCATACAAAAACATCTGACCCATTTTATAAACTGGAATGGTTGCATAAATGGGACAATTGAGACCACATTTTCCAAAGACGTATGGGATAGCACCTAGATGATACAAGTCTGGCTGGGACAGTAAAACAGCATCTATTTGACCAATGTGCCTGAAAATATAGAAAGAACAAAACATCTAATACACAAAATTTAACCTTGGCATTAAGATAACATTAAGATAACAGTGTAAAGAAAACACAACTTGTATCTGAAGGTAACATGAAGAAGCAATCGAAAACAATACAAATTCTAAAAGTAGATAAATCGCAGTGCAAGTGTGAGGATCACAAGACCAGAACTATGCAATAGGCATAATATAACAGAACAATAGTAAAAAGCATAATTAGCCATAAATATATAGTGGTGATCATAATAGATAATAATGAGTTCTTAAAAGGCATAACATTGAACACATATGTAATGTAAACATGTTCAGCTCTTAATTATGTTGTCAAAAATGACAACAATTATTTGATGCTCAAACTCTAACATGCCAGCAAATACCACCAAAGTTCATATTTTCAATATCAGCTAGAAGTGGGCAGTCTGTGAATGCATAAAACAAATACACAAAAGTGTAGATCTTACCATTTTATATTCTCAATAGAATCCATACTTAGAAGTTCATTCCATCCACAATCAAGTAAAAACCTGAATTCATCTACTTGCAGCAAATAGCAAAGTGGAGATTCATCTTGAGCACCAGACAGAGCGGTGAAGCGTATAATTGATGTCATGTTCTTATATTTCCCTTTGCCTCAACTAACAGATGTCAGTCTGAATAAAACCCATATATCGCTGAAAAAGATAAAAAATGCTTTTGAAATAATGCTACCAATTTCAGAAGACAGCAATGTTCTTTTAGTGTAACAAATGTCCACACATTTGTCAGGGACGAAAATAAGTTGCTAATTTTGGAGGGGCGTGGAAGGATGAAAATTCCAACTTTAAGTGAGAAATTTTTGATGCGACCAGTAAATATACTGTACCCACCAAATTGATATTTGTAAATAGCCCGAACACCATAGTTCTATTTTCTTTATAATTACCAAAACCTTACTCAACAAATAGCCTAAAGCATAAAAGCCTAAATCTCTAAATTTTGATTACCATGAAACAAAAATTTAAACTTGCTGTAAGAAGTAAAGCAACATTCAAGCAAAACCAGTATTAGATATACTTAATGATTAGTAGTATTCTTTCAGATCAATTGATCAATTTTATCTAAATTGATCAATTGATCAATTGATGCAGATCTATATATCTAAAATACATTTTTTTCACGATATAGAAGCACCCAGAATTCGAGCCTTTTATTTTTGTTCTTGATCGAAGAAAACTACTAACACTTTTCAGAGGACCAAATGCCTTTTCGTTCTTTACAATTGAAATGATGATTTGAGAGCAAACTTGTGCATATGCCTGATTCGAAAGATGAAACACTCTTCTTTGATCAAATACTTCTACTGCAATTTTGCAATGTGTTCTTGCTTCACAGCAGTTTTGTCATAGGAATTTATGATAATGAGTCAAGGACGTTAACAAATAACAGGGGGAGTTTAGCATAAACTCCTTTTTTATAAGAAGCGTTAAGAATTTCTAGTACTGAAAGTGTTTCTTAATCTTTTATTGAATTAACTACTCGTAGTTTCTTAAAAAACTCCCACTCTATAATTTTCTGATCAATGCGGGTATTATTATTCCAAACTGTAAAGTTTCAAGTTTCTTATCCGGAAATTCACCTTGCCTGTTCGTAATTTGATTCAACTCCCATCAGAAAGAAAGCAAACGGGGCAATTGTGCAATTTGGATCCAGTGGAGACGGGATTCACAATAGAAAATGATTAATGGATGAGTCAGATTCAGCCTGTGAATTTTGATGTTTAGAATTTTTACATTTAAAATAAAAAAACTTCTTAAAATATAAAATTCATAAGTTTGGACTTAAGAAAAAAATTCCAAGTCAACCGTTAAGTTTTCCAACTGTAACTGGATTTTCCAAACTTTGGGGGGGCGTTACGCCCCCCACGCCCCCCTATTATTTACGTGCCTGACATTTGTCATCACAAGCTTGCAGACATTTCATTTATCTGAAATTACTTAAAAAATATTATTCCAGGAAAGTATCTTTTAGATGAAAAAAGAATGATATTTTTCCTGAAGAAACCTTTGCCTAAAATATTTGAAACAAATAAAAGGAGAAAATCAGAAAAGCTAAATAATTTTAAGTGATGGTTTTTTCCATTCAATTTGTATAATTTTCTTTATCTTTGGTTGAAGGGGATATAGAAATATATCTCAAGTGGAAAATCATTGGAGTAAGATTCCTTTTACTTAGGTTTTTTAAAAAAGTTATTGGAAAACTGAAAGGGATGGTTCAGAAACCATACATATTTTGTCTAGGTTAAGGAACTTTTGTTTTACTTTGAGTTTTTATTTTTCTATAAAAATATTAAAAAAACAGTAAAAAAATTGGATCTATTGTTTTATAAACTTCACATAGGCCCTTTAGATAAATTTGATGCAAAATAATGAAGTGAAGCAGGAAAGTAGTTTGCATTAAAATGAGAAGAGCCAATTTTCTGAATTGCATTTTGCAAGGTCTGTATGTTATGCTTGACAAATTTTGTACGTATAAGCACTTTCCATACAGGCCAAGAGCAAAAACTATAAGATTATTTGTGTCAAAATTGTATGATATATTTAATCATCAAGATTTCATGAACACTTTGAGGCATATTTTTGACACAATATAATCGTAAACAGGCACCGCGGAGTAAGGGGGCTGGGAGGCTTTAGCGCCCCCTCCACTTTTTGCAAGAAATGCCAAATATTAAGTACTAACCTACCGGTAAAGCCTTTTTTAAACAGTTTTAGCCCCCCTACTTTTGTCAACGATCCGCGGTGCCTGGTAAATTGATTTAAATTTGCTGCAGTGCAGTTTTTCTTGAAAATGCCAGCTTCAACTCACGGCTATATCCATTGCTTATTGAGATGTGATGACCGATATTTTTGCTCTAGCAAAACCTATTGCTTGAATTGTGCTCTATAAAAGTAGCTTTTCTGGTCTTACACTTTTTGAAAATTTTCACTTTATTGGCAATTACATTCCCTTCTTCAGTCAATTCGCCAGCCTTTGACTTTCTTTTAACTTTCTTCTTTCATCGTAGTAGCATGTTCTTGAAATCACCACCGAGGCGCCATTACTGATAGCCTCGTTTCGGTGCTGATCTTTAACTCAATCAACTTAATCTCCCAAAACTGCAACAACGGGATTTGAAAAGAAGAAGACTTTGCTGATTGATGTGTTGATGTATGATTTCTGTTAACATTCTGGATTGGTCTCTAAAAATGCTATCTAAAGAACAAATTGACGAGGTATGTTTGAATAATCATGAATTTAATGCCTATTGATTATGTGAGACTTTAAGAAATATGCTGCAAAGAATTCGAAAAGTAACACCCTCTTGTCTTGCAAAAATATGGAATGATCTTTCCGGAAGAAATATGAAATTCTCCATATACATTTTCATTTCAAAATTATATTCAACCTTCCTTGTTACAACTATTCAGTTACAACTATTTTGTTATGGAAATGTACAATACATCCTCTGAGTTCAATAAATATGTTCTTACTCCCTGTTTTACTTTGTTCTTTAACTATAGGCTAGGGGGAGTTCCTCCTTTATTTTAAGAAATTGTGGTATGTTCAAATTAGACAAAACTTCTCTGTATATATTCTAGTTAACATTTAATACTTTTATATTAGATTTATATATTATAATCAAGATTAAAACCTTAAATTTTTAATTGCCCCATTTTTGAAAAGAGGTGTATAGAGGTCCGGATCCACCCTCTTGCCTTTTCTTGAAAATTCAAAACATCAACAAAACTCTAATTCAATTTGAGTAATATTTTCAAAAGTTTTTATATCTTCAAGTCAAAACTTCAATTAAAAATTTTAAAAACAGAAATTAAAGCTATTTTTTCTACAAATAGGCGATTACCTTTCTTATTAAGCAAAATTTTTAAAATTCAAAATGAATATCACTACCATCGCATTGATGAAAATTTTTAAAAAAAAGTGAATGCAGCATGGATGTGCATATAGTCTCATGCATGGTAGATGTTGCTATCTTGAATTAATTTGTTTTGGATATCAGAGGAGACTCCTCCAATACAGCATTCCTTCCCTCCTGACCTGCTTACCATCCTTTGTGTCTATGAAGACTGAGTTACAGTCACAGAAAACAAAATCTCCCAGATGTTATCATGCCTGCTCTGTCTCCACTGTCTTGGCATGAGAAAAAACATAAACTCTCTCTATCTGCAGCATCAAATTTTTTTCTACCATTTATATAGGTCTTTAAACATGACTTCCCTTGCTTTTTGCACATATCATGTTTCTGTCTGTAATATTATCAAGTGACAACGGTTTAGGCCTTTCTTGTTGAACAAAAATATTTTCAGTGGAATCAGTAATAAATCACATATTGTTACGGTTAGTTTGATCTTTGATATCAAAATAATTCTTTCCCGAAAAAAAACTTGGCTATTGTCTGTGATAAAAAAGTTTGTTGTGATCACAACACAGAAAATCAACAAATTATACCAAAACATGGGCTCCCAAAGTTTAAGTCTTGCCTTAATGAAAGAGCAGGACTTGAGATTCTGCCATTTCTGAAGGGTAGGAGTGTTATTGTTTTCTTCTATTGTGAATAAGGACCAAACACATGGCTACAAAATTGTTGCCCGCTTAGTCCTGCCTACAAAAGTTGGGCAGGACTTGCTACTTGGCTACATTTCAACAATATGCAATTGAATATAGGATACTCAAAATTATGTTAGAGTTGCAAAGTGACACCCTGTGTCTCCAAAGTGGAAAATGGGCACAACCTTGAAGAATATGGGTAAAAAATCATAAAATAAGATAAGAGAAGCCTAGGAATCTGGTATAAAATGATTTCAGAACACGATTCAACTTTTTTCCTTTTTTGATAATTGCTACCTTTGAAAAAATGACCATCCTGCTGGCAGGACAAGCAGGACTTTTGGCTTTGCCACTGACCACACTTCCTATGTTATGTAAGGAAGAGGGTGTCATATTTATATATTTGCAGAAAAATATGACAATTTCTTTTTGCATCCCATAGCTAACTTGCATTTTGCCGTTTGGATCAATAAAATAAAAAATCATCAGATATCAATGAAAGTTGGTTGTCCAAGAAAGATCAATTCAAAAAGCAAAAATTTCATTTAATTGTCTTATTTCCATTTCACAAGTTCCCTGTGTATGAGATTTTTGTTGTTGCTTACCCCCATTTAGTTGTTTATCATCATTTATCTGATCCAGACAATACGAAGTTGAAGTAAAACTTTGACTCATAGAGCCTCTGCAGCTATTTCAACATCCTGGATTGTATCTTTTTGATAAGTAGCTTCATCTTTTTTTATTCAATGAAACATTCCTTCAAGACAGGGGCAGACACTTGATCAAATATTGGGGGGCAAGCCTATTGTTTTGATAAGGTGACATCATATTTCCCCATTGTTTTAGAAAAAAAGACAACTGTCCTCCAAAATATTGAGGGGTGACTGCACCCCTTGCCCCCCCCCCTCCAGGTGTCCACTACTGCTTCAAGAATGTAACTAATTGAAGTTAATTTCTTATTGTCTTCTTTTAATACTTTCTGTTTTCTACCTCTTTCTTTGTTTCTTTTTTAAAAAATTATAGAGATATTTTTAACCTTTAAATTTAAAGCTTATTTCTTTTTACAAAAATGTTATGCTTTCCTTTATCAGTTTCACTCAAAAGGCTATTTGGTGCTGAAGGACCTGTTCACCCCTGCTGAATGTGATGCACTGATGAAAAGATGTGGCGAGTTTGTTGATGATTTTGATTTCAGTACACATCCAAAATCAGTTTTTTCAACAGTATCACCAGTATGTATGCAAACCATTTTCAACTAATCTCTTGTGTCTTTTAGAGCTTATATTGCAAAACTTTTCCTTTGCATCTTCCCTTTTAGAATTTGAATTCCTGAGTGCCACACCCCCACCATGTAAATGTATGTTGCTGTAGCACGTAAAACTTGGCTATCGATATGAGAAAATATTTGCAAAACAACCTTTCTTGGTCATTGAGCATATTATGTCTCTGTTATATTATGGTGCCTGAATATAGTTATGTTTTGTGCAAAAGGTAGAGTTTTTTAGTAATGGGCTAATTATACTGTAGTAAGCATGTTCAGATATCTAGACTATAACAAAAGTGCAGCTATGCATTTCCACCAGAGCTATAAAATTGATGATATGTGAATATCGATAATCCAAGGTAGAAATATCTAAATATTACTACAAAATGGTCATTCCTCTTTGTCCTGAAAATGGTAGGGTAACTTTCTCCATATGGGCAGCTCCTTTCAATAAGGCAATGAGGAAATTGGTGTAAGTTTTTCAAAATACTGACATTTCTGTTTTAATGAATATTAAACATTTTAAAGTCTATAAGATTGCTATTTTAGTGTGTTTTATTAAGTATCTTTTAATATCATATTTGTTGTATTCTATTCATTATATGAAAGACAGGGTATTATAATATATCCTGCAAATAATTATATTTGTTATAAAAATTCATTCTAGAAAAATGATGATTATTTTATGGCCAGTGTAGACAAAATAAGATTCTTCCTTGAGGATGGAGTTTTGGATGAAAAAGGTCAGTTGGAGAATACTGACAAAGTTTTTTATTTTATTTTGCAGTGGTAGCATATTAAATATTTGGTGCAGCAAGATATTTAAATTTATCTAAAAATTAGATTTTTTGTCTGAATGAAGTAGACAAAAAAGGAGGCTCAGAAAATTCACTGTCTTCATTCAAGTTGCATTGCTATTAAAATTCATCCTAGAAACGTGATGATTATTTTATGGCCAGTGGAGACAAAATAAGATTCTTCCTTGAGGATGGAGTTTTGGATGAAAAAGGTCAGTTGGAGAATACTGACAAAGTTTTTTATTTTATTGTGCAGTAGTAGCATATTAAATTTTTGGTGCGGCAAGATATTTAAATTTATCTAAAAATTAGATTTTTGTCTGAATGAAGTAGACAAAAAAGGAGGCTCAGAAAATTCACTGTCTTCATTCAAGTTACATTGCATAATGATGTTTTTTGTCCATAAATCAAGACAATTGATGATTTTTCAACTTTGAGATATGTTTGCTTTGCTTTGATAGAATATCTAACTTTTTGGTTCCTAAGTCTATGACATCTCAAAGTATGATATGATATGTTTCTGCTTTTCAATGCTTTTTTCAAAGTTTGTGGTACAGAAGGCTTATTTGACTCTTCAACAGAAATTACAGCTTTTAAAATTTAAAAAATACATGGCTGCTCATTTGAGTGAAGTTAATTTTCCTATTTTAAATGATGCAAATTTTTCATTGAAGTTGTCTATACTTGAAATTAAATTTATATGCATTGCTAGCATGACCAGCACATTAATCCTCCTGCTGTGGCCAACAAATTGTTTTTAAGTATTATAACAATTGTAATATTGAATAAGTCATGTTTTTGTACTGAAGAAGTAGTCAAAATCATTGAAATAGGGATTATATAAAACTTCTCCTGATCTATATTCTCTGTTTGGGATTGTCTCTTTGGCAAAAAAGAATAATAGAGTTACAAAAAAATGTCTATGCCTGGTGATACCTTTTAAGATAGTAATACCAGTTCATCAGAGAGTAAGTTGCAGGTTGACATACTTTCGACATAGGACCATGTCTTGGCACAAATACCTCTGCAGCCAAAGATTTAAACTTTTTTGCAAGATAAAGCAAGGTGATAAATATTTTCCAAATTGGGACCAATATGAACCCCTCCATAGGAAAAAGTCACAAGTGATCTTGAAGGCCTTTGGCCTTGATCTATTCCTGCCTAAAAAGATGTCAGAAAAGTGTCAGAATCAATTAGAATACATACAGCACCTTTCAAAATATAGTGTCTGGTGTTCCCCAAGGTTCTATACTAGGCCTAATTCTTTTTAACTCTACCTAAACGACCTTTTCTATTTATTAAGATAACAGAAGTGTATAATTATGCAGATGACAGTATGTTAGTGCATTTCTCAAATGAAATCCTTTGCTAGATCTTGTAAAAATCTTAGAGGAAGAATCAAATGTCACTTTACATTGGCTTGAAAGCAAAAAGATTATAGAAAACCCTGAAAATTTAATACTTTGATTGTAAAGAGAGACCGATCCGACACAAATGGCATACCAATCAATTTGAAAGACCACACGATAAGAACTTTATGCATATCTCTCGTTCATGAAGCTGGCAATATTGAAATTCATAAGACTTTGAAAAAACAAAATCCTACTTTTAGACCTAATCAAGTTAGTTACATTTGGTACAAACAGTCTCAGATCTTTAGATCCCAAGGTGTGGAATAGTTTACCAAACAAGATCAAATCCTTGAAAACTGTAAACATATTCAAACAATTGATAAAGCAATGGTCTGGCATTCAATGATATTGTAATGTATGTAGATATGAAGACTCTTGAAACCAATAATTCAAACGATTGCAGCATCATAAAAATCAGTTCTGTCAGCATAATCGAATGGGGGGGGGGGGGAGTTTTGGAATTTAGTAGTTTTATGAAATGTATTATAATCTTCATAAATTTTGTGTTTTAGAATTTTTCGTAAATTTGTTATTACATTTTTGTAAAAGTTAGAAAATAAGAAATTTCCGGAAATTTGCTAAATTTGTTTCAAGTTTTTGGGTGGAGTTTGAAATGTAGTAGTTTTATGACTTTGTTATCACTTTGTTATTCGAATTAGATTAGTTTCTTTTCATTTTGTAATTAGAAACTAGAATTATTTGTATTTGAATTATAATAAGATTACAACAGCAACAAAGACCTGCATCTATACTAATCATTGTACTCAATGTGGCTAAATGTAATTATTATTTACGATAGATCACTTTGATTGATTCTTCACATTCATAGGTAACTTAAACAGAAGCAAGCATCTGGCAATAAATAAAATGGGTCACGGTAAGCCATATAGCATGAAATACTTTAGATGTCATGTCAATGTTTGCAGCATTTATTTAAAGTTATGAAATACATGTGTATATGCTAAGAGAATTTTGGAAAAAAAATATTGTTATTGTTAAAAACTGTATATTGAAAAATGTTATCTAAGTTCTTTACTTTGCTGAAACTAGTTATTTTTCAACATTTCTTTCCAGGCTTCCACTATCTTGATCCCATTTTCAAAAATATGACTTTTGACAAGAGAATACAGGTGACATTTCAAGCTTGGTACCTGTTAAATTGAGAAAGCGCTTCTCGAATTTTTGATTCAATCAGAAGTTAATAGCTATCGGGAAACAAAATTTCTAGCGCCTAAGGATAGCACATTTCAAGATGTTCTCACACATTGTAACTTGTAAATATTCTTGATGAAAAATGAAATTTATTTGAGATCTAGTATCCCCAACAGTATCACACCTAGAAATTTTAAAATATCCTTGTACAGCAACACATTTTCGTCTAATCAAATATAGCCAATCATATTATCTATATTGAGTTGCTGCTTTGAAGTGACCAGTGTCTTTAAAGTACATCCTTGATTTCTTGTTCAGTAACTTTACAAGCTAGAAGAGTACTGAGTATTTTGACAGTTTTCAAAGTGTAGTTGTAGCCATTTCTTGAAGGTATTGCACCCTATTGCAAAAAATTGGTCAATGTGCTAACTTTTGTTGTCCCTCAAATCCTTTCTTGTGTGGTCTGATTTCTCCAATTTATAGTAGCTTCAATGCATTTGAGAGAGAAAGAAAAAAGCCTAAGAAGAAAAACATGTCTGTACTCTTCTGCAGTTGGCAAGGTCAAAAATAGTGATGAAAACTGTCTGATGATTCAATTTATTTTTTATTTCGTCTGTCATTTAACTTAATCTTATCAAGTTCTTTTTAAGGTTTCAAGTATCAATGGTATTAAGAAATGGACGACACAACTGCCCCAGTGTCAGAATTATGTTACCCTAATTTTGTCTAAAGCACAGCTCCAAAAGTCTGTCTAGGTTAAAAACTGTTTGGTTTGCAATTTGTTTGCTATATATCAAATCTCACTATTGTGCTGTTAAATAATTTTTAGATTATTTGATAAATAAGTAATGTAATATCCTTATGTATCTTTTTCCAGAATATAATCAAGTCCCTAGAATTTAAGAAGCCAAAGATCCCACAAAGTATGTACATCTTCAAGGTACGGGCACTTCTGTAATTAGGAATCTTTGTTTAGACAAATTAATGTCATATCCAAATGAATAAAATTGTCTTTAGCTATGAGATTTCTGAAGGCAGTGAAGGTGAAAAAGTAGATTGTTCTGGTATTGTGACATCCGAAAGTTTGGAGCTGTTTTGACTGCATTTGGAGATTCCAAGCAGTTTCTTAGAATTAAGTTTACAATCCCTGCTAAAAGTTTGTTGCTAAGAGTGAATGGCCTGGGTTACAGGCCGTTGCTAAAATAATTGACACTTCACTTCCATTCAGGCATGCTCCGATACGCTGGTGACAATTTTAATCAAAGAGAAGCTTGCAAGAAATCGAAACAAAGAAATTATTTTTTGATAATAATCAAATATATTTTTGTCACAATAGGAAACGCTCAGAGATTTAAATTTTTGACTATTTTTTTTGCTCAAGCTATTCACTTGAAATTCAGGCTATGCATTTTTTTGAAAATATTTATTTAACTGTCTCCGATAGGAAGACAAACACTGCACCCCCTCTCCCTTAAAACGATGTTTGTTGCAGAGTTAAATATCTTAAATTAATTTATCTTTTTCCGATATCGTAGCTATCAGAAAAGATTCCATTGAACTACACCGAACCTCGTCTCGTTGCATATAAGTGTTTCTAAGACGTTGGTGTATAAATATAACGACTATTATTTGTATAGTAGGTACATAAATACCTACTTTTTATTTCCTAGCCATAAAATTTTGAGCACTTAAAAACTCATTAAAAAGATCACGATCTTTCTGTTGCAAAGATGATTTTTTCAGTTGCAAAGAACGTGGACATGTTTTTAATTCGTCACAAATATCCACAGAGCATGAAATACTTTAGGCAGGGCCATGAATTCCAAAGTAACTTTGTCATCCAAGTATTGATTTCCTTGTCATCAATGACATGACACTAGCATATTTCATTGTCATACATTCAGATATTTTCGTATTTTTTCTAGCAACCTAAAATTGGCGGAGTCGGTGAGAAATTTATTTAATTGTAAGCTTTATTTAGATGCAAAATTCTGTTGTTTGATATACCATATTCGTAAAAAAATTTATTTTCTCAATATTATGACAAACATTATCTGTTGCAAAAGTTCATATAAACTGTTTTTCTATGCTTTTCAGAGCAGTATAATAGGAGGAGGAAATCCAGGGGCAGGGCAGGGGGGAGGGCTGGGGGCAGGGGACAGGGCAGTGGGGCCGCACTTTTCAATGAGATATGATGTTGATTATGCGTATTGATATAAAAAACAACTTTGAAGGCACAAATCCTGCTGTGTGGTTTCACCTCAGAGCTATACAGATACGTCTTGTAGCTCATGAATCACGAGTTAGAAAGTCATTATATGTTATAAAGCGTTGTGTCCTTATGAGCCTGGATATGAAATCGGCAGCTTTATCAAAAGATTGAAAGATGTCCTTTAGTAATGCATTGTTTTCTTCTAGTCACCCCGCACCAAGATGCGACGTTTTTGATGACAAAACCCTCGAAGGTGGTCGGGGTATGGATAGCCTTAGAGGATGCAACGCTTGAAAATGGATGCTTGTGGTTTATACCTGGCTCTCACACAAGTAAATTTCTTTCAATCTTAGCTTGCTTTAATTAAACGCAGGGTGCAGTTTTGCTTTGCATTTAGTCTTGAGGATTTCTCTTTTTCCAAAGTGCACATGTATGTGGCCAGGGAGGGGATAGTAAATTTGAATCAATATAATAAACCAATCTGGTGAGTTATAAAAGGAGATACCAATCCAGTAAAGGCAAGCTAAAATTCAGGTCTTCAATTCAAGGGGCCCATTACGCGAGAATGCGCGGGAAACGATCACCAGGCACAATTACACGTCCCGCGCAGCTTTCCATTAAATTTCCCCTTCACGGCAGGATCATTATGGGCTAGCATCATCTTGCGCAGGCACCTTTCATTAAATCGTTATTTACAAATTGCTAGTTGTAATATAAAATTGTCTAAGAAAGTTTTCTTTTGTCGTCTTAAAATTTGTTAGGTCTCTATATCAGGGGCCATTTTCAGGGATTGAGTTTTACGGGCCATCCTCTGAGCTGCCTTGCATTCAATTAAGGTCTTCCAACGTTTATTACCATATCCCAATCCAGTCATTGTTTTCGTTTGGAATATATGTCTATGAAAATTGGAATAATTTCTTTTACAGAGCAGGTCACACGAAAGATGATAAGAAACCCGGAAGGTACATCTCCACCCACTATATATGTTGGGAAAGAAGAGGATTACGACATGTCAAAGTTTATTCCTGCTGAAGTCACCAGAGGTATTTGTTCTCTTGTGTTTACGACTCAGTGTCGTGTTTTAAGAATGGTGATTTCGTAGTGTTCTAACTTCGCTGCACAAGCAATGACTGTTCTATCTCTGTCACAAAAGCAATTACTTTGATTATCGCATATGTTGTCACTATTATTCACTTTAAAATATGAATGTAAATATTTTTCTGGAAAGAAATTACTCAAAATTTCACCAAAACCGTCAATTAACTAACATCATCTTATGATTTACTTTTTACGTCCTTGTGATAAAAGACCAATCCTGTAGTAACAAATTATCAGTTTTAAAATTCAGTGGTTAGCTTCGTAGATTTTCATTAAAGCCTAACGTTAGTCAAGTTTTAAGCTGCTGCACAAAAAATATTTGATGGAAAATGAGAGCAATTTTGTAAATTTTAGGTTCATGTGTTCTTATTCACGGAGAAGTTGTTCATAAAAGCGAGCAAAACACGTCAGATCGGTCTCGACAGATTTACACGTTTCATATCTACGAAAGCGATCAAACAGAGTGGACAAAAGAGAATTGGTTTGTATAGAATCCTCTTCAATGTTACAATACATAGTCCAGTGATTTACCATACTCAACCAGGCCTAAGGGGAGTGGACCGTAGTGGTTTGTGTCCCATATTACACTTGCGTATATTGCCATTATTTGATTTATCAACAATTATTTTATTCTCAGAAGTTGACCGTAAATATGGCATGACACCCCTCCTCTTTTCCATGCCAGGAAACATACTTTGTAACCAACTTCGTAACCAAACTATCTAAAACGCTAAGCAGCCATGGGCAGATTCATAATTTAATATTTCAAATATATCACCCTGATTGGCTTGCTTTACGTTCCATGGCTGCATCGAATCACATTCGAAATCATTGCTAAATGTTCTTCGCTTTTACACAAATTTTTAACAATTTTCATCCTGTGGTGGAAATTAGTTTATCTGTAATCTTCATAAAATTTATAACAACATGCTGATATCTTAAAGTTGCTATTGTTTTATGTGTTGTGTTTCTCTAAATATCTTCTAAATTTTTCTTACAGGCTTCAACCCACAGACGAGCATCCTTTTCCATTATTATACACAAATGAAGACTAAGGACAAACTTTCTCCAAACAAGGACCCATTGATTCGCAAATTTTCACAATCTATAATAAAGCTTTTAACAAATTAAAAAATTTTTTGCAAAAATTTTCCCTTTTATCTACTTTTTAAAGTACCATTGTCTAGGCTTTGTTTCAGCTATTGCTTAACTTAATCACACAAAATTTTTATCGGTAATAAAATTGAACAGAATTTAGATCAGCTTCTAAATAACTGAATATCATATTTTCGCTTGTGGCTAGTTTCGTAGATTATTATATAGGTTTTTCATATAGTTTTTTTTCTGTTTTCGGAACAACTTATCTTGCGTTTGTACATAAGGTGAAAAAAGAGGATAGACACTCGCTCGGCCCTAGCAATTGTCGTCAGAGTGTAATAATAACTCAAGTAAGATTGCAATGATGTCATCACTGCAGAGGCGATCTAGAGATCATTGATTCTTGTCTACACCAACCTGACCAAGTTAGGTGGAAAGTTCAGCTCGCTTAGCGGCCATTATGAGTGGCGAATCTGTCTACTATACCCAAATGGAATAAGCGTCATGAAAAGAAAGTGCTAACAGCAGCTAGCGGTGAATTATGTTACTGCAAATTTAATCAAGAAAACGTAGACTAAAAGCTTCACTGAAAGGCCAAATGTATAAATTTGCAATTAATAAATTCGACAAACCATTCAGTATTTATTGTCGCAATCTAGACTCTGCAGAAACACCAGAGGTACACTTTTTAAAATTAAAGTCGGCAATGCTTATCCGGTGAAGGAATTGCTCACTACAAACAATTTTTAAAAATCATTACACATATTAGTTTAAATTGAGCATGCACATTCATCCATATTATGTACTCCATTCCTACTTAGAAACTGGCTGTGTACTCTTGATTGGCTCAAGATTTCATTGGAGGCAGTTTGGCAAAGCTGTATTATTGCCAACATTCACACCTTAGCTATGCCATTTCTGTCGGCAATTGGGTAACTGTAACCCCCCCCCCCCCCGCATCCCCACAAAAACTTTCTTCAGCTTTGCCTCTTTTCTCTACCTTCTCAGTAAGTATCCCATCACTTCTAAATATTCTTATTACTAATCACAGTTTATTTTTATGGATATATGTAAGAGAAAGTAAAACGATATACAAAGGATTTATTCAAGTTATTCAAATTGTTTCTCTCAAGTTTTTACTAAGCTTGTAACAACCAACTAGTCTGACCATTCGTCATCGAAATCGTCCTCTTCCTCATCGTCATCTTCATCTATGGTAAAATATAATGATGATTAAATCAGAGTTAATTTAACGAGGGGCTTTTTGGCTTTAACTAATTCGCTTGGGATTGTTATTATTTCTTCTTCGTTATGGTCTCTTGTACCACGACTCCTCGCGTTTTTCTTGTATCTTCTCTACTAGTTTATGGGCAATGCGGGGAGTCTTTCGGCCCCCTGGGAATTTGATTTGTAAAACTTGGGTAAGATGTGTGTCTCGTGGCGTTTTTACATTCCCTAGGTTAATCTAGGGGCATTTCAGGTTTTGGCATAGCCTGGGCCTCACCTTGCTGGGTAAAGCCACAATACAAGTAGGTTGTTTTATTTTCCCAACCCCTTCTTCCCTCATTTTGTTTCTTTATATGAAATGCCTTTTCAGTATAGCCTTGGGTGTTGAGTTTCTTTTACGGCATTGTTAAAACGTCTCATACCTTTAGGCATCTTTTATGCTATTTAGCGTTTTTTGATGCTATTACGTGGGACTGGTGCATCGCCTATTAGTGGGGAAAAGAGGCTTTTCCTGTTTATTCCTTCCTAATTATCAATCAAATTTAGGGGTTATGGTAGGTTGAACGATTTGTGTCGATGCACCAACGGCCCAACTTGCTCTCGATGATGTGGGAACGTAGCCTCATGACTGACTTTCTGATGTCTATGGCAGTTTATGCCCTTTATTTTGCATTGATATTTCATTCCTGAGTTAGTAAATTGACGTGATTTGAAGAAAAACTCAAAACTCCACTTGAAAAAACGCACACATTGCGTATTCACTACGGCATAAATTTCGATATGATCAAAATTAAATTTTGCGATACCAAACAAACAAAAGTTGCTACTCGGTAATTCAGGCCTGATGAGAACTGGCTTGATGCGATCTGCTGGAAATCATGCCCGGACTTGCGTACCTGTAATTAACGTCGAGGCACAAAATGCTCAAGTAAAACTATTAAAGATAAAGAATACAACTAAGTACTTACGCTTGCATAGGGCTTCGCATAAAAAATAAGGAAATGGTGGGTTCCTATCCATGAAAAAGGCATATTTCGAAGGGGTTCAGAATGACTTTTCAGTTCCACTGATTTATCGAGGAAAATTTGAAGAGTGTTGAAGCAAAATAAGGAGAAGGGAGTGTAACTGTATCTCACCTGATGACTGAATATGCTTTTGCCTGTCTTGCAACGCCTTCATTAAAGCTCCTGCCATTCCAACAGGCTCTTCTGTTGAAGCATCATCATCATGGGAAACCTGAATAGAATAGTTCATTTCGTTAAGTAAAGCACTAAGTAGGAGCTAATACAAGCTAGGAGAAGGTTTTTGTTAATTCAAACTTTGTCGCATGCGTTAACAACAGGTAAAAATCCTGCTATGAGATTTTCTTGATTGGCACATTATGATAGAAACTGCCCCTATACAACGCTACCGATAAAATTCAGAGAAAAAAGATTTGAAAGCAGTTGGGTCATCTAAGATTCACTGCCGATGATCATCTATTAATCTCTCGAAGAAATCTTAATCATATAATTCAATAAGGGTATGGTATAGAAATACAATAAGGGGTATCATCCAAATGTATTGAAAAGGAAGTACCATCTTGTATAATGACTACATGAACAACGCACATACTTTGTCGCCAAAAGGATTGATTGATTCAGGGTTTATCATGCTCGAATATTCATAAATTTCATACCGCTTTAAGCTCTTTTCCTTTTCTAATTGCATCTAAAAGAGCATCTCTACCATCAACGGAAGTAGACTTTCTTTGTTCATTGTCAGTCTTCTTTAGCTTTGCCCCCAAATGAATCTGGTCCAAGAGAGCACCTCTTCCGCTTCCTCCAGAGGGAGCTGGGGCATTGCTTCTGGCACCACCCATTGCAACCGGAGGTGGCGGGGGTGGACATGGGGCTGGTGGTGCTGCAGGAGGTGGTGGTGGTGGAGGGGGGGCACCTCCACCAATTGGTGGTCCACGAGGTGGCTGTGGAACGCTTCTACCTGGTGGGGGTGGTGGAGGAGGACCACCACGAGAGGGTGGTGGTGGTGGTGGGGCACTAGAGCCTCTTGAAGGAGGTGGTGGTGGTGGAGCATTCCCTCTTGAAGGGGGTGGTGGTGGTGGTACACCGCGTCCTGGAGGTGGTCTTGGCGCCCCACGTGAAGGTGGCGGCGGTGCTACAAGACCTAAAAATAGACAGTAAACATAAAAACTGGAGTAAACATCAAATTTTTTTAATTTTAATGTGCGCAAATTTACAGTAAGTTCTAGCCATAACATGAAAAAATGCAATAAAATGCAGCCATCTGGTGTTTAGTGGCGTAGATATATTCCCAGAGCTCAAATCAAAACCTGACAGATCAACGTTTGATGCTCTTCAAATCTTAAATAGATTCAATGAATAAACTGTTATTTACAAAGTATCTTAGGGATTTTATCCTGACCTTCCTGATGCATCCTGTACAGTTATTGATGGATTAGACTGATAGTATTATTATATGACGCATTAAGAGCTCTGACGCTTACTAATTCATTGCAATTTTTGAAGATTCAGATTACAAAAACTCGAGCAAATGTCATTATATTTTACCGTATTGCTCGGTGTATAAGTCCAATTTCTAGTTCCATAAAATACTTGTGAAACGCAGTGGCATAATTTTGTGAAAAATTGCTCCGTGTTCGTAGGTGTAGTTTAAAGAAAAATTTATGCAAAAGAGATTTGAACAACTTTTGATGCAGGAGTGAAAACTGCATTTTTAGAATTAAAATTCAATGTCGTTTTTGTCAGCCAAAACTCAAAATGCAAAAACGAATGAAGTAGGAAGCGAAATACGAGACAAAAGCTGTGGAATAAATAGAGTAACTCTTTAATATAGAGCAGCACAATTTTTTTCAACCATTTCCACAATAAAATATTAAGCAGTCGCAATTATAACAGCAACGTTTGTGGGTTGACTTATACGCCGGGCATTGCTAAAAGTCGTGAATTTCTGAACAAAAATTCAAGGTCAACTTATATGCCGGTTTGACTTATACGGCGGGTCGACTTGTTCGCTGAGAAATACGGTACTGGTTTTACAGTTTTCACGATTACTCGCTTTTTTAGCTTAATATAAAGCATAAACATTAGACACTGCAGAGGCCTTCTGTTTTGTTCTATGCTTACAGATCTCCAAACAATACTTACTATCGTCACGTGATGGTGGTTGGGGAAGTGGTTTAAAACACTCCTCCATTTCTGCAGCAGCTTTCTCTATGCCTCCATGCTTTTCCACAAAATCATAAATGAATTTGGAGGTCTCTTCATCCTCCAATTCTTTTTCAGTAATACCAGCACTGTCAAAAAGTTTCTTCCACTTTGGATCTATGTTATTAACCTGCAAAGACACCATCTTTCATTAGCAAATGTTTCTCAAGCGGTCCTTTCTAAGGCAAATCCTTTTATAAGTTTTGGCTTTTTGATGCTGTAAAGAATAGTAAAGTTCAAAAATCTGTCATCAGTTAAAGGATACGCTACTGACCTTCCACAATACCCCCATTTCAAAAGCTCAGGAGCATAAAGTATGACCAAGGGCACTTATAGCTATAGAGCAGTATGCCAAATTATTCTCCTGGCTGGAGACAGGCAAAATTTGTGTCACACTTTGTCCAAGAGTGCTCTCCTTATAAATGGTAATACAAGTCACAAACTATAAAATTTGCATTCACAATTGTTTTTTCGTTTCAAAATCCTGGCTTTTCTTTTTTTTTAATTCTACTAAAATGATTGCAGGCATAATGAAATAACCATATACTTAGTTCATGCAATGTGCTTCCAAAACAATACTGTCATAAAATCACAAGGACCATTAAAGATGACATCATACAAGCTGGAGAATAGGGATTGGAAGAAATAAAATTTGCAAGATTCAGCAGAGCAAAGTTAAAAATATTACATCAAATCCTCCTTTTGGGTCCCAGCCAACATGCCCTACATGCCTGAAAAATGACAAAACGATTAAACTAATCAACAGAAAGTTAATATTTTGATAATTTAGCAAACTAAAATTGAGCTTTACAGAAAGGAACATATGTTTGGTCAAGCCAGGTTAAGGACTAAGATTCAAAAGCTCCAAACCCTACAAATAACAACAAAAACTTATTTTAATCAATTTAGTCATACATTTCCATATCTGAATAAATGACAATATCCTCAAAGATGGCACTTGAAAAAATTGTCATGATAGAGTAGAATGTTGGCTTTTGGCAAGTTAAAATGTTGGCACATAAGTTGAGAAGGCGAGACAGGCTATTTGAACAACATTTTGTAGATAGGCGATAGGCTAAAAGCATCTTTACGAAAAGAAGAAATGAATGGATCTTTTAAACTTAGCTTGAAGTAAGATCTATCTACTATCGGTACCTGAAATCAGAAGGTAGACCAATGTCTGCTTTTGAAAGTTTTGTTTTCTTCTTTTTGTCATTTTTACCCCCTTTCTTCTTGCCTCCTTGAGAAGATGTTACATTTTGGGCAGGCGAAGGACTTCTTGGTGGTGGCTCCGTATTTGCTTCAAGATTAATAAAAAATGTCTTTAAGATTGTTTTGAACATAATTTAAAAGATAATTCAAGATACAGAATCTAATTATATCAAAATACATACAAAAACAATTTGAACAATTGCCTTGTGGTACAGAACTTGAAAATGGCTAAGAAAAAGCAAACATTTCACAACATATTGCTAAAAGCTTTTTCGTCTGACACTCCTCAGAGTATAAAACGTCAGAATAAGGGTCCAAAAGACCATGATGGAAAATATAAACCCAGTTGTGGATCAAAATAGGCCAATCAGAAAAACGCAAGCACATGATTGGCATGGTTGTCCAATCAGTGCTGATTCCTATAGAAAAATTACCACTGGAGTCCAAGAAAAAAAACTTCTGTTTCTGCCATTGGGCAAAGACAACCCAGATTGTGCAAAACTCTATAATGATGACATGTTTCAAATAACTGGCAGAGTCCAGTCGTCTTTTCATCTAGAGTCGTCTTTTCATCTAGAGGTTTTGGAATCGATCTAGATACAAACCAAGAAGTTGCCATTGTGTAGACATAATGAGTTCGTTTTATCTCTTGGACTCCAGTGCTAATTTATCTATACACATGCAGCACTGATTGGATAACCATCTAAAAAGATTAAGAATTTTCAGGTACTTACAATTTATTGGCTTCAAAACATTGTCATTTCTGTCTGCCAATGATGGTGGAGCTGGAGCTTTGCGAGTCTGTTTCCTGTCTGTAAAATACAATAGTATTCTATGTTCATTACTTAGGGCTAATTTTTAGAGAATCTAGCTAAAAAAAGAAAAATGTTTTGCTCTCTCAGCAATTAAGAGTAAAATTCTTTAGATATTCAAGAAGAGGTGGGACATTCTCTTTATTTAAAACCTGACAAATTGCTTTCTTAATTTTCTGCTTAACAAAAGAACAGCAATACAATAATAAAAGGTCTTCATAAAGTTGTACTCATTTATAAGAAGCAAAAGAGATAAATCTTGTTATTTGCCTTATGTGACTGTCACTACTTTGGGGAAAAAAATCAACAAATGTAAAAATGGGGCATGCAGCATGAATTCAATGATAGTATTGGCAAGCAATATAAAACAAATATGACAACAAATCAGATCAAAATCAAAACATGTTGTACACACACGCAACAAGTCTACTTTGGTTTATCAATTTATTAAAAAAATATCAACATTACATATTTACCTGTTCTTAAACTGGGAAAGCCTGCTAACATTTAATAATTTACCTGTTAACATATTAATAACATTGTACCTATTTTCCTTTGTTCCCTTGCTTTCAATCTGTCCTCTAGCCTGGCCCTAAACCTGTCTGCTTCCCTTTCACTTGCAAAATTGAATGCTGCATTGCATGACTAAATGAAAATTATTGACTCATGTATACAAACACTACCCAAAAAATATATATTGAATAAATTAAAATACAAATGTGTGTGTATTACCATAAAATCTAGTATAAAATGTAACATGAATATATTAATGTTTTTTATGGAGCAGTTGAGCATTTAAAAGCTAGATGCTCTCTCATTGGTAAGATAAACTATGAAGACAGTTCCCTCCTGCCCTCCATACAATATAGCTTATCCCCTTGTTCCCCATTTGAATATTGTATTAAAGTCTGTATTATTGTAGAATTAGAATTTTTAATGTTGTCTTATATTCTTGTTGTTTAATCTTTTATTGTGTTATTATTTTTTATGATGAATTGTATTGTAGTAGAATTTTAAACAAAAGCTGATGTGTAAACATAAGCCCTTCCTGGTGCTTAGTTACCTCAGGTAGAGAGGACCTTCCAATCAAGAATAACTTAACTAACTGAGCTACAGCTGCTCAAATGTATTATAATAACAGATTTTTAAAAATACTCACAAGTGAACCTATCACCTTTTTTCATGACATTTGAGTTTTACTGATGTAAACAGTAAACAAAATTTTAACAGCAAATAATTAAGCAATAATTTCACTTATTGACAATACATACCCAAGAAGTTTTGCTAAGATAATGATTTGCATGAAGTTCAGGAATTCAGAAAAATCCATAGAATCAGGCCTATTTTTATCGAATCAGTAAACATGGAAGACATTGTGCTGCCTATTACAGATCAGTCTTCAAGAAAAAATACATAATTTTCAAAAGTCTAAGGAGAAGAAACAATAACAATTTACAAAATAAAATCAAAAGGAACTCACATCTGCTTCAAAAACATGAAAGTAGGGACAAGCAGCATGATAAGTAAAATTTGTGTACAGTTCTTGTTCCCATACCACCATTTTACTCTAGGGGATAAAGAATTAGCTTTATTCACCATTATTTCATGATAAAAATAGTTTCTGAAGCAATGAAACTTAACTTTCAAATTTAAATGTTAGGTTAAAAAACTTATATACAAATACACTATACAGTTTACAACTGAACACAGAAAAAAATTCTACAATAGGTAGTATATTCGTAAAGTTCACAATTCTGATAATACTAAAATATTTTTTGGTTTCATGGCAGATAAAACAGGGGAGATTAAAATAGCTTCTTTTATCAAGCTAGCAAATAAATTAAAACAGCGCATTTGATTGTCTAATAATATAAAACAATTTGCAAACTTTACCAATAAATCAACAACTCTGAGAAAGTAGGTTCTTTTTCCATTATCCTTTGATAATGTGGCAACCCCAACATGCTGCTTTGTCCACCTATCTCTATCTGTTGGGACTGCCATATAAACTTGTACAACAGCAGTAGCAAGACTCTGCAAAGATATAAACAAATGATTAAACTCAGTAAAAGGAAATGCTTAAAATTATACCCTTCTTCAATTAATCATCACAGACCCATATTTGAATACCACATTTTCATTGAATACCACATAATTTAATTCAGAACAAAGGTTTGATCCAGCATGCCTTTCACTGTAGATACCCCCTAAGATACTCAATTGACCCCATCTGTTTACTCAATGAACTAAAGAAATGAAACTTTCAAAGCAATATAATGTAAGTATCGAGCGATTTTGTGTTCGAAGCCAAAGGCACCAGCTGGAATATGCGTCTCTACCTGATCAGAGCCTTCCCAGTAGTTCATGACACACAGGACTTTGGTTTTGACTTTGCCAGTAGTTCATGACTACGCCAAAAAGAAAAATGTTTAGTTTCTTACGCTGGCCTTATATTGGAACTAGCAAACCCTTGAAGTCCCCTGCGTTTCCCCCCCTTACGCCTTCGAAACAGCTTATCACTGTGATTCACGAACAAGGAAATATTGCTGTATTGACTAGAGATCTATGTTAGAATGAAAGAACTACAAAAGCTCACAGTTTGCTAAACTAATTCAAAAAATGACAACTGACAGTTCACATTGCTTCTTCCTGTGATACAACAGTTAAACGTCGACAAAAAAAATAAAAATGTCGTCGACTCTTGTCTTATTTACTTACAAAGCATCTTTTTCCGATTATATCAAATACTTCTCTGTTCTCATTGTCATTCAGTAATTCCGAGGGTGTGTTAACATTTTCGGCCCTAGCACTCATTGTTCCACGACGATCAACCATCTTGCAATTAGAATACTCTCCTCTAAGCAACTTCTGGGCTTGGTCCTTTAATTCTTCCGGCACCTGAGTCTCAAGTTCCAAACACCACTGAATATGCAAATTGACGTTGCTGTTGTTCAATATTATGAAATTAAATTGAATTCCCAAATCACAGGGACCCGAGGCAAGCAATTTAACATAAGGAAGGCCCGCGGAAAATTAAATTCGCCATGAGTTGCTTTCTTGGCACGCCTGCTCCTCAGATTGAAAAATCGACCATCGGGGAGCAAAACGGAGAACTTTTTAATGAAGATGTGAACAAGGTGAAAGGAAAGAAGACCACCCGGGTGAGCAATTGATTTTTAATTGTACTAAAGCACAAAACTTGAGCTCTTATTCGACAAACATAGGGAAACTTAGGCCAGTTCTACATTTTTGCATAATAACACGGGACCTTTTAATGCGTTTTTAATACCCTTATAAAAATATTCAGTGTCTGAGAAACTTCTAGTAGCATCTACTGGGTAATAAATCTTAATGGTAAGTAGCTAAATAATATTGAATCCTTTTTGAAGTTCGCAAGAGTTATTATCCACGGGATGAGCTTGCAATGCTCCCCCTCCCCTGCCCTCTTCTTATTTGTATATTCTAATGATAGGTATTCTAACAAAAGCTTCACGGTTCATTTGAATTTTTCATCATCTTTTATATAAAATGGTTTTATTTGAAAGCAAAATCCCATCCTCTCCCATGTAGTTTTTACTTGTAAGCTTATGTTTGCTGAACAACTTTGTCTAGTATTTAGGCAATTAATTAACTTCTTAGTTCATACCTGATTAAAACTTGATATTGAAATAATTTGTATGATAGTTTAAGACAAAAAATAATTTTTGATTAAAAACATAGGGCAGAATATACATAGTAATGACCCTTTATGATTATAGAATGAAAATTAGCAAAAATTTCTGGTTTTTCTGTGACTTATTTGTTGTTATTTTTAACTTCTAAAGGCAAGGTTTCAAGAATATAGAAGATATGACTTAACTGGTACCGCCTTGAAATCTCCTCAAAGTTTAGCCTGTGATGTTGGGAAGCCTGCTTTTATACAGAAGGATGATGAGTTCCTGTCAAGTCTATGGAGTAGTTGGTATGACATTTCATTGAAGTTCAAATCAGATAGATTAATAGATTCTGTTTCTTGTTTTACAAAGTTAATCCCAATTAATCCCACTGTACATAGAAATCAAACAATTTATCAAAATGATCTGCTAGTAAAAACTTTGCAACAGCAAACAGCAAGGAAAAGTTAATTGAAGATCAGTTGTGCTGAATCACTTTTCCTCTTTTTTAGTGCCTCAGACTATTTATAATTTGCAATCAAGGTGATTAAAGCAATTAGGATCTTTTTGTAAGGTCAAATTAATTCAGCCTAAGAGCTAATATGAAATAAGTTTTATTTTTTAAATTATAGCTACTAGCAAGCTATGTTCTATGTATAACCCAATCAAGTAGAGAAATGTTGAGAGATTGAAGGTGATGATATATATATATGTGTTATAATGCTGAGCAGAAGAAAGCTCAACATATATTTGTAGCAAGTAAAAAAATGTATGTTAAGCTGATGGTGTACCTAGCTGATGTAATGTACCTAGCTGATGCTGTTGCTTCTTTCAGGGAAGCCTCTGGTTTTCAAGGCGTTTTTTCTCATCTGTCAGAATCTTCAAAAGGTCAGGCTTCCCCTATACTTTTAATATGGTTTTGAATTTGTATTTTGGATTTTATGATATTTGTAGGCTGCTTCTAAGAGTTATACACTGGATGTTACTATTATCTTGAGTTTTCTAACAACTGCATTAAACATGAATGCCAAAGAAGCAACCTTTTCCAGGCATTTTCAAACAATGCTAGTTTGCTTGTTTAAAAAAGGTGTACTTCTCTGGTGAGCCAAAATAATAGCCTTATTTGTAGTAGTCCGGTATAAACAATATTATACCCCTGAAAATGTATAATTGACCAACTACATTAAAGTTTGGGTGAGATGTAGCTATTGAAAGTTTTGAAACCAATTGTAATCTGTCTTATTATGCTGAAGATATTTTGAAACAATTGTACTTTACAATTTTTTCTGTTTGAAGCAAGATTTATCTTATTTTTTATTCGAATTATAGGAAGATTATCAGGTTGCTAACAGAAGAAATTTTTGGCTTTTTTGTAGTTCCAAATTCAGTAAGATTAGCTACTCAAAGAATTCATCAGCTGCTTCTGCTACTGCAAAGATCTGGGGAGAATTTGTCAGCTAAGGTTTTTGCCAATTTTATTGGAGAATTGTACTAGAGAGAAGGGAATCATGAGTGTTCACTTTTACCACTATTCAAAGTGAATTTTCACTGCCATATTTTTTTTAAAAAGCACTTTTAGGTACATAGTTGCTAAAGAACTCATGCCAACAGGATATGATGGAGTGGATTGAACCTCTAAGTGCTATTTTGCATTATTTTCTCTCAGAACTATGGAAAATAAATTATCACTTTTTAGTTTGCCATCCAAAAAGTGCTCTTCACACTTTCAAGTATTTCAAAATTATGCAGTAGAACTATAGTTTGGAGTTTATATAACAGTTTTGTTGGAAGTGGTTGGCTTTTCCAACCCATATGATGAATGCATTTTGAAATGCCTGTTTTGTTTAAAATTGGAAATGAGACAGACTGCTGTAATATATCTTGCTTCTACTCTACTGCTAGATTTCTATCATATAAGCTCTATCTCATTACACACATATACGATATTACTGCATGGTAATATAAAAGGATTGTTATGTCTATGATTTTTATTTGTTTTTTTAATAGAACAGAATATGGATGATTCTTAAAAACCAGAGTGCTTTATTTCACACACAATTAGCTAGATTTATTGTTACAAAAAGCGGAAACATAGCATACTGAATAATTTTTTTTGTGACACTCTTCAAAGTATAAATATTGGGTGATGACAGGAAAAAAATTATGTCCAGGTGTAGATTGAAAGTAGCTTGAGAGACACATTTGATTGGTGATAGAATCCAGCCATCTATTTTCAGCCATCTTCAAAACTTTTGGTACAAATAGTTTATTAGGATATAAAGAATAAAGTAGCAAAGAAAGGGCTAATGAAAACAGGAATATGAAATTTTATAAGCCATTTTATTACACTGAATTCAAATCTTTTCTCCATTGAAATTTCACTGAGCTTGCGATATTAAATCTACTTACATAAAGAGAATTTATTTGTTTCTGGCATCTATCTAACAGAAATTGCTATTGTGTTGCATTAATCAATTCTGCAACTGTTTTAGGAAGCAGGAGGCAAGGAGATAGATACCTGTAGCCTGATACCAAACAGGTAGCAGTGTTTTTCTTTTTTCCTTATTTCTGTCTTGTTACCTTTCAGATCAGCTATTTTTTGCTGTTATTTTGAAAAAATAAGGAAATTTGCTTTACATTTGTTAAGATGTGTGAAACCTTAAACATAACTGGCGGGGCCTTGTGTATCAGAAAAATATAAATTTAGGAATGTCATCTTGTACCTTTCACCAGTCAGTGGAAGGTGATGAATCTTTTGTTATTTTTTCCAGATCAACCAGTGTTATCAAAGCTTTTGGTGTACATCCACAAATAAATTCATTTGCAGTTGCTTACCAGGTGAGTCACCTTAGAATTAAAAACTTAAATGACAGTAACTTAAAATTATGGGGTAACACACATAAGAAGTATAATGTGAAGATAATGTCAAAGTAATGTCAGGAGTGGCGGTAAATTTTGTTTCGTTTCCAGCATAGCTGCAACTCTTAGATTATTTTTATGGGGCCAACTAGTAAGATCTTTGCCTATATTTTCTAAAGTGGGCATCTTAACTTTTTGTCTACACCAATTGTCCCACTCAATGGATATAATATAATACAAATGTCTTAGCTTATAGTTGATAGTTGAAATAAAGGCATAATATTTGCAGATTATGGTGACGAATTCCAGTTGGATTTAGCAAGAGTTCCAATTTGAATTTTCTGTTAATTCAAAGCAAGTCCCAACTCCAGGGATTTTTCTCGAACCGCATTATTCTGATAGCGATTTCTGTAAGCTTGTGATAAGCTTAAGGTAGATATTGCAGTGCATGTTTAGTTCAAAAAGCAAATCTTTTAGACAAAATGGTCAAGTTAATATCTATGATTCTTTGCGTCGTCGTTACGTTTTACATTACGAGGATATCAAGTCGATTTGAGTGGAATGAGAAGCATTTCGCGTTCTAAGCTAGGATTACAATATTTTCTCGTAGGATGATGTTGTGAAAATATTATCTGCAAGCAGGTGCAAAGCTTCGTTGTTTTTTTCTTTCTCGATGCACTTCTTTACTTAAATGAAATTCCTATTCTATAAACGAACTTTTTAAAGGGTACATGTTGTTGCTTGCCTCAAAACTATTGAAATACAATAACTTTGCAGAATTCAATCCAATTCACAAATTTCATGCCTTCAAGCATATAAGCAATTAGATCTCAGCACCTTAAATTTGAAGCAAATTTTGTGGTTCTTTTGCAATCTTACTATTACTATAGGCAACGAGAAAAATACTATTTCTTTCGTGTCTTACGAGAAAAATACTATTTCTTTCGTGTTTTACGAGAAAATACTATTTCTTTCGTGTTTTACGAGAAAAATACTATTTCTTTCGTGTCTTACGAGAAAAATACTATTTCTTTCGTGTTTTACGAGAAAAATACTATTTCTTTCGTGTCTTAGGAGAAAAATACTATTTCTTTCGTGTCTTAGGAGAAAAATACTATTTCTTTCGTGTCTTACGAGAAAAATACTATTTCTTTTGTGTTTACGAGAAAAATACTATTTCTTTCGTGTCTTAGGAGAAAAATACTATTTCTTTCGTGTCTTACGAGAAAAATACTATTTCTTTCGTGTTTTACGAGAAAAATACTATTTCTTTCGTGTCTTAGGAGAAAAATACTATTTCTTTCGTGTCTTAGGAGAAAAATACTATTTCTTTCGTGTCTTACGAGAAAAATACTATTTCTTTTGTGTTTACGAGAAAAATACTATTTCTTTCGTGTCTTAGGAGAAAAATACTATTTCTTTCGTGTCTTACGAGAAAAATACTATTTCTTTCGTGTTTTACGAGAAAAATACTATTTCTTTCGTGTCTTACGAGAAAAATACTATTTCTTTTGTGTTTTACGAGAAAAATACTATTTCTTTCGTGTTTTACGAGAAAAATACTATTTCTTTCGTGTCTTAGGAGAAAAATTTTATTTCTTCTTTCTGTTAGGCTGAATGATTTTGAGCCAATTTTGAAAGACAAAAAGCAAAATGATGTGACATGCCTTGCCTTCAGGTATCCTCTTATGTTTTGACTTGATAACCTTAAGTAGATGTAAACCCTTCTGCGAAGCAAGCTTTTTTTTCATGCTGTTAGAAAATGGAACTATGCAATATCACAGAATTTATATCTATTTTTCTATGGTGGATAATTTGTCTATAGTTAGAAGTCTTTACAATCAATATTCTTTTTAAGGAAGGTAAAATACGATAAATCCTTAAACAGTCATGCGATTTATATACCAGTTATGCTAATTGATGTCCAAGTAACACCTTATATTGCAACGTCTTTTCGGTTAACAGTAGATTCTATTCCTGTGCTTTCTTTTAGGCCGATGTCTTCTGCGCATATTGCAGTTGGTTGCAAATCTGGCATATTATTTTGGATACTGGATCCAAATACCAGCGGTGTTAGGTGTGTAGTCAGCACTTTGTTTCTGTTTGCCGTAACAGTATTTTATGCAATAACTGCTGATGAGGCCAGTCTAGGAGCAATTATCATTTCCAATTGTATTACTTCATTTCGAGGAAATTTTGAAGGCAGTTATGAAAAGATGGGAGTTATGAAGGCAGTTATGACTTCTAATTTGAGTTTTAAAAGTTTGTATTTAAAGACAGAACAGATAACATTTATTTTTTTCATAGATTTACTCTTTGCTGCTGGTTAAGAAATAAAATATGAAAGTTTGGAGAAATTATGATCACAAACATGCGAAAATGGGATAATTGAAACCAGGTTTTAAACTTCATTGGCGTATCGTTTTGGACACAAATTATTTTATTAAAACGAAGGGGAGGGGTTGAAAACGAAGAAAGCTTGATTAAATGAAATTTAATCACGTTTAATATGTGACAGGGTACGCCTTTTAGGTGCCCCTTGGGCTTTTGTTTTTGGGCACAGATTGCACAATTGTGGAGTTTGTGTTTATTGTAGCAGTGCTCGAGTAAGCTTTACATTGTGTTTTTTATACGGCTTAAGCAACCAGCGTGCAAGTGTGCATTGGCTTTGGGTATATATACTTTGTCTTAGCACAGTTTCATTCTCACACGTTGCACGACAACTTGAAGTTGGACTTTGGAGAGGAAAGGTTTTTCCTTTGCGACCCTGCCCACCCAACCCTTGTCTAGAAATTTTCAGGGGTTTTTATTTACATGCATGTTGACTTTCTACTTATTTTCGTGCATTAGTTAATGGCCGTATGGCTTGCGACTTTTTGCATGAACAAGGTGCTGCTAGTCGGCGGAAGAAGGCCATTGTTCTTCTTCTCAACCCCCTCAAAAACGGTTGGGGTTTTATTTATGGCCGTCTTTGCGATTGGCGCACCGACAGCCCAAAACTAAATGGTTCAAATGATGAGAGAACACCACCTTCAGTCTTATGATTGACAATGGTAAAACATTCTGAGGACCATCCTACCCTTATTTGCTAATGGTTTTTGTTTAGTAACCTGGAACAAATATTAATTGAGAAAACCCACCAATGAGGACTGCGCGTCCTGAAGCTACATCACAACCAAAATTACGACAAAACGTAACTACAGCCACAATATGTAATGTGATGTACATATAATGATTTTAAACTTTTTTTAGACCAGGGGCCAATCAACATAGATTTTTATCACATGCTGGACATCATCCAATCACCTCTCTCTCCTGGAGCGGAGATGGTCATTTGTTGGCATCAGGATCTTGCGCAGACTCCTCTGTCATAGTAAGAGCAATCTAAACTGCAATCTGTCTTAGCAATGACTCTCAGGTTGATTATTAATGATATTATTTAGCCAGATATTGTGTTAAGAAATCCAATGTAGTTACAGTAAGTACCCGCATATAAGAAAACCCTTTGTAGGAAACAGGCCTTATTTTCTTCAAAAGGGGCTCATTTTATAAGAAAAAATTTAGTCTTGAAAATAAAATGTTTCTTATTTTCAATTATTAAAAGTCATGTTTTGTATCTATGCTCTAGGGTGGTTATAGTGTGTGTATTCTATTGATATGAAAAATTATACTGTAGATTATATGTATTAAATACTACTACGAGTAATATTGAATACACATCAGTACCTATTGGTAAGGATCTTAGACCCTGATGATGAAAAGTCTCTGTTAATTAGAAAATTTCTGAGGCCTCAGTTATAAAAAAGCGGTTTCTTATATGCAGGTACTTAATGTACTTCAAATTATCTACAGAATCTCTGACCATGGCCCCAAATTCGAGTCCTATACTTAAGTATTCTTTGAAGATAGCGCGGAAAATCGGAACAATAGCATACTTTGGCACTTTTCGCCCACCTCGTCGGTATGAATCACTTTAGGTAAGCATAAATTTATATCCAGACATGGATCGAAAGTAACATGAGAGGAAGAGATGTGGGTTTGATCGGTGTCTTGTTTTTGACCAACTGACAGTCGCTAATGTCTTATCTAGTTGAAGAATCTAAGAGCGAAAACGAACTTTTTCTGTCTACTGATATCGGTTTCCTTTGTTTTGATGAAGACAGATTCCAAAACCGCACCATCAGTTTTGTAGAGTACCCTTAGGTGTCTATAGGTGTCTTATGTTTCAAAAAATAAATTATTTTTTATCTAAGAATCTTTAAATTAGGGTTTAGGTTATGGTTAGGGTTAGGAGGTTGAATGAGGACGAAAGAAGCAAACAAATTATTAGATAGATAATTTGATGCAATAAGAATCCCTTGGTACTGTGATCTTAAGCTTCGTCGGAATCAATGAGTCGCGTTGTCACTACCATGAAACTGTTTGAATTAGGTTTTGGATAAGACCTTGATTTATGTAATATCAACCGTCAGTTTTTTGTTAAGTTATAATCTGTTCATTTTGAATTGATTTTTGTTATTAGCAGATTCGCTCGTATAAGGTCTCAAACGTCTTGCGTGTAGTTCCACAAAGCCAAAACAATCGGCTTGATTTTCAAGCACATCATGACAATTTTTCATGCCTAAAAACATCCCCCATCGCATGTAATGTCAGCTGTCTCAAAGGGAAGAGACCCCCCATTACGCAATCGTTGTACTTAGAACCCAGTCCCCTACATTTACAGATGTAACAAAATTCTGTTCTGTTCTATCTAAACAATAGCCTTTGATAGTCTTGTGTATTACTTTCATATGACGATGTTATTAAACCTATATTTTTCTTATGATAGGAGACCCTTTTTGCAGTCGGAGTAACTTGCAAAATCCTTGTTTTTTTACCAAAATGTATTTTTTTATTGACCTGATATTTCCTCTGATATTACTGTTGTGTCTACTTTGAACAGATATGGGATATGTTCACTCAGAGATCAGCTGCACTGAGGAGATATGGGCCAGGAACTGGATTCATTTGTTGGTCGCCATTGCAAGATTGCCTGTTTGCTTCTACTTTGAAAGATCTATTCAGGTAGCTTGGTTTTTTGCCATTAATTTTTGAGAAAATAGTCTCTGACTTGTTTACTCCGAATAAATATTTGCTGAAATTTATGAATGATTAATTTGATCTTCATGGTATATACGAAAAATATAATATTTTTGCTGATACTAGTAACATCAGTAATTTGTTGTAATTACAATTGTACATATGTAGAGATCTTTAGAAAGAAACACTGCTTGATGATCGCGTTAAGCTTGAAACTCGAAGTAGCTTCTTAGAACCATCCTGTTCTATACACCAAATAGTACGAACAGATCTTTAGATTATTTTGTGACTCCAACTTGTTTTTACCAAAAGTCTATTTTGTGCTGCAGATATTTTGCGAAAATGAATAGGAATATTCTATCATTGAAAACTATAAATACCGACATTTATTAATGCCTATAAATTTAGTGAATCGATGACTTTGACCTTCGGCCTTTGACTTTGGGCCTTTGACCTTGAGTATTTGACCTTGTTTTTCCAAACCTAGGACTTTTCCTTATCGTGTGTAACTACTCAAATCTGTTTATAAAGCCAAGCTCCCTATACGATAGGCTACTCATTCAACCAAGCTGTCTATAAGATCAGCTAGTCATTCGTCCAAAACTCCTCCATCCTTTCTACCATTAAATCGTCTGCAAGACCGCAGTAATTCATGTCCACATGTGCACTAAACTCTTAAACATCGTCAATAAATTTTAAATAGCAAAATCAAGCTTTCTCATACCAAAGCCTACATTTAGGGAAAATTGAAAAGAACCTTGTTAATCAGAGATTTTTTATCATTAACTTCGTTTATGAATGCTCTGTGTCATCGTACATAGATACACATTCTCAGCCTGATTTTAGGGGACTTGCCTTTTGTCTGGTTACAGCTAAACAATTTTTTACCAAAGACAGTTCCGTGCTTATTAAGATTTTTTCAGTCGAAAACATTCCATATTAGTTGGTTTTGTAGCACTTTTCATGTAAGCCTATTGATAGCTAAACACATATTCGCTCCCAACTTCTACTGCAATTGGCAAAAATTGTAAAGCTTCGTATCTTGCTTAATCGCCTTATGTTGATAAGCCTTTTTGGAATAAGTTAGCATACAATGGATTTAATGCAGATAACCTTTTATCAATCAGTTTAATCTGAACTATCCTGTCTTATTTACCATTCACATAAGCCTATCAATTGTTTATCAAACATGTGAAAGCTTGCTGATATAAATTCCAAATTGTTTACTGAAATCAATGAAATGTAGTATCTATTTAAATGCTTAACCAAATCACGAATCTAAGGTTTTATGTTACAATGCTTGTTTTCAGGATTTGGGATGTCAACAACTGGACATGTGAAAGATGGTCGAATTTGAATGGCAGGTGTAGGGTATGTCTAAAAAGCAATAATTTGTGTTGTAAGAAACAAAATCTTGCACTAAAGAAGCTTCGTTTATTAAAGGCATGCAGCCTGAAAATATATGCTTTGTATATAGTAAAGAGCATTTCGTCCTGATATCGAGAATAGGTACAAAATAAACCATTTTATTCATTCATTCATTCATTCATTCATTCATTCATTCGTTCATTCATTTATTCATGTCATTTATTATGTCATTTATTATGTCATCAAATTATCATGTCTCATTTTATCATTAAATTATCATTTTATCATGTCATCAAATTATTCATGTCATATAGTCATTTATTCAATCATTCATTCATTCATTCATTCATTCATTCATTCATTCATTCATTCATTCATTCATTCATTCATTCATTCATTCATTCATTCATTCATTCATTCATGTAATGATTAATTTAATCATTGACAAGGACAGACTTGAGAGGCAAGGATTTAGGGGTGTTGGATAATGATTGGATTTTGGTGTCACATCTAAAAGAACTCTGATTCAAAAGCTAATCTTCTGCTGCATTTTCATATTTTGATACACTTTTATAAGCCAGTAGGAACTCTTTTGATAAAAATAAAGGCATTGAGCATGAATCATATCTACCATTTTGTAATGTCCATTCTTATCAAATAGAATTGTGATAGATTTTTATATTAATAATTTATCGTCAGGTTGCATGCTGGAGCCCGTGTGAAAGATACCTACTGTTTTCAGTTGAGAATGAGTCATCGTTGTATTATCTCTATTTTCAAAAGCAACAAGGTTGGTAATGTCTTTAACTAATTATACCATTTTGAAAATACAGATAGCTTTATGAATATTGCATCAGACAATGATAATAACAATATTTATGAAGAATTACCTTTTGAGAACTTTAATAAAACATTAGGTAAGCATAGGCTTTTAACCATATCCCTTTCCCGCTTCTGCTTTCGTCCCAACATTCTTATGCCAATCGTCATTTTCTTCTCATGCAAAGGAACAGAAAAAACTTTTCTGTGTCTGAACTTTTGTTTCTTGCCACTTTTTCAAACATGTTTGGTAGGCTTCAGATCCCTCTTCTCTTCGTATTGTAGTTTTCTCCCATTGTTTACTAAGTGTCCTAACTTGGCTTTTTTAGGAGCAACTGGTTTCGTATCTACATCCAGTAGCGTTGCCGTCAAATGTCTTGATTTCTCCGCATGCACTTGGGAGACCGACACGGGTGACGTAAGGTGAATTATTATTGGTTCCTTTGTTACTAGCTGTCTCATTGATTTACGAGTCCATTTTTTCTGTAGTCCGTATTTTACTCCAGCTCTTTGATGTGGCACCCTGCAAATTGATAGGAAACGTCTTAGTGAAGTTATTTTTCTTGCATTTTATCCAGCAGTAACGTGGTCATCCGTAAAGATGTTCCTTCATAGTTTTTAGACAATTGCTACCGAATTAGAAAATTTTCTTCCACGGAAATGGCTTCACCCTTTTTCTCTTTGGTTATTGGTCAAGCACATGCATTTCACAAATGGTTGAATGCCCCATATAATAGTTATTTCAATTTTTGATGCAGACCTTTCTACAAATTTTACTATTACATTTTACTATTTCGCGTTCCATATTCTGAATGGCATGAAACGAAAGAGGTTTTGTATGCTAAAGTTATCTTATGCAATACTGAAGTTTGTTTACGTAACAATTTTTTTACTTGCGTAAACCAAAGACATGTGACATTTAACTCTATTATACTAAGATATTTTCATATTAATCGTATAAAAAAATTTGCAAAGGTAGGTCTTTTCTTACTCTGTTCTTTTTGTAACTCGCAGCTAAATCTTTTGTAGTTCCAAAACATTTAGTTTAGAAGTTTAGGTTTTGTAAGTTAGCTAAAAAATGCTAAAGTTTGGGATGTAATTTAGCTTTCAAATTTTCAGTGGATGATTCTTTTTCCAGTGGAACTTTAACTACAAATCTCTCTGATACGTGTATGATTTCAGACTAGCAAGTAGAAGAAGATGAAGATAATTTTTTCATTTCTCATTAAATTAAACTATAATTATTAACCTCTCTTATACGTTGGTAATTTGCTATTGACTGGTTTTGAATGGCTATAACATTTGTTAAGTGCGAAATTTCAATCCTTGTTTCCTTCCATGGCTTATTTTTACAAAAAAGTGGACAAATTGACATGCTGGAATGTTTGCCAATAAGATGCAACAAGCTCACTTCGTCTTAGATTGATTCTTTTTCGATTATAACAGCATCGGAGGGACTCTACAGTCAATGGCCTGGGACCCAACTGGAAGTAGACTGGCAATTGTATTCAAAGGTATCAGACCTGCCCTTATTTAAATATAGGTCTTTGTTAAGTGTCTTTTGTTTTTTTAAACCCTTGCACTATCTTGAATCAACTTTCCATGTTACTAAATAAGGATCGTTGGCATGTAAGCAAAAATTTGACTGGTTTGTAAAATGACACTGATATAAGTACATCTGTATAGTTTATTTATACCTGGGTTAATTCTGTGGTTATGGGTACATACTTCCAATATTTGACATTGCAATTGTAGCTCAATTCTACCTTCTCGTACGTCTGTAACTTCCGCCGAGTCAATTCATGTCCTTGCAGCCTAGAGCACGAATTATATCCTCAATGCGCATGGTTTTTGCATAAAGAAATGTTCATCCAGACTTTCATGTTACCTCCTCGACAATCATATTGGCTAGCTCAATACACAGCTTTTTCAAAACCTTCAACTATTCAAATGTGCATCAGCCTTAGCCCTTTCATTATCTTTATTTCAAGTTTTCAAGAATTTATTTCAAGTTTGTTATTTTTTTACCTATTTTTGGTGAGGTGTAAAATTGTTCTAATTGCAGATAAACAAAATGTCAATGGCACACAAACACACATTGGTCTATTTCGCACTGCTCTAGAGCCAGTTTTTGAGATTTTACCTTGGTAAGTGCAATACATCTAAATCACCAACATCGTTGTTGGTGTATATAACAGCATGGTCCTAAGTTGCTAATCGGAGTTTCGCGCTTAGTTCGTTCATCAGGAACAGTTGCCTAAACTATGCACTTTAAGCGTTTACAGCTCTGCCTATATGACATCGAGCACATAATGACCGACTGGTAAACAGTTTTCATTACATTGCCAATAACAACACTTAAGTGTACCATGTCCCAATTTACCCAGAAGCTGATTTGCTCGCACCCATCACGGCTTTCTTTAGTAAGTCGACTTATTTATTAAGATTCTTTTCACGTAGCAAAATGCTTATCAAAATCTTCTTCATGTATCTACATAACATTCCTCCTTATCACTTATTTTAACCACATCGATTTTCTTTTGCTGATGGATGATAAAATTTGTTTACAGTGGTTTTGTCACCGGCCACCCCAGCGAGACTCCACTTGCTATTTCCTTCTTGCCGAACTTTAATAAAGGCGCTTTGTTACTTGTGGTAAGTAAAAATTTTGCCTTTTTGCAGATTTTATCATTTCTAATAACTTTCTCTTTCACAGTTTTTCATATATTTTCTTGCTCGTAGATTTTTTATATTTCGAAAAAAATTCAACAGCTTTTAAAGTACTTTTTATTGAAACAAAGTCGGAATAATCACCTACCCCAAAGTTCACAAATCATTGATGATAAAAAGACGCAAAAATCTCCCTTTTCACACTTTTTACTTTCCCTTTCCGATCATTTGATTCCCTTTTCAAACTTTTTACAAATGGACGAAAGCAATTTAAATTTTAAATTTAACTGCTTTAGAGCCTCACTAGATTGATTAAGATTATTGTTTTAGACCATGCTTAGATGAAAGATAGTCTTACATTCGTGGTTGTATCGATTGAATTCTCTTTAAAGGGCGAAACCCCTCTGATAGTAGTTCCTTATCAATAGTCATGGGCAATTTTTTGTAGCTATTTTATAATCTATTCGTGATTTCAATTATTATCTGGCCATTTTCAAATTTTGTTATGCTTTTTTATTCCTTCATGATTATTTGCATTTTCTTTAATATTTTTGTTGCTAGGTATTTATTGTTGTTAATTGTTTATAATTTTGTTTTCATTTTTCAATATATCTTCTAACAAATTAAGAAGATGACGTGACTATGGTATGGAAATTTTCCATTTAGTGAATGTCTATGTGGAGAACCCCCAATATGTCATCTAAATATTGGATCTGAAATCACACGTCTTAAAATATGTCTTAAAAATTACATAAATTAGTTTACAATTCTATCATGTATTGTTTAGATTATTTGTTTGCTATTTGTTTAATTGAATACGTCTTACCTTTTACAGTGTTGGTCATCTGGGATGGTATCACAAATACCGTTGCTATTTTACACAGAAAGTATAACTGCAATTCCTAATCGAGAGCTTGCCTCTGACCGAAAAGACTACGAGGAATTTACAGAATTTCACCAGAGTGTGGCAGAATGAACGAAAATGTCTCATTTGAAGCTCTGTTAAACTCGAGCATTTGACCTCGAGTGATAACAAATACGTAATGCTAGAAAATATTGAAGCGCCGGTAATCCCAGCAACAACCAAATTCTTCTGCGTTGAGCAAATCTTAGTTTATGCAAAGTGATAAAAATAATAATCCAGATACTTGTTCTGGAGTTATCGTTGTTCTTTTTAATTTGTGAATTTTGTAAGCGCAGGACTTGAGGTTTCTATTCAGAAAGCAATTTTTTTAAAAGCAATTTATGATAAAAAATCTCAAGCTTTCATTCAGAAGGCTTTTCTAGAACTGCCGTAAGGAAAGATGGCGGCAATGTCCAATTCTAATCCAGCTATGTATTACCCAACCCCTTTTAATAGGAAATAATTCTTGCTATTACACGTTCCCTTTCAAAGAATTTACTTTAGGTGCGGTCAATTCAAAGGATTTCCAAGGAGTTAAGAAGTCTGACTGTGAAAAAAATTCGTCAATTAAGAAACTGTTGCAAACGTTATGTCAAGCCGCTATTACAAATGTTTTAAGCTTATACTTGTGAAAACATAATGATTTATGCAAAAATATTTGTGCACAATTCAAGTGTAAAGGTATGTAGAAGATATGTAGGGGATATGTAGAAGATGTGCGTCATATCTTACTTCTGTTATTTTATAGTAATACAATATAATTTCCTTTGATCTTCTGACCTGATGACTACTTACCCTCTTTCTTCTCATTTTCTTACTCCCTGTTATGCATGGCTTCTATGTACAGCTGTTGCATATGAGGTATGTTGACTCATAAATGGTGACTACATTCACGCTTTGATTATAAAACTTGACAACATAAATTACCCATTCCACAGAATCTTGGTCAAGTTTCCATCAATTTAATCCAACAGTATAAATCCTCGGTCTAAGATTATCTAGGATTCTTCCCGATTCGTGGTTTCTTGCGATTGTGACACTCGTCACTTCTGGTCACTCAACACTGCTCTTTGACATTCATAACTAACCACAATGTTCCTTTTTCATGTTGTTGATTGAAGCATAAATTCAGCCAACGCATTTAAGATTTTGTTACGGGTCAGGCCACAATTGTTAAACTGAAAATGAAGTCTATCTAACTTCAGTTAAGATCCAGTTAATCTGTGCTTTTCTTTTGAATCAAGCCTGCGAATGACGTACCAATGACGCCCAAACACCTCGACCTTTTCGTGGTTTTCTGCTATCTACACAATGTTTTGTTCCATTTTGAAACTCCAGTCACCAGTGACTGGCAACATTTTGTTTGTTTGAGTCACCAATCCACGCCTTGCCTTTATCAAATTTGAAATAAGTCCCTTATACACTACTTTATTTGTTTAAATCTCATTGATCTAAGAGGAAGCTAGTCCGCTTTTAGATCAGCGGGCACACCCACAGCTTATTTCCCTTCAAGTTCAGGTGTCCTTGTACAAGTGGCTCAGACCTCTCTTGTACGAGGAATGTTTTTAATGTTCAATCTATGTTTCAGTCAACTTAAATCCCCCCACCCATCCCCCCTTCCCCTATCATCAGATTCCAGACATAGCTGTCTTTATGTGGCACTTTCGAATTCTGTGGGATTTGGGAATTTCGCTTACGTATCTCGAGCACTTATTTTCGGTTTTTGAAGGAATTTTTAGCTTGCGAGGAGCCTTACAGCCAGGAGTGTCACATTCTGTGGTCAAAAGACGGAGGATCGTTCGAAGGAGGCCTTGGGTTCAATGGTTTAATCGAGGAAAAAATAAGATTTCTGTGCCCCCCCCCCCTTGACCTTTTTTCCTAAGATTCTATTGGGAAAGTGCAGTGTCGCAGCATCTGTTTTAGGGTGGAGGTAGAGGGCGAATAATTAGAACAATTTTAATGAAATATATGTTTACGCATGCGCCATTTTTCTGGCAGGACTTGCGTCGTTGCTAAAAAGTGTAAAATGCAACAATGCTTGAAGACAAAATGGACTTGAAGTGCCTTGTCGTGGCTATTAAGTAAAAGAGACCTTGTTCACGGAGAATGTATGCTTACATAACAAACGAAACGTTTTTATCAAAACTCTTATCTCCATATCAAAACGAGGCTCTTGAACTAATAACCAGTGAGGTGGCTAAAAATTAGTATTCATGATTCCTGTACTGCCAACACTGATCTAAAAAAAGTATTTGTTTAGATCAGTGACTGCCAAGAATGAATTTAGTTTCTTCGTTTGCAAAAGAAACAATAGGGTCACTCAACCTAACCTTCCTTCAGCAAGCTTTTAAGGTGCCCCATTTCAACTTAAACTCCTCCCTTTCTTCATCGATTTTCTCATTCATTGGCCTTTTTTTCAGCACATTGCCCTTTCATGGTATTCGCCAAAGTTGACAATGTGCTAGCCTGCGTGCACAAAGTATACAAGAAGTTAAATGTTTTGTTCTAGGAAAATGAGATGCATCAAAGGTGATGGCACAGCTTTCATCATCATCACAGAATAAGGAAAAAGAACTTTTTCCCTATTCTGTGCCATCTTCATAGACGTTATCATCACAGACGTTACATCATCATCCTTTTCATCATCATTCGTCACCTTTACTCTATGGCCACCATTCTGAATGAATTGTGCAACACGCTGGACCTCCTTGTTTATGTCTAATCCAATCCATTCAAGACAAAGCTCTTTGGACTGGTGCGTTAAGTTCAATCTGCCCAAAATACAAGATCACGTGAGGCACCTTAAAATAACGCCAGTCCCTTTGGCAGCAACCTATTAAAACATTTCAATGAAGCTTGATCAAGTAGGAATTATTTTTTCCTTATTCATTCCGAAAGGAATTAATGGTTTGTATTTTAGCTTTAGTGGTATCTAGTGGTTCTAGGTGCCAATAGTAATCTTATTCATTTCCTCGACCGAAGAAAAACACAAACCTGCTTATTTTAACAAAGTCTAGTGTGATAATCCCTTTTTCGCAGCGACTCTTGTTCCTTATAATGCTTTTATTTGCTTGAGTCATATGAGAATCAGGCAAAAAGTCAAGCAGAATGAATAGTTTATTCTGTCGTCTTTTTATTAAAAAATTTGTCACATTTGACTTCCGAGTGCTCTTTCAAGATTTCAGAACTTATCACAAGCTCACAAATGATTTTTTCTATTAAAAAGATCAATTTCAGATATCACATGATATGTAAAGTTGAGCATACAGAAAAAACAACATGACCACGTTTTTCGAATCAGTGAACACAGACCTTTAGGTAGAATCTTTTCTTCATCAGCTTAATTATACTGTTATTATTCTATTCATAATATATATTCTACTTATTACGTTAAGTAACTTAATATCAAGGGAACATTTTTCCAAAGAGCAAATCTGAACCGTTTCAACTAATTCAATGTGAAAAGCTGAAACACAGAATAGAGAATTACTATTCTGTGGGTGAACGGTCCTTTATTTCCAGCAAAGCCTTTTTCTAGATATCTAACAAAAAAGGTTAATAATTTGGAGAATGCTGTTATATCATATGAGAGAAAAGACTGCATAAGGATTAAACCAGAAAGCTCTCCCCATCTTTTATCAACCTCGTATGTATAGTCCCCCTTTAGGTTTTCTGTACTAAGTAAGAAGCAAACGAATACACGATTTTTGTACAATCACATATAATCAGAAATTGTAAGGAACATTTGTTCTTTTAGACATGGTGCGAGTTGCTCTCAGTGGCGGCGCAAGCCCCAAAAAAGTGGGGTGGACAATGAAGAGGAGGAGCTGATCAAGGGGTCGGGGCGAGCAACTGTTGCACACCGGGTGAGAAATTGTGCTCGTTACTGATAACTATGTTTGACTTATTTTGTAATCCTCAATGAAAAATTCGATTTCATTGAGTAGAAGAGTTCAATTTCATAGGCCAAGGTTTACACACAAAAAAGCTAATATCAGTGTCATCAGAGTGGTAACTTTTAGCTAGCTGTGGTTTTAAACTTATTAACGAGGCTTGCTGTGTGCCCTTTCACACGATGAAGCTGTGACAGGTGAGGCTGCAACTTTACTATCCTTACAGCTTAAAAAATGTTTGGGTACAAGCTTTAAAGTTATTTACAACAAGGAAAGAAGGCAAAGACTACACTTTAAGTACCAACTTTTTGGCATGATAAAGCTGTGTTTTATAGATCATCTTCATTATAGTTTCTCACTATTTACGAAACTGATGATCCAAAACACCATACTCTATGTCAGCTAAGATCTTAAAAAGACCATCAAAATGAAAAGAAGTTCCAATCTCAGAGAAGAAACTTACATCCTCCCCCTAATTCCTTTGCCCAGTTTCGAAAAAATTAGAAAATCGATCTTAGAAAAGTGGAGTGAACTTGTCCATCCCAGTCCACCCCCTGGCGCCGCCCCTGGCTGTTCTATTTCTTTGATGCTTTTATTTTGCATGATAATCTGCATAGTTTAAATCATGTCTAGCCCTCTTTTGCGGGAAACTGAAACTCCTTTCATATATCAGAGCACATGGTTTCGACAACGTTTCAGCTTCCAATAATGTAGTTGACAACCAGGCTACAGGGTTCCCAAATTATATATACCCAATCCGATCCTTGGTTTTATTATTCAAGAATACATGGTCGTTGGCTATGGAGGACCTGAGGACTACAAGTCCCCTTTTTAATGCATGATTCAGGGGAAGATCTTCAGTTTCTAAAATCAAAATAAGGCTCGCTATAACACTGTATGTGAAACAAATTTCAGCCTCCTTGTCGGCGTGGTTGGCTTTATCGTAATTGCTAGCACTGCCAAATTAAAAACGTGTGTTAAGGTAAAGATACATGTGCATTTTGTTATATATCTTCCAACAATAGTTGTGAGTCCTAGCGCTATAAAGATTGTTAACCCAAATCTTAAAGTTAACAGAAATAATTATTGTCCACATTGTTTACAGGTATATTGTGCGTTTCTGCATGGACTGGGAGTTATAGGAATATGCAATTCGCGTGCCCCAGTGTAATGGTGGATGTCTAGGGCCTAGCTGTGAGTACCTTCGAAACAGCACATACAAAAATCAATAAGCCTCTAGATTTCTAAGATATAAAAGGCCTCCAGAAACAACCATTACACTGCAATTCACGAAACGCATATGCATCTCAGCCCATGGAGAAATTCATAAGACACGTGCATTTAGCAGCATACATGAAGAGATTTTTTTACATTTCCTAGAAATGCTGATTAAAGAAGACATCAGAAATATACCAATCCACCAAGCAGCCTTGAAAAATGCCCTCATTTTCGCAAAACAAAGCCTTTTGTTACATAAACCTAGGTAAGCTAGGTGTTTACCTTAATTATTTGTCACATCCTCTCTCATAAGCAGAGTTCACGATTTCTCTGCTGGATTCCTACGTATTTGATTTTTTTGAAAATCAGTTCATAGCATTTTCTATGTCTGCTTATATACAGCTCGGATTTACTCTTGACGTACTTTTTTAGCTCACAAATTTTCAAAATTCATCGTTCGTTGGATGATTGTGAAGTTTCTAATTTATATCAGTAGCTCTCCCCCACCAACCAGGTGTTCAAAATGAGAGGTTTTTACGGCTCTTGTCTCTCCGTATATTGCTTAATAACAAACTTAGAGATTCTCATTTTAGAACTGCCTATTCATAACTTTCTGGTAAGTAAAGCAATGTAGTGCTAATTATTTCACAATGAAAAAATATATTATGAAAATATTTGAAGATACAAGAACTGCAATTGCCAATGCACACATACGACTGGGCGTGGTCAGGAAGCAACAGTTTTATCACCGTGAAATCAAATTAAACATATGCTACTGCAGACGCCATTAATTAGCATTCATGAAAGGTGCTTTAGCGATTTATTGCCCGCAACTCGCGCGCGATAGCGCGCGAGTGAAGGGCTTATAGTCTGCCCCGCGTATAAGTAGCATATGGAAGCTTCAGTTCATGTTGTCAGCACTTTGTAAGCAGATTTTGTCACTTTTTTGCTGCCATGACAACTGTCAATCAATTTCATTGTCAATCAATCGGCTTTGTCGAGGAGGTCGTTAACCGCCACCTCTTTGTGCGGAAGGGAATTCTCTTCGGAGAGTTGCTCTGCCAAGACTCTGTTAAAGGCCTTCGGTTTTTTTGGCACGAAAACGGTGCTGCATCACAGCTCGGTTCTCCGCAATGGATGGAAGTTTTGATTCGAAGTTTTGGGAATCAAAACCAGTCGAATGCCACACCTTTCTCCCAAAAACTTGACACCGTACGAGCAAAAGTTATGATTGTCGTGATTATAGCCTGTACATCGCTGTACGAATCCTTTATCGCAATCGATTTTAGCTGTACCCATTCTATCACGTGTCCATTTTCATACGTCTTTGCTTCACGAAAACGCAAAATAAATGTCAAACCCTAGAAAAACTTACTGATTTTCAAAAGGGCGTTGGACTTAAATCAAAGGCAAACTGAACACCAAAAATTCTTGATAAAAAGAATAGTTTAGCATCAACTAGAGCAGCTGTTTTTATAAAATTGCGAAAACCCAAGATGGTGTCTTCTTCGAATATCCTGACCTAAATTTTCAAAACAATCATTATCAAGGAACTAATTGTTTGCGGGCAGTACTAGCAAGAGCTATTTCTAGTCTAAATTATAGCGGAGACCTGTTAGGTCTCTTTTATAATCGCAAAAAAGCTAGGATTCCTCTCTGCTTTCTTTATAAAGAAAGAAAAAGTATTACAAAGAAAAGCAAGTTCATTGCTGTATGTCCATCTGTAGCCTCTATCGCAAGCTCGCGGATTTCGATCAATGATGCGCAGCGAAGATGTAAAAGATGTCTCTATGCTAATGAAATCTTTTTGCCATGCCGTTTTATGCTGCTTTCCTAATGCGAGTAGTATATTTTGTTCTATGTTATATTCTGCGTTTTAGTGGCTTACTAAAAGTGACTGGACGTTTTGACTGCATGAAATTCCCTTGCTGTCTTATTGATATTTTGAGCTTGGTTTATTGAGAATTTCCAACGATTTTTGATCAGCTTTAGTTATATCGTCAGCTTGTGAGCCCGTGCAGAGGAAAAAACTGTCAAAAGTTAATGGTTATGTTCACCATGTTTAATGTCGGCGTTTGTTTATGATCCATTTTTAATTCTAATTACAACTAAGATCATGAATAATTCTACACAGTGCCTCAAATTTGTACTTAACCTAATTGTAAAGCTTTGTCTGGTCAACTTTAGTATTTCTTGTAATACTGCCGCCTGGATTTTGTTTTAGTTGTAAACATTAGGAAATTTTTAAAATACACATTTTTTTATCAAAGCCTAAAATTGCTTTCAAAATTGTCGCAGAGAAGTCTTTCAGCGAAGTATTATGAAAAGCACCGTAATTCTTTAGATATTGAGCTTTTTGTAAGAAAAAAATTGTTAGTTCGTTGAAATTTCTTAGGTTTTTCAATGGTTGAAGGATCTTTTGTACAAAGTTCGCTGAAATTATTAATACGGTGGCACAGGAGCCATTGATGGAGAAAAGAAGTGAAAAGAGGTCCTATGACGTCATAAAATCTATTTTATAATTTCCAAGTTTTCAAGACAAAGCCTAAAAGAACCAAAAGAATACATTGAAAGTGCAAAAATCAAAGACCAGTAGAAAAAATTGAAAAGAAACGCAATTATTTTCAAAAAATCACCATAGACATTTATATATTCATACTACATTATATATGATCATTACCTCTATAAATATATGCTTTTAAGATATCTATGATATGCACTCTATTCGAAAATTTTAATGAAATGCATTAGAACGGACTTTTAAACAAGAAGTTTTATTTTGATTTTAACTTAGTAAAATAGCAAGTTTGATACATGATTTTAGACTCGAGCACATGACTGTTGCAAAGGGGCTTAGATAAGGACAATCAAAAACTTGGGTTTTGCTAGTAGGTTACTGATTGTTACCTGGTTCATATATTTTAGAATCAAGACCAAACTACAATGACGTAATAGAGAAGAGTGTGCTCATGTTGCCATGTCTCAGCTGATTTGCTCTTTGAAATCATTTTTTTTTATCTTCGAAATACTATCTAAGATACCTGAATTTTCAAAATCTGGTCCAAGGAGCACCAAAGTATGAACGATTCCGTTGGAAACCACAATGAAAGACAAAGAAATTTTAGTTAGTCGGTTATCATTAAAATTTAACTTTGAATTATTTAAAAATGATATACTAATTATATTTCTGTAATACCGTTAAAAGTCCAAAAAGCATATATTTAAAGCTATTGGAGCATGTAAGGATGCAAATTCCATAAAGTGAAAAGCTTATTTCTGCAGACGTTTTGTTGATTTTTATCATAAATAGTTAAAGAACTTTTTAAGAGAACTATGTTGCAAATATAAGATGATAAGCATTTTTTAGCAAATATAGTCATGAATACATCATAAGCTAGAGGACCTTTAACGATACAATTTTATGATCGGATTTCAAATTCGCTTAAAAAGGCAACACTTTCTAATCTTTAGATTTCATTGATTTCAACGGAATATTTACTTCTTTGGAGCTTCTTTTTAGCAAAATTTTGATTTTACGAGCAAGTTATAGCCTTTTACATTAGTTTAGTAATGTCAAACGATTAAAGCCTGAGCCTTGTCTGATTTAAAATTCCTAATTTCATGTAAATATTTTAAAAAGAAAAATTGGAATAACGCATCCTCTAAAGCTCCAGAAGAGCTAATTCTTTTGGCAATTTGTTTCCAATTCATGTTATTATTGTTTTGAATTCTTTGAAAAGCTCATTTTGGTATTCAAACGAAGGAATACGATTTTAGATAAAAACGGCGAATCATACGATCGTTTCTTATCTGTTATTTTTTATTAGAATAACGGCATCCTTGATGGCTCTAAAGGAAATAACTCAATATTTTTCTGCTCTGACATGTCTTACTTAAACAAAATTTCCCACTCTTGTGATTTCCAATGCCGATGAATATCATGGGCTGGGTGCTTTTCGTACAGTTAAATATAACGCATTAAGTGGAATAAATCTTCCTTATGTGCTCCAATCCAAAAAAATTTGCGTCAAGATGTGGGCAACTACTTTCGTCACAAGTGTACAAAATTTCATGAAAAGAGCACTACAGGCTGAAAATTAAATCATATGGAATATTTCAATCATATCACTAGTGGAATTTGTCCATCCTTTGGGGCTCCTAATTTCAAACCTACATAGCCTACGATCAGAAACTGCTTTTGGAATCGGGGAAAAAAGCATGGAATATTAAATCCTTTGTTAATATGATGGAACTTGGGTTTTATATGGCAAGTACTTGCTTTGTCACTCAAATCGTGTCTATAAATTTGTTGAATACAAAGACACTTTTTGCCAAGTTGAAAAAAACACTTACCATTGTTCGTTGTTTTTCGATGCTATTATGCTTTTCGCGTTCTGTTATTCTGTTGCTATTCGTCTGTCCTTTCAATTTTTCCTGGTATTTTATTTCTTTAGTTTTGTTGAGTTGTTCTTAGCTTTTGGGCAATTCTCAGCCTGATCAATTTATCTATCTGGGTTGTTGGTAAAACAATCGTATATGCTATTTTTACCAAGCTAGGTTTTCCTGTCAAGGAAAATTTTAATGTTGACAAACTTAAAACTAACAATTTAAGACTTTTGTGAAGGTTAAAATAATTGATGTTTTCCCCCGTCTTTAACTCATAAAAAAGACAGCTCCCTTCGGTTGTTTCCGAGATAAGAACACAAGAGTAACTTGAGGAAAGGTATTTTATCAAAAGGAAATCAGTTGCTATGTCGGTCGTCTGGTGTGAATCCGGATTATTTTGGGTTTTAATCCAGTACTGCTTCACGTCACAATCTGCACTTTGAAGGAAGGAAGGTTGAATGAAGACATCACTGCACATGGTTGTGTGAGGAACCAGGAGAGAAAATCGCGGCACAGATTTCCTTGATACTGTGAAATAATTTGCAGAAATGTGTTGTGGATAACTCGCAGTTGTGGATATTTCTTGGCTTTAAGTGCGCACCTATTGCGAATTAGGAAATCGGTTGACACGGACGACCAATCATTATATCATGGCCTAAGCTCGCTCGAAATACCATCAAATGGCGACCACTTTCGACGGCAGCACTAAGAATAATGCAGATAAGTCCATTTTTATCAAAACTCTTAAAGACCCTCACATCCATAGGATGCAAGGGTTGCTTAAAAAGATAAAAAAATCTACTTTGTCACGGCCGAAAACGATCGTAACACAGGAGGATAAACATGTCGCTTCACCCGTAAACAGCAAGACTCCAACTGCCAAGCAAAGCACCGAAACTGACGAAGAGAAGTTGCTGCGTTATCAGAAGGATATTAAAAGTGCCTTACAATACTACAAGGTGATATTTGACAAGAAATTTCCCGAGAAACTGCCGGGCACAGCAACTGTAGTACTCGAGAGCATTGTTAGTATAGAAACCATTTTCAATGCTTGTTTGCACTACTCGAAATTGGTAAATGAAAGTTTTGACGATTTAGAGCCAACTCGCGAGACTCTACATCGAAACGTCACGAATCTCATTCGACTTTCAGATGATGTTTTGTTTGATTCAAGTTCGAATTTTCTCCCGGATAAAAACGATGCTTTCCGAGCCGTAGACTCGGTATTACAGTCATTGAATAACTTATGTGAAGCGATCCTACCGCGATTACAGAAACTGCAAGTGAACGAGGAATTGAAATCCTATTGTCGGTCAAATTCCACACATTCTAGCTCCAACTCACTCGATGATTTGCTAGACTCGCAAGATGAAGGGACACCGGGTAGAAAGTCACGTAAAACTTCGAGTAGTTCGAGCCAATTCGCTGTCAACGGTAGTGCGTCACTATCTGACAGACCAGCGTCACAAAGGAGCACTGAACGAGACTCAGGTTTTGCAAGTGAGATGAGCAATGTGAGTTTAACTGCAGAGAACAGAACAGATGATGTAGCCCCAGCTAAACCACCCCTACCACGAAAAGAAGATCGCTCTTACTATGGCAATCAGCCTTTCCCAGGGCAAAGTCATATAAGAAAGACATCAAGTAACCCTGTGACTCTTGAAACACCATTTTCACCAGTTCATTTGAGACCAAGGCCAAGCTCAGACTTCCGTTCTGGCAGTAACCACAGTGGTCAGTTCTTGGATGTAAATAAGCAATATAGTTCTTTTTCAACTTCTGTATCAAGTTTGAACAGCAGTAAATCATCTTTTAGTTCAGTGGAAGATTCAACGGCAATAAGTCCAAGAAGGAAATACCTTCTTCGGAGGTCATACCTTTCTGAAGCTTCAAGAGATTCCACTGACTCGATTGCTGAGCAAATTGACTTGGATCAAGTTGGCATGAGAGATGAGTTCTATGCTCAAATACAAAAGTGCTCTGAAAGGTACGAAGTGCTCTATGGAAGCCATTTGTCTTTGTTTCCAACTGATAATGATGAAGAAGACATTTTTGGTACTGATAAACCTGCAAGAGACTCACTGCCACCAGTTCCTCCTAAACAGAGAAACAAAAAGTCAATGAGCAACTATCTGAAGTACTTTGACATTGACAAGTATGGTAAGCCTTCAAAAGGGGACCGACCTGCTTCATACTATGATAATGTCAACTGCCCTGTACCAAGTGCATATAATATTAATGGAGAGCAGTTCATCAAGGCTCTTGGCAATAATGAGGAGCCTCCTAAACTACCACCCAAAAAGGGAACATACAGACGTAAAACCATAAATCATGGTCATAGCACCTCACCCAAGTTGCGAAGTGATAGGTTGTCAACACGTAGCTTCAAAGCAGACTCAAGGGGTAGCCACAGGGAACTGAGACGAAGGGAGTCAACAGCTACCTATGAAGAAGATAATGTACCTGCTCTGGATTGTACTGATGTACGGAAATTTTTGATTTCCAAAGATGACAGAAATGGTCCATTGCTTGTTGGAGGAACTGTGGATGGTTTACTTGTTTTTGCAACTGAAGCTGAGGTGAAAAATAATATATTTTATGAAGCTTTTATTGCAACATATAGAACATTTATGTCTCCAGTTGACCTAATATGCAAGCTGTTGTACAGAGCAAATCGCTTCAGAGACAAGGGAGAATCATATGCGTCACATGGAGCATTGTCACTTTTGATAAGAATTATTGATGAAATGTATGAAGAGCTGGACAAATCTTTATTTGACCAACTAAGGGCAGAAGTTCATCGACTGTTAAACCGAGGAGAACTCGAAGTTGCAAAATTGTTGAGGGACAAAATTGTTAATTATTGCCTCAAGTTGCAAGAGAAATTACAAACAAAAAGCATAATTACACTTGAAGTTGGAAGCAAATATTCACTGTTAGATTTTCCAAGCCTTGAACTTGCACAACAGATGACTCTAGTGGATTCAGAGTTATTCATGAAGATTGGTCTTGCAGAGATTTTAGCATGGGGCAAGGAGCAAAATGAACTTGTAAGCCCAAACCTTGCAGAATTTATTGAGCACTTCAATAAAATGTCATATTGGTGCAGAACTCTCATTTTGAAGGAGGCAAAACAGCAAGAGAGGGAAAAGCTGTACAAGAAATTTTTGAAAGTGATGAAGCATTGTCGACGGCTCAACAATTTTAGCTCTTACCTTGCCATATTATCGGCCCTTGATTGCAGTCCTTTGAGGAGGCTTGAGTTTCCTAAACCACTGACAGATTTATTGCAAGAATTCAATTTGTTAATTGATAGTGCATCAGCTTTCAAAACTTATCGCCAGGCACTGTCAGAAGCAAAGCCACCTTGCATTCCATATTTAGGTCTTATACTCCAGGACATTACTTTCATCCATTTAGGAAATCCAAATGAACTTCCTGATGGCAAAGTAAATTTTGTTAAAAGATGGCAACAGTTTAATGTCCTTGACTCTGTGCGGAGGTTGAAAGAGTGTCAATACGACTTTTCAAAAAATGACAACATCATGGATTTCTTCAGTGGCTATGATGAGTATTTATCAGAAGAAGAGTTGTGGGAAAAATCACAAGAGCTGAAGCCAAGAAAAAAAGCTTAGGTATGTTGCACTATTTTGCTTTTTTATATCAAGAGCACCTACATTTATGTGCTGTAAATCCTTTATTGCCCTCTCCCCTTTGTATAAATCTCCTGGGAATAAGCTCAACCTTAAAACCAGCCTTCATTTTAACATGCTGATAAGCATGCTTTGAAAAAGCCACTATGGGCACCACTTAATTGAGATACAACAGAAAAAAACCAATAGTGCATTATAGAGAATTAAAACTAACATAAACAATTCATTGACAAAGGGACTTCCAAAGACCTTGAACATGTCGATGTTTTCAGCCGATATTTTCTGTGTTTATTTATATTTTGCTTTGATATTTTAGGATAATGCTATTAAGTAAAATTGCAAATGAAACAGGGGTGGATCCAGAGCAAATTTGAAGGAGGGGCAGTTGGTAGTGGGGGCGCTGAAAAATTTTCAAAAATTGGCTATGAGAGTACGCTGTATACAACAATTTCAGATACCTTTTTAGAATAAACAACATAACTTTGAGGTAATCCTTGAAGCAAATTAACCTATCAGTCCAAGAACATTTTTCATTTGATTCTCATTCTTCAAAAGGGGCGCACAATTTCCAAAAAAGGGGGCCAGATTTGCTTCAATTCGTTGAGGGATAGGCAACTGCCCCTAGTTACCCCCCTTAAATCCAACACTGAAATGAAATGATATTAAAAATCATTAAATGGGCTGTTTGTATGGCAATTTGGATAATACCCCTCTCAACCCCCCCCCCCAATTAACCCCAATCTAAAACTGCCTAAATGATGAGGCTCCCAGGGGGCTTCCTCAAGGATTGTAGGTATATCAGTTGTTCATTGGCCTGATTTATAGTTTTTGATTATTTCCAAAGTACTTGCTTTATACTCGATGTTTGTAATCACTAAGCACAGCTAAAAATTCTTGTATGTTCTAGGAGGTTAGCAAGTCTGTAAAATTATTTTGGTCATATCTTAAAAGTTTGAGAAATAATTTCAGTGGGTAAAACTCTGCCCTTATGGTTTTTCTACTGGTTTCTTTTTGGTATGAATATTCTATCTAACTTTTGTTTATATACTTTCCAGTTGGCAAATACAATCGTCTGATTTGTTTTTGTCCACCTTAAGTAATGCTGATATTTAAAGTTGTATGTTGTGAATTATGAAGCTGGAAGCATATTTTGAAACTCTCTTTTTGGTGGCTGGAGATGTATTTCAAAAAGTAAATCAAATAACATGCTTTCTTTGAATACTTTTCATGATATCAGGCTCATTGATATCATTTCATGATATCAATTCCTGTTGTATTGTTTTGATAGTGAACTGTAATTTTTCAGAGTCAGTAAGCTTGTCATTTCATGATATCAATTCCTGCTGTATTGTTTTGAACTGTAATTTTTCAGAGTCAGTAAGCTTATCATTGTTGGAAAACATTATAATAACTTTGGTAAACATGCAATAATTCTAACTTTCAAGGAAAAACAGACTCTGAAGCTTGTTTTAGTTTGGCAAGTGAATCTCTGGGTGTCATCAGGCAACTGTACAATTACTGCACTGCTTTATTGTATACAGCACTTTACTGTGATATTGTATACAATACTTTACTATGATATTGTATGCAGTACTGTCCTGTACTATTTTATGCAATGTTGTACTGTAATTATATTGTTAAAAGAACTGTACTGCAATATTATATGCAGTATTGTACAGTAATGTTGATTCAAAAGTACTGAAGCCAGAGGATGACAGGATTTTTTTGTGACATCGAATTTTCTTTTGTTTTCTATTATTTCCCATCGTTTTGAGAACTGATGTATAATTTATCATGTATTATTAGACTCTGTTGCTAAACTTTAAAAGCTAGCAGTGTCGGGACTACTCGGAAGCTTGTAAGATGTTAAGAAAAGCAATAAAAAACTAAATTAGCAAGGGTGTTAATGTTTTAAGATTTTCAATAATGCCAGTTGCAAAAATTTCAATTTCCCATGAAGCTTTTTATTGATCACACCCCTAATGGTAAAAGTCTTATTCTTCAAGATTTTGTCTCAATAAAATGACCCTTAAAGTGGTAACACTCCCTCTGTATTTTTACTACTATTTTTGTTTTCTGGTTATCATTCTCCCCGTTGTTTATTGATGAGTAAAGTTAGGGCTATTCAGTTCCTCGCTTTTCCAAAGGTCCTATGCAACTGTAGCATTTCTATGTAGCATGTGCTTTGTTATGTACTTTATGCATATCTTATTCAAATACAATCAACTACAACTCGACAAAATCTTCCGACTGCCTCATGGCAATAAATTTGACATACGCCCATGCAAGCTCGCATATACGGTTCTCCGACATGTGGAAGTTAAGATAAGGACATCTTTCGATGTTCATGCTTTTCTTGTTGATTCACTGTCGTAGGAAGCCAAGCCGAGCTGTGCACAAGGAAGTCACTTGACATGGAGTGCCGACCATGTGTTCTGAACAGCTTTCTCTCTGATTAAGGGTGTTTTTGTAGTGATATTGCGCTGTTGTTTTGCAGTTATATTGTAAAGTAGAAATGTCGCTGTTATAAGCTCTTATAAGCCTGTTGCTTAAAGATGTCGAGAACAAATGCAAGGCCTTTGTCTGGACTGTTTGTTGTCTGCTCGAACGCTTTTTTCATTTGGCAACAGCGAATGTGGGAATTTTCTCTTTTGATTTTTGCTGTCATAACTTAATGGGATGTTGATAGATAATTTGTTAGTAGATCTTATAGTTATTCTGCTGAATTAGCCAATGATTATCCAGAAAAACTGGCCATCAATTCCAAGCACGTTTGGTTTTTTGTTTTAGCTGTTTATTGGTTTAAGATTCAGTGTGTGGGCTCTTGTTTTAGTCATGAATCGGCGTTTTGTGGTGTTTGTCTCTAAAATAAGTCTTGATTCGCATTCAAAACACTTTAATTATAATGTGAAGAGATGTTTTCATGTTTTCATCGTCCATAAAGTATAAATGATTTTGCATTCCTTTTTATCAGGCTACTAGATTATGACACCGCAAGATTCCTCCAACAGTCAAATTCTGCCTTTTGATCCAATGCCTCTCCCGTAAAATGTATGAGATGTTATGTTTAATGCAGTGAATAATTTAGTATCGGTATTTGAAATATTTAGTTTTGTATTTGCTTTGTACATAAAAAGACAAAAATACTGCATGACTTTATTTTCGGGAATTTCTTGCCTAACCAGAAAAAGGCAATGCTTAGCTGTTTTACTTTTCTTGTGTCTTATCCTCATTTTCCCCGTTCTTTCTATGATGAAACCCACTGCCTTAAAAGCCATTTTCAAATTTTGTAGCGCATGAGAACTGTTCAAGTTTAAGATTGATCTCTTGAATGGGCTAACTTGTTTTAACCTTTCCTTTTTTCTTTTTTTCAGAAGCATGCGATCATCCAAACGCAGTAATGGATGCCCAACAGCAAACCATTTCAGTGGCCATGTTAACGAACGCATCCACTGCGCCGGACTGGTCACACTAAATTTGCAGATGGTTCACCGTGTTCCTTGTGGTATGGCGGTTCTCAGTGCGTAACATTTCAAATGTATGATCGATATATCACCCATCGATTTAGAATAATACGCTTTGGATATTCTTTATCAAAATAAATACTGTTTCATATTTTGGGAAATAGATTACCTCTGTAAAGTTGGGTAATGTATCTTTTGTCTTTCTTAGGTTTGCTTAAGTTTTTTATCGCATGTCCCACCCAGATTTGTGTTTGTGGTATGAGAAATATCCGAAAATGAGCTGCAAATCAAGTTTTAAGATTTTCATAAACAATTCAAAGTGGATTGTGGGATGTTTATCCGTTGAAGCTTGTGAATTAGGCTTTTGATGAAGCCGTTCTAAGACATCTGTAGGTATGCTATATTTTGAAGTTGTTGTTGTAAACACATTGCGATGGACTAGACTTGACGTATCATTTTTGTAAAATAAGTCATATGTTCGTTATTGAGGTGTAAAGGCAGGGAGCAGTTTGGCTTATTTGCGAGGCCCAGATACCCACTGATTAACTTTGCATTTTATAGATCTGGACCGCTGCACGTTTATTAGGAAATCAATTTGAATTATGTAAGTAAAGCTACTTACACGGCATATTGTCATTAGATGGGCTCAGGTCTGATAAGAGGCCTTTCATACAGAAAAGTCGATTTGTCATAATCACGTAGGAATTTCGATGCATGTACTCAAATCAGCTCTCTGTACCAAGTTATATGTCATTGTTTTTTAATGAAATGACAAATTAATATTGCCTGGGAATTTTTTACACAACATAAATGTATAATGGATGATTTGTACACTGTGGTGCTAATTATTTATTTATTTGAAGCTACGGCTCGTGAAGACTGTTTCAAATTCAAGGAACCCAACCCATATTTTAGACTACCATATCTAAACTATCTTCGGAACTAAGACTACCAACGGTATCTTTGGAACGCTTCTCAATCGTGCCTACTTTCAAATCTCAAGATGGCCTAAGTTTTCAAAAGAAACAGTACTATTAAAACTTGCCGTAGCGGATCCTTTGGCCTCCTTGTTTTTCACCCAGAATGTTTTCTTCTTTACCTTCTTCTTTAACTGTCGCTTCATTCTCTTTCGACGTGGTAGCCCAGCCAGTTCTTACATTTTTACCGTTATTGTTAACAGCAGTGTAATAATCAGTCTGTATCGGTGCTCTGTAACCTTTACGCATATTTTGTCCCTTAACCCTCTTTATTCCATCAGAACTGGTGGTCAACAGAAATCATCAAATTGTTTACTTGTGCTCGACAGATATTAAAATTCTAACTAATAGGGTACTAAATGTTTTTCATACGAAGGGTCTTTACACGAATTGATTTTTCACCCAAGAGCTTGTCCCAAGAGCAAATGAAGGCATATTTATAACACCTGTATGGAACTAGAAACCAGTCTATTGTTGACATCACAAGTTACATCTTATAATAGAAGTATAAAGAAGTAATAACAGAAGTAATTCTGTTAGAAATAAAAACCTTAAATGAAGCTTATCTCGTGTACTTATGCGCATGTTTAGTGCTTAAATCGATCACCAAAAATAATCACAATGCAGATCATTTTGTATTCCCAAAACTACCAAATCTTCAAGACTGATATCCAAAGTCATCGGATAGACCTCCGAAGGTTTCCTCTCCCCTCCTGGAGTATAGTATTCTCTTTTGAAGGCAATATTAAGTTAAAATGATTATGATCACTGTATTTTTGTGTTAATATGATACAAGGAGGCTCTCTCATCCTTTGTTCTGTTAAGCCCGTAACCCATAATGCACTGTTTCAAGTAAGCATTGAAAGCAGACAGCAAACTGATTGGCTATTTCGAATATTGGCTACTACTGATTGGCCTCATTGTTGTCAGTCGGCTAGGATTTGATTGATGCCTCCTTGCAGCCATTTTCATGAGTCAGCCTACTCGCTCGTGGTGTCGAAGCAAATACAGAATTTATTTCCTGGATTGAGTGATTTTGTTTATAGACTGTCTTGAAATAGAATTTGTAAATAAAGTTTACTAGCATGTAGTTGCTTTAAATTTTGGGCATAGCATTATTTATACCTCTCCGCGGCTTCTTTTCTTGTTTTCTTAGCTTGAAATTGTACGAAAGACCAAATTAACTCATACGTTATAAATACGGAATGCACGAAGAAAACACATCTACTGAAATTGTAGAATTCACTTTATCTAAACATTCTTCATTACAATATAAATTCACAGTTAAGTTTGTAAACTAAAAAAAACAGAGCATATCGAGAACCAGGCGCTAATATTCATAATCATTGATAAACATTTTCATTATCAAATTCAAGAAACTCTTCACCCAAATAACAAGAAACATGCAGTAAATCTTGTCCCTTCAAAAAAATTGTTAGTCCAAAAGTGTTTTAGTGTTGCACAATTCTTTTGAAAAAGCAAGCCTATAGGCTTGTAAAAAAGCCAATGTTATTAAAAGTCGATGTTATTGACTCAAATTCGACACATTCTCCCTCCAAATTAGAGGAAATAGGCAATGAATATTGTGCCTTGTAATGCGTTTGGAACTAAAAATCCAAAAAACCTTCATGTAGGGCAGCTGGATTTTTGCAAATAGGTAACCCTGTATGTAGGCTTGCAAAATAATCAACATTGATTGAAAAATATATTGCCTAAAATTCTTTATATTCCTTAAATAAAACGAAAAAGGCAGAAAATTTGTGCTTTGAAATATAGCGAGAATTAAAGGTCCAACAAGCATATTTGAAGTGCTTTTAAATGTTGCTAAAATATAAGCCATTGTGCTTGCAAAAAAGTTAATATTAATGAAATAAATTTACCTTCAAATTCAAAATATTCTTCTTCCTAAGTGAAGGAGACAGGCCGGTTTACGTTCTTCGATAATTATTTAGAATTTAAAGTCGAAAAAGAAATATTTGAAATGCTGCCAATTTTGGCATCAACACAAACCTGTTAGGCTTGGTAAAGGAATCCATACTGATAGAAAATAACATTCAGATTATGCATATTCTCTCTCAAATAAAAGGAAATGGCCAGTAATTATTGGGCCTTAAAATATAGAATTGCGGTGTTGCGAAAATATTATTGTAGTGGCTCAATTTTTGTAAAAAATGAAGCCTACAGGCTTGTAAAATTTATTTACTATTGAATTAAACGAATTCTTTCTCCAAATTTAAGGAAATATGCAGCAAATCGTTTGCCTTGAAATACGAGGGGGAATGTCGTATACACCTTTCGTGAAAATCTTATTGTTTTATGTAAAAAATCCCCAGAAGTCCTTTTGTTTTAGGCAAAATCTCGTACGCTATATGCAAGAGTGAATCGCTCCCCGTTGAAATAGAGTTAGCTTGTAATATTGCTCAATTTTCGTAAAAAAGTAGCCCTTGCAATATTAATAAGCCTTCATTGATAGATCTCATACAACGCAATAAACACATTCTCCCACCACATAAAAAATAAGTAGGAAATCGAGATTTACCTACTTTGTTTGAAAAAATATCTGCAGAGCTGCTGAATCTTTGCCAATACTCTTGCCAAATTGATCATTTTTCAGGAAATTCATTCTTGTTTAATAAATTGGTAAAAATTGGTTTGCTATAGAGGGAGCTAAGAGAATAGCATCGTAATCATTCGCCCCAGATAATTTTTGCCCAGATAATTGTCCGTTTTTCCAAAGCTCGTGTTTCAATTCTGAATTTTAAGCAGTGGTAATTTTTTTAATTTTCATATATAATCGTTGACAGCAAGTAAACAGAAATAAAAGTTTTACATTATATACTATAGCAACGAAGCTATGTCATAATTTTAGAATATGAACGCTTTTTGTTGCTTGGAACATGAAATTCTGCAACAGTCTAAGTTCTTGTTTCCATTCTGCAGCTTTCGTTGAATTGTTCTTATAAGTATGGACTCTGTGAAGGTATACAGAGAAAAACGGTTGACATTTAGCCCAATTTTCATCTTTACTAAGGCGTCTTTGGTACCAAATAAAAGGGACCCCGTCCTGATACTTTGCAATGCAATGAAATACGGTCTTACTTCCTTCCTACAACTTCTTCCTTGTCTTGAGAATTTCAGAGATAGACTTGACTTACCAGAAGAAACTTTGCCGAAAATTTTTTTAGGCTTTTTTTAAAATAACTGCAACTCTGCAAGGCATTTTAAGACCATGTTTAGGTTGCGCCGAGCTAGACGAATCCTGCCCTTTTCGGGTCACGTATAACTTATTTTTCGCTATTCAATTGTTGTGTTAAATAAATACATTTATACTTGATACCGAAAATTGATAATAAGACTTTCTGAAAATCACATCCATCCGAAATACTGGTAAATAAATTATATTATATGAAACAATATACAGCAACATTATAGAGGTTTGATTTTAAGATTCTTTCAAAATATGCGTGTTTACCTTGATAAACTGTAATCAAATAATAGTTTCGCCAATTCGGGCTAGAAAAAGAACTAAACAGGGGTAACAAAATGGTACTCTGTCATCCGCTCCAAAATGCAAATTTGTTTCGGACATTAATTTCTTCAACAGTAAGTGTTTAGTTATTACAAAATCGGGATCTTCCTCTCATATTCAAATCTTCCTGGCAAATGAAACATCTTCAATTCTTCAACAACCCCTTCACAGTTGTATCCCAATTTAAAAAGTCTTAAAATAGATTCTCATTCACTTCCCACAACTCTTCTAGCAAATCTTCATTGAAAGCTTCATGGATTCTTCACCGAAATCCTTTCAGAAATCTTCAGACAAATCTTGAAATTTTAGTAGGCTTCATTATTATATCTTCACTTTCTAGCAGACCATCCCTTCAAAGGTCTTCATGCTTAATCTTCAAAACTTCGATTCTCCACTATTCATTTAGATGTTTTCATATCTTCTCAAATATCTTCATTCTTCATGCTATGAAATTTATAAAGAACGTCATGAGAACAAAACAGACCTCAAATTCATAATAACATATTACTCCTCCAAAGAAAAAACCCAAAACATTGGGCTAAAGGAATTCAACAAACTGCAAAGAAGACCACAATTTATCATAAAACAATTTTTACAGGAAAGAAAAACAATTCAAAACAGCATCCTGATAAGGTTTTGTTGGGGGAAAATGGAAGACCTTGTCTATTATGTCATTAAATTGACAGTAGGTATATATGGTAGATTTCAAATGTAAAATTCTAATAATAAATGATATTTATTGACCTGATGGTTTTGGGAATTGTTCAAAAATCTCTAGGCCTCAGCCTCAAAGAAAGTTTTTACATACTATTTATTTTAATCTAACCTGATTGAAAAATAGGAGAAAAAATATTCTGTGGTAAAATAAGAACCAAAAGAATATGTTGGGAATAAACGAACATGAAAAGGCTGATGTCCATAGAAAGACTTTCCAGTAACTACTAACTGATAAAATTTCGCTCTTAATTAGCAAACAATGCAAACTACAAAATGAATAAATGTAAAAACAAAACAAGCTGTAACAAAGAAATTGACTAAAATTGAAGTAATTACTTTGTGAACAGCAAATCTTCAAGTCCTCATCAAACTACTTGAAGATGCAATTCTCAACTTGATTTTCTTGGTTTTCAGAAAACTTCATTCATAAGTTGCTCTAAAGAATAACAGACTTCGTAAAAGTCAAGAAATATATAAAATTAAGACAACCTTTGCAATCACTAAAATTACAGAAACTTATCAGGGCTGAACTCAATGTGTCAAAAAATGAACTAAAAAGATTTATTTATAACATTGAGTTTTCAGTAAGACACTGTCTGTGTATTCCCAAACTTTTGTGGGTGTAAACTTGTTTCCAGAGCATGCGTTTTAGAAACAAACCAAACTGGAAATAAGGATGATATGATTAGATTCAGATGGCATCTTTGCCAGAATCTTCCAATGACATAATATCACTATATCAGCTGAAACTACATCCACCACTGAAGTCCCTATTTATGAGAAACTACTAATTTTATACTGGATGTTAAGTCTGAGTGTTGATAGGCAGTTCAATAGACTTAAGTGTTAAATGTCTTAATAACCATCTAGAATTGCAATCAAAGTTTCAGCAAAAAGGACAACTCTTTGAACATCTGCTACAATCAAATAGCACAATGCTTGGATGATGGCCTAGAAAGAAAGTAGAACGTTGGTAAAATTTTTGGTCTTTATTGATAATTAATCTATAACTTTAGGTATTTTAAACTAGAGTTCAGATTAAAAAAGGAGAGAAGAAAAAATGTCTCAGATGTAAGAATTTATGCTGCAGTTGACAAAAATATTCAACAACTTGAATTGTAAAATTTATTCTGACACTTCTGATTCATTTCTTCCCCTTTGCCATGTCCAAATGTGATTGTGCAGCAAAGACTCTCAAAATAACAAAATAACGGTCTTCCCATACTGTAAGCTACTTGAGAATTGTGTAAAAAATTGGCTTACATTTTATCGCGATCTTGATCTTGAGTAGGACCTTTTGCGGTGTGAAGACCTGCTATGCTTTTCTTCATCTTCTTTACGACTGCTACGAGGAACAAAAAAACAATTTTTGTTTTAATTTACACTCAAATGCTCAAAGCCATTAAAATGTATACAAGCATGATTTACAGTATTGGTTCAAAAAGGGAAAAAAACCTTTATAAGCATGGAAAAGCACAATAGATCAAAAAATATAATCAAGGGATTTAACTACTGAGACAAGAAATACATCAAGCACTTGAACAACTATGCTGGCATTTATGGCAAAACATGTGTTGCCTTGGCAAAGGCTGAAAATAGTCACAAGTATGACAAAGAATTTAATGTGACTTTGGTTTCAATGCGACAATCTTCACATACTAGGTAGGTCTTCCCATATAAACTCCAGGTGTTGGAGTGTGTGGTCTCTGGGTGATTGAAAAATCCACTCTAATTCGTCTACCATCAAGCTCTTGCCCATTAAGCCGCTCTTTGGCCTGTAGAAAGAGAAACCATGTTGAAAACAACACACAGAAAGACAACTTTGATCTTCAAACAAAAATCTTTAGGTTGAATTTAATTTGATAAAAAGAGATGCTTACTGCATAAAAACCATTGTCGTTCAGCCTAAATAGATAGGGTACAAACTCTAAAGCGAGAAATATAAATACCAACCTCAACGGCTGAGTCAACATCCTTGAAATACACAAAAGAGAAGCCTCTTGACCTTCCAGTCTGCAAACCAAAATGAAAATACAAAACTTGAGACAAAAGAAAAGCATAAAAGAATATTTCTTAAAAACAATTACACTTCTACAACAGCATTTTACAGAATGCTTTACATAAATATATATATATCTGTCTAATATTTAACTTGATATGTTTTATGTACTGATGAAGAGATACAAGTTGAAGACCATTTAAATGTAATGTAAGTTCAAAGTAAGCTTTGGATTGCTATCTAATTTTCATACACCTAAATGGCCTTACACCATTATAACAATATTGAGTAGACATAAGGCATAAGAAAGTAGCTAAAAAGTAGCTATTACCGCATGGTCATAGACAATCTGGCAGGATTCAACCTCCCCATAGCGATCACACATTTCTTTAACTTCTCTTTCGGTTGTGTAAAGGCTTAGACCAAAGATGCCAAGGCACTTTCCTTCTGGTGGTGCATCCTATAAAATTTAAAATAATTACAAACAAAGGTGAATTCCTAAGAAAAGAATTCTATAACAAGTTGAAAACCATATATTATTCAGAACAGAAGCAAGTGAGTTGTAATTTGAAGTAAATATATATATATATATCAGTCCTTTTCGTTTAGCGCGTGCGATTGCACCCACATACAACTGCACACGCGCAAGTTAAATTGCGCATGCTTTCCAACACACGCGCAAACAGGTGTTTTTGCAGTTTTCTGTTATCATCAATTTCCCATGGTCTCATGATTGTTTATCCTTTTCTCTTGTTACTTGATTAGCACTTTTGACCACAATATGAATTTTCCAATTTTAAGAAGTGATGTTTGGCTTTTGACTGAATGCTCCTTTCAACTTAGCATCTCGTCTTTCAGCTAAGTCACAATTAGCATGTTAAGTGTAATAACTGATTTCCTGTCAAAATCTAATTGTGCACTGAGAGCAAGTAGCTGTTGAAAACAATTTTTATTTGCTCTTGTAACTTTGGGAGTGACAACAACTTTTGAAAGATGGCTGCTAAGGGCAACAAAATCTGTTTGATTTATGTATTGATTGAATTGAGTTCTTTCACGTATTCGAGTGGCTTTTACCTTTCTTGTTCCTTTTACCAATTTTATCAGGTTATCACTTCAAATTTTCTTACAAGTGTGATCGCACGCACAAATTTGTTTACATGTGCGATTTGCCACACACACGTAACTTTGCTCACGAAAAGGACTGATATATGTATGTATGTAAACTGGTTCTTACTGGCAAATTAAAAGATTCATTAGCTTTAACCATTAGATTAACTCTTTGTTATAAGAACAAACTTTTCAAGAACACTGAAGCACAATTTGATAACAAAAGAACATCATAAGAACATGACCAACCTCAGATGAAAAATTAGCAGAGAAAGACATTTTGAGTTTGAGAGAGAGTTTTTAAAAATTTTCTCTATCAGCAAACCAATCTTTTAACTAAAAATATCACACAAAAATGAAATTTAGAAGTCTTGGAACAGATTGATAGTATATAGGTGTATATAAAAATCAATGTTGAAATAAGGAAAATTTAAGAACACCTTAAAAAATGTTGAGCCTGGGCAAAATTAATCTGGTTCTAATAAAAAAAGAGTGTAACTTTGGAATCATCTTTAAAAAATTCTTTGGGAATCATTTGAGTTTTTTTAAGTAAATACAAACATACCCTGTCTCCTACATGCCTCTTTCTATTTGACATTGGTGATCTGCTCCTAAAGAAAAGCAAGATGAGTTAGAACTGTATTGCAATTTCAAATGAAGAAAACTTTAACCAAAATAAAAGTACAATGATAAGAAACCCTGACAAACAGAAACAAAATCCTTACTTGTTGGAGTTAGAAATATGAACTGGCAAATAAAAAACATATCTCTTTTAACAGATAATTATATTGAGTCTAAAGTTGCACAAAAAAGAGAAAAACAAGTCGCATTATTATCACTGCCAAACAGGGAAATTTTTCTTCAAAATCTTTTAGGCTCCATCAAATTGAGATTGATCAAATTAGTCATCATATCTGAGGTGGAATAATTGAATTGAAACTGTATAAATTACTGACTGGATAATGAAAATCATGTGTCATGACTGTATCAACTCAATCAATTTGTGGACACAATCCTCCTAAATAATGATTGTTACCTTCTGCCATAGTGGCCACCAGACCTTCCTCCACCATGTCTCCTACGACTGTAAGGTGACCTGGACCTTGACCTGCGATATGGTGACCTTGACCTACGGTGTGGTGATCTTGACCTGGACCTTGAGTATGATCTAGAATATGATCTGTTTCGCTTTCCTTTATATGACCGAGACCTAGATCTGCTCCTTGATCTTGAAAGTGATCTTGAGTAGCTTTTCCCCCTTGACCTTGATCTTGAGCGTGAATAGCTTCCAGATCTTGACCTTGAGCGACTCTGAAAATAGAATAAACGTTAATAAAAAATAAACATAAAAAAAACAATCCAAACAATTGAAAGTGCTACAAATTTCAATGGTAGTCATTCATAGGCAAGCTTACAGTACTGAGGGGTAAAATATTAAGTTAGGAACCTTTTAGCATAAAAAATAGCTTGATAAAGCATGATAAAAAATCTAGACAATATCAAAAACTACCATAAATAAGAATTTAAAGAAGCTGTTAGGTAAGTCTACAACTTTGTTCCAAATTCTAAAGCTGAAATGATGCACAAATCTGGCTGCATTGCTATCTAAAGAAAAAATGTGAACACCCATCATTTTTGCAACAAGTTTTGATTTTGATTTGGATTAATTTGAACTAAAAGTATTTTTGGGAAACTGATCAACAGAGCTACAGCTCAAAGGAGCAATGTGAACATAGTCTTACATGTTCCTTAGGACCCTGAGGCATTCTTTACTTTTTTACATAGTTTGATAGGGAATTACTGGTCATAAACTTTACCATGCAGGGAAGTACACTGAGTAGAGCAGTACACTGTCCCAGTGTAAATATGGTACTCTACAGTATTAATATAGAACTCTTCTTCTGTAGAATACAAACAAGATTGAATTGAATAGATTTCTTCATGACAAGGCCTCGGTTTCAGGATGTTTTTCCAGTGTAGGCTAAACTGGAAACTTTGCTCTGTGCCCATTTAGTATGCTCTACTTAATCAAATGTGCAAACATTTTTCTCTGTTCAAATAACCATGCTAATTTCCAGGGCAACAGGCTGGGATATTTAAGGTATATATCCGTTCATACCAACTCCTTTTTGAGCAGGTGCTTTTAATATATTTCAAAATCAAAATCCAAATAAAGTTATGTACTTTAAAAACCAGTGATTTCAGTGATTTGATATTGTGTTTGTGGAAAGTATAGAGACTTCTTAATTCCTTTTTTCCAATGGGGCTATCGGCAAGCAGTCAAAAGGTATTCAGGGACCATCCTGAATACATATGCTTTGTTTTTGACTGACCTTGTTGTCAGTCACAAGAGATAACTGTGTGGCTAAATGAAGAATTTTGAAAGCGAATGTATTCAGAACATTTTTGAATACCTGGAGAGTAAGCATAGCTTCTGTTTTGGGAACCGATTACAGCTTAGACATTTGCAAGCTTCAAAGTGAGCTCAACAAAGATATTTAGAGCAAAAAGAATTCCTTTTGAAAAAGAGTACAGACTGTCTGTAAAAGAAAAAAGCATTCTTGAGGAAAGTTGAGTGAGCAAACAGTAAAGTTGAGGAAGGAAACTTGTCTATATCAAGGGGAATTTTATTGATTTGCAGGGTTATTCTAACAATTAAATCTAGATGACAAAAAACCTTTTTTCTTCTGACTTTTTTAGTAGTTTCTTCTGGCTTTTATGCAGGCATTATCTGGTTATTTTTTATTTTTATTGCATTATTCAGTCATTGCTTCAGCCTGTAAACCTTTTGGTGCTCAAATGAAAGGTGCAGATTTGTGGCCACACACTATTCAGAAACCAATCTGAATACCTTCAAAATCCATTGTGCTTCTTATAAAGGCTTTGGGCCATCCTGCTATGTTTGATATAAGCCTTTGATTTTTGATTCGCCTGCCCCATTCTTGTTTTCACTGTGCACGCTAATTTCTGAATTTGAAAGCCCTGGAGCCCTGTGAACTTTGTTATGTTAATTATAGTAGCTTCAGCCTTTTACTATCAACAGTCATCTTATTTTCTTGGCACGATGTGTTTATTTCATTTTCAAATATTCAAATTGTTCACACTAACATCTGATATTGATGTGACCTATGTGGTGATGTCATCTGCATAAAAATGCACTTCTCCACAGTTGACACTATCAGCTAAATTATGTAGATAGAGAGTAGTCTAGAACCCAATTACCCAATAACAATCCTTGTAGGCCCAATAATTGTTTTCATTTCTGACTTTACAATTACACCATTGATTTCTTCATATTTCTTTCTTCCATATCTTCCAAATAGCTTGCTCTCACAAATACCAAAGTTTTCAGATGGGGCTTGCAAGTATTGGCTTGTCAACCAAGTCCCCTGCATCAATGAGTCATTTATATTTTTCATTAGTAGGTAGAGTCCGTATTTTTTTATTTTTCCTCTGTAATATGTCCTTAATGTAATGGTCTGAGGGTAGTTGTCAATTTTTCACCAAAGTATTGTTGTGGCAAAGAGTACAAAGTGGTAGGGTTAAAATTCAAAGGGATCTTATTGGTTCATGAATTGCTTACATAAATTATTTTACCAAACAAAAATTTGCTTTTTTAAAACTTGGGCAACGTTGACGCGAAATAAGAATTAACATAGTTGAATTATTTCCATGAAAAACTTTCTGAACAAAGCAAAACTTTGAAGCACATGTGCTTAGGCCCTAGATTGTGTTGGCTAGAAGGTGTGTTTTTTTCTTTTTGAATGCCTGATTATTAAATTTTGGCTGCCTGTTTAGATTAGGCACCTTATCTTTAGTCATTGGATCTGCGATTCGTGTTTCAGGTGATCAGTTAGCTACAGCGTGGCGGCGACCTTTTCCAATGCCTAGGCCAAAGGAAAAAATGATACCAGTCTACTAAAACGGGACCGATATAATGTCCTTTCCCGCCTCAATAATCAAAGTATTTGTCAATAATAATAATACCATGTTACATATTTTATGACGTGAAATGCACTTTTGTATCCACATTTGCAGTGTCATTTGAACAACCATATCACCTGGAAACCCAACACATCAAAGAGTAGACAGCAAGTTTCAGCCTTGTTGGCAAGGATACCAGGATTTTCAAAAACTGGAAATAATAACTTAAGCATAGAATCGAATGATAATGTACAGAATACTTACATAGCTTCGTCCCATTTTCGGAAAAAAGGCACAACGCTGCGACCTCAAAGTTAAAAACACAACTCCTAGGTGAAGAAGCACGTTGCCCACAATGCCATGCGAATAGTAGACCAAGAGTCTGGAAACTAGCCAGTGATAGCACTATTTTCATGGTCGAAGATGAGCACATTTAGGTGGGTGGTTGGGGGAAGGGGGCAGTGAAACTAACTAACTAACGAATTGACAAAGGTTTCAGAAAAAGAACGTTACGCGAAGAATCCCCATTTTCCTTTGATTAGTGTCCGGCTTTCTATTGCTTGCGGTTAAGTTTCGTCGTCATATTTTTCACTAAGTTAACCAGAGTTTTGTTACATGCATGACTTCTTCGATAATGGGGGAGTAGTATTGAGCTTCCTAAGCCCTCTAACCACCATTATTTCTACTGGAAGAGAAAAAAATCCAATTTCAAAGGCTTAACACTATCCTCCAGCAATGTATAAGCGTTTAGCTCAATTTCAGGCAGTATTGCAATCGCAAAAATACATTCAAAGAATGTATAATGGAACACCCCTCTATTTTAATCCAGGCTTTTTAACCTTCGCTACTACTGTGAAATAAAGATTTTGTCCTTTGAAATATACCCCTTGTATATCGAACTTACAGTACAATGAGCTCCCGCTATTCCGAACTTCTTTTCTTGGACAACAAAAATCAACTCCTAGAGAACTGAAAACCTCTGTAAGCAGTCTATTTAAAGCAATATTACTAAAAAACTTCTTATTTCGTGCAAATTTATCAAATCAAAGTAAAATAACTTTTCTCTAAACTCGTTTTTATCCAAACAATTTTCTTTAAGCTTTGGGAGAAAATACTTCAATTCAGGAATTTCGTTTCAAACTCCACAAGCAAGAAATCAAATGATGTAACCATAAACGATCGTAATTTCGACATTGATCTTTATTGCCTTGCCTTCATTCTTGATTCTGGATTCATGGGCTGATCTTAGATTTCTAGAGTCATGTGCACAGAACCAATTTATATCCTCGACACTGGATAATCACTTCTACTCTTGTGGGCCTTCCGATGTATCAAGAAATATCAAGAACGTCCTGGAGTAAAAGGTACCGGCAGAAGCATTCAAAGCATAAACAACAATAGTCTTTTATGTAGAGGAGAAATCTTCTTTATTCCTTGTATTAGTTGCTAGAGAAGAGTGATGTGGACATTGAGCCGACTTTGGCATATTCATTGATTTCAGGTGGGGAGGGGTTAAGTCTTTGTTCTTTGGGAAAAGGAGCATTTACCCATTGCCTTAAACAAAGAAGTGCCACCAGAGCTGGAGAGGCAGCTGCCCCCTCCCTCTCTCCTGCTTATGCTAAAATTCCCCTGGACACATGTGTAACATTGATTAAGGCTGCTCACGTCAGACAGAGGCTGTTATCAAGTGTGTTCTTTATTTGTCTTTCGAGGTCGTTAAGTTATCATATTACAATGACATAAGTTCATGCTTATCCCAAACGACCACACTGTTTACTAATTATATTTGTAAATTTCAAGACTGGAACTGAGGGAAACTTGCCGTCAGTTGTAGAATTCTGCTTACGTTTGGAGCAATTCTGCAGATAGTTTAAGTGACACGAGCGTCCGCTGTTTACATCAAGTTCTCGTCATTCATATCGCACTTCTGCTCACGTAGTCAGCAGGTGCTAAGGGAATATTCTTTTTGGTGCATTGCCGTTAACAAGTTTGAAGATGCCTAACTATTCACTGGTAAGTTTCTCTTGCCTGGTTTGTTAATTGCTAATTTGCTAATTTGATGTTGCAAAGCTTTCAGATGAAGCAAATGTTTTGTAGGAAGTAAACTGGAAAACACGGGAGGGAAGCGATGACTTTTGAAACTGAATCACGCATGATTTTATTCTTCATGATTGCTAATATGCTTAAGTTACAAGATTATAAATAAATCAGCTTGGACTAAAGGATGTAGACCGTTAAGGCCTTTGAAAAGATCGATTTTAATTGTCGTTTTCGGATTCAAGGACTAACCATTATATAAATATTATGTGTATACTTTATTGACTGGCAAGGGTAAACCAAGCCAGAGTGTTTTGGGAGAGAGAGGAAAAGAGGCGTGGAAAAACCTTAGCAAAAATTTGCTAGAAAAGTGTAACTTTTCGTGGGAGATATCTTGTTTTATAAAATTTGTTTTATAAAAATCAAAAAAGACAATTCTAATAAATTTGAATACTGTCAAGGAAAAGAAGCCTGGCGTCCTCATAACAAGAATCACAAAGCTTTTTTGTCACAGGGCTCTGCTTAGCTAGCGACTTGAACAGCGCATCAGACCGTTTCTTAAAACAATTTGGCGTTTTTCTTTTTGGATTCCCAGAAAACCGAAGAGGACAAAAAATCATTATCAATTGTTTTGTAGTCTGGTTCCTTTGTGATATGCTGTGAAACCCAACGAATACCTTGCAGCTATACAAACCCATTTCCAGATCAAGTACCCTACTTCCTCCTTTTCCCAACCCATTTGACCCTCCCTTCCCATAGCCACACTTTACCACTTCTCCCAGCCCTTCGTTCCCAGAGCCACGCCGTACCATGTTTATCTCACACTCTACAGTACTTTTATAAGCACTCCGTGTCGATTGCTACTTTTTGTTAATCGTTATAACATATATATTTTTATTTGCATTTACTAACGTTGGCAACCGTGATTCTGGACGCAGGATTGCGAGGGGCGCCTACAAGAAATGGACATACCGAATTAAAGCTCCGAAATGTCCTTTCTGGTTTTCTGGCTGATGAACTGCTTTCTTATCATTTTCTGCCCATTTTCAAGCTAATTGCTCAAAACATACAAGGAACAGACACAACCACCCCCATCTGAGTTTGAGGCTGTAACCAGGTGATAACGACTCCCCCTTATCTCCTTTTTTCTCCTTTTTCCATTTTGGATTTTACACTTTTATTCACACATTTTATTTTTAGTTTTTACCTTCTATGCCTATCGAAACATGCTCTTCTGATTCAAACTAAATCTCTGAAACTACTGAAACTCGCGTGTTCAAAGTCTCCGTCATAGTGATTTAAACAAAAAAGGCGTACAAAGAATGAAGTTAGCAAACAATTTGTTACAAAATGTCTTCCCAGGTCCTAAACTCTATTAGAGGAGAATTAGAATGAATTTATGAAAGTAGTTGATAGACATCTATTTTGATAGTTATGTTTTCTTTTCTCCTATGGCCTCGTTCTTTGGTGTATTTGGCAACAAATTCGCTGCATTCCCCTTTTCAACTACATTTGATGTCCACTGTCTCGAACTTTGGCAGGAAATTTAATTTTGTTCGAGAAAGCGGGTAATCGAGATAGTGAGCAATTTTTCTATCATTAGCCCTATACTAAAACGAGAAGAAGCGAAAAAACGATTTAATTAATGAATGCTTGAGAATGCGGGTATTCGAGATAATGGATGCCGTTTGTTTCCCAGAAATGCCTTCTTATACCATGTCAAAAAATAGAAAGAAAAAATACAAGATCGATTTCTTGTTTGCCTTGACCTAGCCTAGAATGGTGTCCATATTGTAACCTATTTTTGAAATTCAAATTGCAATGGAATCTGTGTATTAAATAGGATTATAAGTGGCTGGAAGTAAACTCTGTACTTAACGTTCCATAGCCCCCTACACAGAAAATTGATCCCAGAAACCACATAACCGTAAACGTCATTTACTTGACTGTGTATTCAGGGGCCATTGCAATGTGCGTTGGCAGATTTTTGTTCTTGACACCGTAACATTCGGTGTGGGCGTTGCGATCACTCGCCAAAAGCACAGGCGGCTGCTTGGAGGAGATAAAAAGGCGTTGGAGTTGGCAGCTTTAGAAAAACGTGATACGCTATGCTGAAAAATACTTATGCATGTGTAGAGGCGCATTTACTGCCAAAATTAGTTCTTTATTATTTCACATTTGTTCTTAAGTTTAGTTTTTATATGTTAAGCATATTAAGTATGTTTAGTATTTGAATTTAGTATATTAGCTTTAATCAAATCAAAACTTCAGTTTCAAAACAATCAACTTTTAATTTACTTGTAATCATACTCTTATTGTAATCATAAAATTATGGTATGATTGATAAAATGCATGTTCTTGTAAAATATTTACATGCTTGATTTAGTTTTAATGCTATCCTTAAATTACCATGTACATTAAGATCGAAAACGTTTGGACGGAAAACTTCCTGCAAAACAACTTCGGACGAAATATTTACGGACGCATTTTCGAGAATTTCGGACAAAAAACGTTCGGGCAAACTCGTTTTGTATGATACAAAGATAAATGCCAAAATCAGCCATGGTTTTACGTTAATATGGATGTAATAGAGAAGCTAAGGAAAAACTAGACTTGAAAAGCTTAAAGCTGCATCATAGCCCATGCACACCAGTGGCAGAAATTCATTTTCAATACAACAGCCCACAAAAACAAGGACATTTGCCGACACATGACATAATTTACCGGCAAAAGCGTATCTTAACCAGCAATTTAACAAAACCGGGGGAGGGGTAATTTCCCCCCACACCCCTGAAATTTCCGCCACTGCTGCACACCGCCGCGAATAAGAAGAAAGCTGAAAAAACCTCAAGAGCTAAGTGTTTATTTCTTTAAAGAGGTGACACGTCCTCGATGAAAAATATCAAGTCCTCGTGGGGAACTGAATTTGTTAGGAGTACAGTTTTGAAGATACCAGACCATAGTCGCAAGAAAAGCTGCACAGGAGTCCTTATCTTGTAACTATCATCAAACTTAAAGAGGAGGTACCTCTGTCGACTCAAGGACACTTGTTTCTAACAACTAAGATTCGGAAACTAACATGGAATGCTGGATGCTGATAAAAACATTTAGCATTTTAAAAGCGTTACGAGAGAAATTGAAATTATGATTGATGGAGATGACAATGATCGAAGAATCGATGATCAGAACGAAGTTCTGCTAGTTACGATTTGACATGAAGGTTCAGATTCGAACCATAAAAAATCGTCGTGAAAAGCTAAAACCAGAAATTATTTGCATCGATGACTGAAATAGGTCCCTGCATCATGTGTTTTCATTCTAAATTATAATATTTTATGTACAAGAAAAAGAAAAAGATTATTATCCACTGCATTTCTTTGTGTTTTTCTCAATCTTTTGGAATTGGAAACTTTCGAACGAAAAAACTTTCAGACAAACTTAGATTTCGGACAAATATAATTTCGGACGATTGATCCTAAAGTTTAATCGTCCGAAAGTTTTCGGTTTAAATGTAACATCTAAATTCTAGTCTCAGCCTCGATTTCACACAAACTCATTAAATCAAGTTTTAATGTCAGCCTCTAATTATTAATGTCTGTTTTTTCGCGCCTTCTTTCTCTCATAGTTTTGCACTGTAGTTTTTTGATGTTTTGAAAATGCACAGTCACATTTGAAAAGGATAAGAAAAAAGGGCACACTATCACCATGAGGGGAAATTACTGTAGTCGGGAACAGCGGAACACGCACTATTACTCGCAAGGGCCGAAGAGCACATTACAGATTGAAAGGAACGACAAAACATGCTTTCGGGAAATATAACAAACGCTGGCTAATAAGTTTTTACTAACTACAACACTTTGAAATTACTGACAATGTAAAGAATCTCAGCCTACAAACTGACGCACTATAAAATGTAAAGAACTATAATAAGTAACTAATGGCAACCACAACAAAATCCTTGCAGAGTAGTAGAACAGATCCTTTCTCGCCGTCTTCTGTTTTACTGTTATTAAATTTCAATCAGTTTTAATAAGCAATGTTTAATTAATTTGGGGGCCTTAGCTCGATAGCTCTTTTTAGAGTTCTTTCTAAGGGTCTTAAACAGCAAGTAACATTATAATGTCAAGCTGTTAGCCTAGGAATTATTGTAATTAAGATAGATTTTAAAAAACTGTATTGTAGCTTTTCTTCAACACGTATTTTATATTTTAAACTTTAACATGTTTTTTTGAATGAAATTAAATTGAAATTGAATTGAAAATTGATCAAAATGTTTTTTTGGGCGGGGAGGGGGGGGTAAACATGTAAAAATGCAACAGCAGGCAATTTCTTTATGGTTTTAAGACATTTTGAAAACTGTTTGGGGGCTAAAGCCCCCGGTTCCGCGGTCCCTGATTACAAGACCCAATTAAAGTAGGCCCATTTCTTCCACTGTAAAACCACACTCGTTCCACAGTGAAAATACTCTAAAGATCTATTAACTCTGTGCTTATTACCAAAATGAAGTGCATACAGATGTGTTGACAATGCGATTAAGATCCTGTTATAGTGCTCACACTTACAATAAACATTGAAATCTATCGTTATTAGTGATCTCATAGGCTAAAAATTGCACTTTTGCAAGGCTTTTGATGAACCTGAACAGAGAAGGTTAATCAAGGACTAACAAAGGATATGCAGTAGAGCCACAGAAAAAGCAAACGGTAAAACAGGATTAAAAAACTCCAAGCTGTTGGCGTAGTGTGTGTATAGGGAGAGAGAAGGTCACGAAGAGCAAAGGACGTTGTTGCCAGGAGATAATGATAGAATTCGCTCTTTAGAATGCCAGAAAAATCCCATTTTTGACATGAATCAACAAAGAAACGTTTAAAAAAATGCTTGGGCTAACCTCTCACCTTTGTCTTTTTCTCCTGCTTTAACAATCCCTAATGTAAAACAAAAATGTCAGAAAGCATTGACTGAATAGCAAATGAACAAATCAAACAATCAAGCAAAGGTCAAGCCTTTGTAAAGTGCAGCATGTGTTTCTTGGACAAAGCTGTAAGTGAGATACAAAAGAGTTTTAAGTGTATCGTCATAAGAATTTTTTTAGTTTTGACTACAAAACCTGAGCGAAAATCATGAAACACCTCTGTAAGTGCAGAATCAGCTACATTTGTTAAAAATTGGGTGAGCTACGGGCAATGAATGATTTTAAGTTAAGTTTGCTAGTAGATTAATTTTATTTTGGCTTGGTTCTAAAAATCTAAGAAAATTCTAGAAATCTATTCATCACTAAAAAACTCTATAGAAAATTGTAGTGTGTCTTGGATCTCCTGCCCCCTTCCCATCGTACAAAACTATTAACTCATTGGAAAATGCTCATTAGGTGCCGAATAAAGCATGACACGATGCTTGTAGTTGAAACTTTTAAAGTCCATCGAAACACAAGTTTTTTCTGGTTGAGCAAATCATGAACAGTTTTAAAGTCAGAGGTCGTAGCCCAAAATATTCAGATACTCGAATTTTAAGAAATAATGACACTTGCGAGAACATTTTTGCTCCATCAAATATTCGACCATTTTCAAAAACTTGCAATAATTTTATTGAATCACCTTTGATAAAGAACTTGGAAATGCTTTGACAACATTAACTACGTTAGCATGTTGCTAAGATACGCTCTAAAGGCCTTTATCGGCGATTGGTCTTATGTTATATTGATTCATTATATAACCCTTTGCATTGAGAGTTTGTGAATTAATCATATGAAATTATCTTATTGAATTTCTGCTGTAGCCATCAACGGTTGCTAGAAACAGTTAGAGTTACACAAGCGGTATTCATTAAAGATTCTAGTCCTAAAAAGTGATGCAAATTAAAATAAGCCACAAGAACTCAAGGAAAGGATCACAGTTGTCTGAACACATTAAAGCCGGTATAGACTTGCGCTCACTTTACTGACCCTTGCAAGCAACAAGCGATATCATTGACACTTTCAAACATGAATTGTGACAAAAATAGAGGCAGTTCATATTCCATGGTGTGAAAAAGCACAGGTACTTACATTCAAATATTTAGCCGGTACTTAATTTATTAAGAAATACAGTTGAAAAGGTTGCTGGTAGAACAGGCCATGGCAAATTTGACGATAGTGGTAATATAATCTTCTTTCCCGATTATAAGAATGCTGGCGAAAATTTCTCAGGTTCTTTTGTGCATTTTCTTTCGCAGCTATGTTTTGGACAGGACACATTTACACGTCTGATGATCTTTCTGCAACGTTCACTCATGCGACATATTCTTAATAGTAAAATCAGCTTTTTGATTTCGCAGATCTACAAAAGATATCAAAGCTGCTAACTGCATATCTGAATAGAGAAAAATTATATAAAATCTTTTGATTAAAGCTTTAGCCTCGAAAGCAAAGTAAATTTATTTAAAATTGCAGTGCTTTCAAACGAAGATTTATTGACAGAAGTTTGGTGATTTTTTGCAAGCGAAGTTTTTACAATGAATATTTAAAACGAACAGACCAAAATCAAGGCCGTTCTCGCCATGAAGGGTCAGCTTAACATAAAACGTCTTCTCAAGGCTGAAACAAGAATGAACGTTATTAACTGTGACTCAAAATTAGATTGACTCACTTGTGGGGAGCAAATTTTTGTTGAATAAGAAGAATCCAAACCATAATTGTTTCAAAAATAAAAGATTCATCATTTACCATGCTAAGACACCGTATAATTAATATTTCATCATCAGCAGAACAACACTGTTAGCAAACTAATAAAAAATTTAACGTCTTTTGACAATGACCTATTTGAAAACAGGCTGTCTAAATGATAGGATCTTCGATCAATGTTCACTGCCGATATCTGGATAAAAACATAATACGCGTTCAAAGTTTTTACCAGCCACAAAACCGCTAGTTGCATTGCAAAATGAATCCAAATGATAATCCACGTAATGCTGTATCCTAGATATCAGGAGGTAGCCAGTCTAGACAAAATAATTCCAGCTTGGTTAACCTCTTTACTGCTTTCATTTGCAGTTGAAATTACTTGAGATTGCCAAGAAAGAGCCTAAAAGACAGAATATAACTTGGAAACCTTACAGGTAGTTCTTAACTGTTACTATGCATTAACAGAACTGCATTGATGGTACAATCTTATTGCCGTTTTCGTGTCTTCACATAACGTCGTTTGTCAAGAAAAGCTTTTCAAATTTCGTCATCTATTCCTATAAGCCAGAGAGTCAAGAACAAAAGCAAAGCTATACGATAAAGGTTTGCAGTTAGTATCGTTACTTGTTATAAATAGTCACTTACCATGATTATCCTAGGACAAAACTACTCTCTACTGAAACTTGAGGAAGGAATGGTACATATGAAAACGGAATAAATATATTCGTTCACTTTTTACGTCTAGGTAGTCCGTGATATTCTTTGAAAATTGGTCATCCGTGTAGTTGTAAATAAGATAGACCGTTTGCCAGACTGACCGTATCGATTCAACATAAGCACCTTCAACTCATAGTGCGACTGAAGACTTCTTCACTATTTCAACAAAGTAATGAGAGTTTAGATTCTATTATTTGAAATTTTGGTCGTTTCTACTTTAGTTGGGGTTGCTGTTGCTGCATATAAACCTAACTGTCCCCGGTTGAGCTTTAATTACATTGACGAATGACGGACAACATTAAAATCGAAAACTTTCGGACGAAAAGGTTTCGGCAAAAGAACTCAGACGAAAAACTTTTGGCAGAACAACTTCGGACGAAAAATCTTTGGACAATGTTAGATTTTGGACAAATTCTTGATCAAATGTTTCAGTTTTAATGTACATAAAAAATTTAATGCAACTTTGCTTCTGAATAATGGATTCATACAGCTGCTTCCTATATGCTCTATAAAAATTTCTCTATCAATGAAAGAAAAAACGACAAATGTTACGCAAACAATACATTGAAGGCCAGACGGTTAGCATGAGAGAAACGTTTTGTTCAAATTGCATCTTTGCTGTTGGGGAGTATTCTATAAATATTGTTTTTCTCTTCAAATATCATACGTCTATAACTGAAATGGAAATGATGAACTCTATTGTTTAGTAATGTTCTCGATATTCTTTAAGATTCGGACTGAATATACATAGAAAACCAGCCTTAATTATGTATGCAGATTTCACTCTTATATGAAATTCTAGGGATTCTGGTTTCGAAGCATGGTGAGATAAAAATAGGTTGTTTTCATTTCTTCTTAATCTTTTAGCAGCTACTCTCTCGCATTTGCAGCAGGAATTGCGATCAAGATGATGCACCAGAAGTTAGGCCCTGGTTTTCATGGTGAAATGGTGAAAACAAAGGACAAGATTTAGCGATGATATTTACGTATCAATTTTCTGGCTGTTTAGGTCAGGAATTCTAATGTCCACTCCCGGGGAAACAATAATCAATCCAATTTTCTTTCTATGCTTGGTGTAGGATAAGAGGATAAATTCAAACTGTTGCTAATTAATTATATCAAAATGTGGCAGGTAGCCATGACAACGAACAATTTAGTGTCTGGAATCAATTACTTTTCAGACACCTCTTTCATGTTTTTCTTTGGTGCGTTTCGAAGAACTTCCTTTCCTCGCCACCTTTAAACTAGCAAGACAACCTGGACAAATTTGTTAATGATATTTTATCACCTGTTGATAGAAATTCAGTAAAACCTAAATGAGGAGAACAAACGACGACTCAGTGGATGGAGAAAGTACGACGAGAAAACTTCTTTCCGCCTTTGGTTATACCAGACGCGTACAAGAGAAAGAAAGTGTGCTCGACATTGTCAAAGGAAGGGGAAAAAGTGAAGACCGAATTAGAGCAAAAGAAGATTTTCCATGAAATGTTCCGGAAACGATTCTCCCAAGAGCTTGGTTGTGGTATAAGTACAAAACAAGAGTGTTATGGGAAGGCCAATGCTGAAGACTTCTGTGTTGCCTGTGCACAAAGGGTGTCTTTGCAATCGTTTAAGAGGCCTTTAAAGGGAGGCAGAAAAGCGACTAGTCTACCAAACGATGCCATGAAAGGGTGCATTTGCATCTTATGTAAACGATCATTGCCACTCTCACCGCAAGGGGTGGGCAATCATCACATGGTCGTGGACAGAAAGACTGCTGAAGGAACTATAAACAAAACTCAAGAAGCGAAATTAGGACGAAAGGAGTATATGAAAATCTATGAGGGAGACAGGGACTTTCAAATAAGCTCGCTACATTATGATTCACGATTAGAAGCAACAAATTATAAACTGGAAGCAGAACAGTACCTGCCTCCGAGGGAAGTGATGAGAAGATCGGAGAGAAAATGTCAGCTGTGGCTGTTAAAGAATGAAGAACATTTGAAAATGGAAGCAAACAGACACAGGCCGTGATGCATTTTTGATTCGTGTAAAGTATGATTTCAAAAAGGAAATACACCTTGCATAAATTAAAAAATTTGAAAAAAGCCAGAGGGTTGAACATTTGCAAGAACGGACTAGGGATAGCAAATTAGTTGGGAAAGCTTGTCAGTTGATATTCGTTTTCCAATGTGAGTACTATGGTTATAGGTTATTGTAGTACAGCAAAGGTACGTTAATTTATAAGTGCCCTAAATTTTAATCGCATTTCAGTTCATAATGAACATTCAGGAGGGTTTAAATAGAACGGGAAGTTGGGAAATTTTTATAAGCTTGGAATTACTCATTGGATTGGATACACTTTTTAGAGAATAATTCGATATTTAAACAATAAAATTAATCACATCCTAATTAGAACGTATCACTTACAAACACGCCCATTAGATAGTGGTAGAAGATACCCTCTTTCTAATTGTGAGGAACAAATGTCCAACAAAGCTAGATTTGGTAGCGGAGGTCCCTTTTATTCGAAAAGGTGACATTATGTTGCTGTTATGCTCCTTCATTGCTACCTTATGTAGCAAAAAGCAAATAAGGTAAATTTTTAAGCACGCTAGTATGCTAACGCATAAGAATTGTAGCAATATAAATTAGCATGAACTAATGATATACACAAAGCATTTGTTTGAAACATGAACTTATTGTAAACATTACACAACGGGAGCGACAGGGAACCTTTACCTCTCATTTTGTACATGTTATGGGTCACCATGAAAAACTCCAAATAAGCAATTTGTATCAAACGAACAATTGTTAATTGTTATAAATTTTCGTGTAGTGGTTATGCTTATGTTTATCGATTTTTTAAATGTAGATAAAATGAAGCTAATACAAATATCGAAAAAATTTCAGTCAAATAATAACTTTGGAATTTTCACTAATATAATCATTTTGTTTCAGAGGATACGACAAATGTAAATGATTACTTTCCCAGGATTAATGAGGAGAAAGTTTTCAGCATGGCCAGATGATTTCTCACTTAAAGAGAGATTCTGTTACCCGGGGCTGCCTTCAGATTACGCATTTGATAAAAATTTACGTCATTGCTCAAATTTTTATACGCATGTCGTGTGCCAAAATGTAAGATATTTAGTTGTCCTTTGATGTGTAGGAAAATAAAGAGATTAAAATCAGATTGGTTTCAAAAACATATTTACAAAATTACATCAATGCATTTTAATGACAGTGTCTTTAACAGAAACATTTATTGAATACTATTGCAAAAAGGCTGTTATTCTACGATGTTAACTTATACTAGCTTTAGAATAAGAAAAGTGACATACACCCATTTCATTAATTACTAAGTGCTGGCCTGCTGACAAGGGCCGTGACTGAGAGCAGATGGGCCCAGGGCCCTTTTAAGGCTTTGAGGGGCCGAAAGCGGTTATTAGGTATGAACTCAGTTTATATTTACTGTTTTTAAATCAAATAATGAAATTTGAAATAGAATCAGAGATTTTGCAGTTTGGGAGCCCTACATAGAGTAGTTGCCATGAATAGGAGCTGTAGCTTTATTACGGATGTCCCAGGTCATTTTCCAGGCCTCATAGAGGCCGTGAACCAGCCTGCATGAAGACCTCAACAGAGGCTATTGGGAAGGGAGAAGGGGAGGGAAAAAGGATAAAAAGAACTGTGGAATAACAAGATAGTGCTTGAGCTGCAAAAGAGAAGGAGGAAGAACAAAGGTGCTATTGTTCCTTTTCTCTTCTTCTCCGCTCTCCACCTCCTATTCTCCACAGCTCCACCTCTTCTTACTAGGATAGTAACGGTTGTCTTTCCATAAATCCTTAAAACAATTTCAAATAAATTCTTTCCCTTTAAAACCTATAAATCATAATCTGTATCTAATATTAAAGGTTTACAAGCATAGTCAGGTTAAAAAAATCCCAGAGAAAGGATAGATCGTTAAAAAATTTAATTATGAACTTCATGAATAAAAGTAGCCTATAACATAAGTTTCCGAATTAAAACAATGCTGATACCAGGCCTAAAACATCGTTTCTGCCTATTAATACGAGTATTTACATTAAAAATCGACGGAAATATCACAAAATTGAATTTTAACCAGTAACTTAGCTCAACACATTGGGAGATGCTTGACTGCAAAACAAAATATAAAATCAAGATTCAGTCCATTTCGCTAGCAAATGACACGGCATACCAAGAAAAGAAACTTGAAAAATATATTTCTTTATCGCTTGCACAAGTTTTAGATGAAAATTTTTTTCATCATCTACTCTACGACCCGAAATGTCAGTTCTAAATGAGTTATTTTGTCTGTTGTTTTGTATCTAATTTAATTGCTATGGTTTTTTCTTGCTGAATAAGAACAATTTGTATCTTTAAAACTAAATTTTAAAGTTTAAAGGAGGTAGAACATGTCACTGAATCTAACACACTAATGTTCAACTAGTGACAAATTTGTCACCTATCCTTTCGGAATATACGGTTTCAAACATTTGAAGACCTCCTCCGCCATTCTGTCGTAGCCTCGTGGTGTCATGTGTAAGTGATCGTCCCAAAACAAGGCCTCTTGCTGCGGTGTTAATGAATGTCTGGGTAATCGTTTAGCTAGATCGCAGAACAAAATTTTATCTCTATTTTGATTGGCAAACTGTCGTAAAGCGTTATTAATTTTAGTCCTCATGGTCATCAATATTCTGTATTCAGGCCACACCTCGATAGCATTCTCGGGGACTGTTAGTAACATCGAGCGGGCGCCATAACTATGTGCAATGTTATGGAGTTTTTCAATGTCCTTGGTGATTCGCGGTTGCCAGACGCTTTCAAGTTGATTGAGAAACTCCTGATCATCAGCGAAATTCTTCACATGTAAAATGTCATTTGTTCCACCGAGAATGATAACCCAGTCGAAAACTGAATTATTGCCGAGTATTTCAGGCAGCCTGCTTACCATCTGTTTATGAGTCATTTCTCCAACAATGCCCTTGATTGTCGTCGATACAGGTATCCTTGTCGCATAAGAGATCAGTTGTTTCAAATGATTTCCATAGGGTGAAAATGCTTTCCCATGATTGTGGTAGCCGGCAGTCAAGCTATCACCAAAGCAAAGGATATTCATCATAAACTGATTATGAAGCTTAGCAGGCTTTGGAATTGGTGGTGGTAAGGGAGGTTGTTTAATTTTGGCTGCTTTCACAGTTGGCTTGACAGACTTTTTCTCGGCCTGGTTAGTCGGCAGTTGATCAGTCTTTGCTCCTGCTTGTGATGGCTTCCCCGTTGATGTATGTTGGCCTAGTGAAGATATGCCCAAAGCTTTAAGCCCTTTGATGATCAAAGCGAGGTTAGGTGCTGACGTGGTTTTTGGTTGAGGTTTCGAATGTTTTTTCGTTGACAGATGCTGTGCCATCGATGTATGATGTGCAGTTGTATGGTGATGGGTTGTCTGGTGAGGCGTAGGCCGCACCTTGGTAGTAGTCACGGGCTTCGTTGTTGGCGTTGTCTTAACTGTTGTTGTGGTTGTCGCGTTAGTGGTACTGGCGGATGCTTTCGCTTTTGTGGGAATCGATTTTACAGTTGTGGTCTGTTTTGTAGTATCTTGCAGCAGTTTTGAAGTTGTTTTCGTGTTTATTGGGCTTGTAGGCAACTGTAATGGTTTTGTTTGAATTTGCTTCATTATTGCTGGGACGAGCTGTGCAACCATATCTTGTATTGTCCCACTATTAATCGCATTTTTAGATGTATTTGTTTTCTCTTTAGTTTCGTTCATTTTGCTACTCAACTTCAGACCTTCTTTTCTGTTTAACGTCGTGTTTGCCGCCTCTACAGATTTGTTAGCCATAACTACAGAAGTATTTGTAGAGCTCGCAAATGTCTTATCATTTGTTAAGCCATTTTTCATCATTGTTACATTTTTTATTTCTTGTTTCATTTCTGCCATCATATCTGCAAACTCGGCATAAAGCCGAGAACTGTCCTTTCTTACTTGCCCTGAACTGTCAGCATTTCGAGTCCTGTTTTCAACATTTTTTGTCGCGTTAAGTGCTTTTTCATGACTCACATCCAATTTCTTTTTTCGCTTTCTTTCCATCTTCCTTCGGTGCCTTCTATGATGTTTTGTTTTATTACTTGTAGATGTGGATCTTTCAACCCGCTCCTCTTCGTCCCCACTAAATTTTTCGTCTGTTCCACTCCCACTTTCTCCGTCATTATCATCGTCATCATCTTTGCTTTTCGATATCTTCTTTTTGTGTTTTCTGTGTCTCTTGCTGCGTCTGTCATGATGCTTTCTATGTCTTCTCTTATGGCCCTTCTTCGACGATCTTGACTTATGGCGACTGATATGACTTTTCTTTGACAAGGTTTTCTCACTCTTTTTATGTCCTTTCCTTTTGTGCTTTCCTTTTCTTCTTTTCTTTTTACTCTTCTTGGCATCATGTTTCTTTCTGTTTGTATACTGAATATCTGTTTTCTTTGTATGCTCTAGTCCTCCTTTGAGCATTTTCTCAAGATTCTCCTTCTTGTTGCAAACAATCAGATATAACCGCCGTTTCTTACCACTCTTCGCAGGTTTTAGCCCTAAATAACCCTGCGTTCTATAGAATGTCCTCCTGCACTTGACACGGCGTTTATGCCTAGTATTTGAAGAGCATTCTGTCACAGCAAAGGTATTCTTTCCACTGCTCCTCCACAGCTTGTTCAATCCTATATAATGATGATGGTCAAACTCTCTAAGAATAGCGCACTTTTCAAGCGACAGCTGCCCCTGACGCCAATGCTTTGGTTCTTCTTTACGCAAAATTCTTTTATCGAGTAGCTTTTTATCGTGACTTGATCCAACTATACTGTCTCTTTTATTCCCTTTAACTTCTTTCTTGCCATGCTTTTGTTTACCAACATTTCTCATTTTGTCCTGCACCTTTTTGAGACGACTTGCAATCTGATTCTTTTGCTTCATGCGTAGGAGTTTGTGCTGTACTATTTTCATAAACTTATGTTTGTTACTATGTTGACGACTTGTTTTTCGTTTCTTTGCTTTCGTTTTTTTCTCTCCATGAACTTTCTTTGAGTGTTTGCTTTTACGCTGTGCTTTGTGCTTTGATTTCTTTTCATGATGGTGTTTCTTCCTTGAAATAACATCACGCGTAGTACCCTTTTCTTGGATATCTTCATCTTTCGATTTAATTTTCCTTCTGTGTCCTTTAGTGGTTTTCTTTTTCCTTAAATCCCGTAGTCTTTCGCGCAGTCCGACGTAACCATGGTTGTGGCTTTCTTCCATCGCTGCAGTTAAGTTATCAGCAATCGACGCACTTTCTCCTGATCCACTTTCTCCATGATTTAACCCACTTCCAACTCCACTGCCACTGCCGCTCCCTCCTTCATCCACGTTAAGAGAACTAGCAGCATCACTGCCCAACCCTCCAATGGTAGCCATTGGAAGATCAGAGCCTTGTAAACGATAACCTTTGCCTGACTTCTTTCTTTTCTTGTTGCTTCCATGTTTTTCAGCTGCATCACCATTTGCAGCATGATTTTTCTTTTTGCCCGAATGATGCCTTTTTCGTGAATGATGTTTGCGACTTTCGTGGTGCTTTTTCTTCGATTTCTTTTTCCTGTTACTTGTTATTGTTTCAGTTCCTTTCATAGTCGGCTTTGTCGATGTCGTTAGAGCTGTTGTTTGTTTGGTTGTTTTCATCGTCGTTGCTGTTGTCGTTTTCATCGTTGTTGCGGTTGTTGCTTTAGTTGTTGACAACGTTGTGATTTTTCTTGTGGTTGCTGTTGCTGGTATTGTTGTCGCATTTGTCACGGATGTTGTAGTTCTCTTCGGGGTTGTAGTCCCATTTGTCATTAAAGCTTTTGTAGTTGCAGCTGTCCTTTTTGTAGTGATATTTGCCAGAGTAGGCTTTTGTGTTGAAAGTCCTAAATTACTCCTTCCACCGTTGCTAGCTCCGTGGCTCCCGAATTTTTTTTGCCATGCTGAGAACAACGATGTCAAAAACGAACTATTGGTTGAATCAGAAACACGAGGACTTGACTTTGGCCTCACCGGTTTTACCGTTCCTTGCATACCTCGTAATGCAGGCAATTTACTAAACAGGTCTTCTAACAACTTGCTATAAGCACTGGGCATGGTCGTTTTTGAGCGAACCTGCTCAATTTTAGAATGTTTAAAAAATTCATTCTCACCCGGTTTCGAAATCACTACTTTCGGAATCAATTCAGTATGTTCAAACGCAGGAGGTAGTGCCTTGCTCAAATCGTCGTAGACAGGATAGATGCTATCATTCTTTTGACTTTCTCGCAAATGATTACCCAGAAATGGGCTCCGTGTCGTATACCTAGACATGTACCAAGCTTTCCAATATGGACTTTCTGTCGGGATACTAGAAGCCGTTGTTAACTGCAACCTGTTTTTTAATAAATTATATCTTATAGTCCGCCACTGCTCTAATTGATTTTCTCCACTTCCTTCAAAAACGTTATTTTTTTTCTTATTATCATTCTGACTGCGAAGGTACGAAGGACTAGGCGGTATAATGTACCTCTTGTCCCCCTGTACATCTTGCGGGTTTTGGTAGTTTTGATTCCATGGTGACGATAACCATGGCGGAAGGTGTCCTTGTTCATTTTTTGGCTCGAGGTTTGGTCCTAACAATTGTGTTTTCCATTTTTCATTGCTGGATAAGCCAGAATTTTCAGAAACGTCAGCTGTTTTAGGGCTTGTTTTCTTTAACAAATTTTCATTAAAATTTTCTTGATAGATATGATGGGCTTTTGTCTCATTTCTGTCATCTTGCATGGACTTCCAGGGACTTTGAGAAGAGTTGTTAGTTTTTCCATCATGCAGCTGTTGGGTCGGTTTGTGAAATCGTGTTGCTAAATAAACAACACTGAACTTCCAGGCGGCGTAAATAAATAACGTCACAAATATCAAAAGTACTGCGTAAAGTATTACGGAGTAAACAGTATTTTGACAACAAAAAAGACGGTACAAGCTGGTTTTCGCCCGCCATTTCAAATTAGGCGAAGGTTGCTGTGGAGCCTCTCTAGGCTCGTTTTTCTTAGGCCTGGTTTTCGTGTACTTTTTGTTCCGAGTCTTTGTGGCTGGCTCCTTTGCCTTAATTGTTTCTTCTTTCAATGTGGAGTGCTTGACCATTAACACTCGTCGGGATCCTGAAAACATAAAACATAGCCGTTAACGAAATACTTTTGCCGTTACTAAAAAGTTGTTATTCTTGAGAGAATTCACTAAGAGAGGAGCTCATGTGTGCTTTAAGATTATTGACCCATCTTGTAACACGACAAACACGAATCTACTTGACTGTTAGGCTTTTACTTCAGGGACGCCGGAGCACAGAGGCGCAATGGAATGGCTGTCTCATTGCTCTAAAAATGTAGCCATTTTCATTATTTCACTACCGTTTTGTCCTTTTTCTTGGCGCTTTTCTCCCTTGCCGTACACCCCCCCCCCCCAGCTTTAGACTTTGCTTACAAAGGACCATTTGTGTAACCAGCTTTGTTCCAAAAGTAGAAGGCTAAAAACTGCATTCACACTTAAACGACTTAGATAATATTGTTCCATTCAGAAAATTCAAACACTTCTAAAAATGAAAGAAAGGTGGAACGGTGCGGCAGTGTCCCGTTATGTTCCCTTGTCAGTAGTCTCAGCACTGAACAATTGCTTTTTCTCATTGTTTTGGTTGCTTTTTGGACTGTTGAAAAATGTTTCACGGGAAATCTGCCATAAAAGACATGCATATATGCAAACTTATTGTTCAATATTACGGGTAAAAAGTAGAATGGAACGATTTAAGTAATTGGGCTTCACCCACTTTTTCAAAATAATATTGTTTTTAAGAATATTTAGGCTCAGAATCATTGAACAGTTAACAATATTGTAAGAATAATGCAGTTGCCTGTTTTGCGATATTAATGACATGATTGGCCATTCTATTTATTTTTCCAAAGAGCCTACTTCCAAAGAGATTCTACAAAAATAAGAATACTTTTAAATATATTCAGGCGCAAACGAATTTTCCTATCGAGGCTGAACAAAAGTTTTTAACATTCTTATAAGGATGGTGTAAATTCAAAATAATTGTCAAATTAGTCTTAGAAATTCATTCCTGAAAAATGCAAAACATTATATTCTTGATACAAAAGGAAAGTGGCAAAATCTTCTTTGAATGGTCAGGAATAGCTTATCATATTTATGAAAGGTTGTTAACAAACAATATAATTTCTGTAGTAAATGTATTTCTTGTAAAGAGGCCTCAACTAACTGCTAAATTGTCCCTGAAGTTCGATAACTCAACAACAAGTAAAAAAATGATAGAGTCAGATGCTTGATTATCATGTGCAACTTACATGCCCACAGCCTTGTGGCGATGCTCCACTTTTCTCTTTTTCATCCGGTAGAGCTAATTCTGCAAGCTCTTAAAACCACATAAACACTAAAATATAATTTTAGAAAACCTAATGCAAGCTTTTGAAAGCATTTCACGTCCTCAGGTTTTCATTTTTATAAGAATTGGTTAATCTTAATTGGCAAGCCTCGATGTTCCTGGCCAGGAAAAGAACAGCGATTTTCGCGCGTCTGCAGCCGTTTTGGCAGTGTCGTCAGATCCTTTGCAGACGTTTCCATTCATGTTATTCACGATGTGGCCATGGTAACAATGAAACCTGTCGACAGAGATCATTTGCGACTTGAAATACTTTGAGCATCATTGCGAGGGTAAGTTCTCGATACGAGAAACGGATTCAGCTGCATAGCCCCGTTTTCAAATTATTCATTTCATTCTGACGAGCTGTAATGTTGTTCTATCTAGCCAACATTTTGCGGCCTAGAATTACTTAGTTAACTAATTTTTCAGAATGTACTAGAACATTGTGGAATTTTTGAGAAACAGCTCTTCCCTGTCACATTTTGTGAAATTCGCTAAATCTAAATTTTGTGCGAGAAAATATATTATTTACACTCTACAAATATCTTAAATTTTATTTGTGCGGATAATAAGGACAGCAAAAAGAAAGCAGATTAAACTTGCAAGACGATATTGAGAATAACATCTTGTTATTTCAATAAAGCAACTGTTCCAATTTGACCAGCAATTCAAGCAAAGAATATGAATAGGAAAAAGCTTCCTGTAGGTACATTGAGCCACAGCTGGTCGTATTAATGAACCATTGTTGTTGATGTTTAGGCCAACTGGTCACCTGCAGTTTATGGTCAAAGATCATAGCCGCTTATTACCTCGTTAGAGGGAGAAAGCCGAGACAGCTATGCATCGTGTTAGATAGAACTAGGTTAATGTTTTTCGGAAATTAGTAAAATCAGCCAAAACTTATTATTTGCAAGTGTATTGGAACTTTGTTTTGTGTTTAAGACACACCTCCCATCATTGCATCAAACTCATGAGAAATCAATCTCAAGTGTTGTTGATAGATAATGTTTCTTGGAATGAAATTTGAGGCACCGTCTAACGCTTCTCCTGAAATCAAACATGATCAGGTACAACGTAATTACTCCAGTGCAGAGTTTAGGTGTATTTTGTTGTCTCACGTATAGGACTAAGGAATATCAAAAGTTGGATCGTTACCACGTGACTTTTTTAAGGTTTCTATTGGCTAATTCAAATGCACTCTAAACTCGATTGGTTGACTGGGCCTCTTTAAACAAAGTAATTGAAATCCACTAAAGGCCGACAATCGTTACGGGTAATGTGCCTTTGAAACAACAGGTACTGTAGCACAACACACATTTTGCTAATTCAAAATAACAAGAAACCCATGGAAATTAACAGTTTAATATTGCCTATGGAAGTGAATGAATATAGACAACACATTTGGAGCAAGCGGAACAATTAGTGTGGAAGCTATGCTAGTGAGCAAAAATGCTGACATTTGAAGATGAAGAAAAAAGTATATACAAAATCAAAGACGTATTTTCATGGAGGGGAAAAATAACTGCTTTATTCGAGCCGGAATTTCTATCCAAAGTAAATCTCAGTGTTCAAATTGCTAGCCGTATACAAGATTGAAATCACTGGTTTTGAAAAGCTGAGCAAATACCTGTCAGTAGGATATGCTGAAATTCGCCTTAATATAACAAGTATTTCTGGAAAAACAGGAATGGCACGATTTTGCAAGTAATTACAAATCAAAGGTATGATATCTTAGAGATGATCTCTGTTTGATTGCTGCTTTAAAAGCCGCCCCAGGACGGAAAGGAAACATTCGATGACAAAATGGCCTACACATAACGGAAATCAGCATAAGGCCTACATATCAAAGTCTTAAGCATTGAAATTAGTTGATGGTAGCCTAGCTAGCAGCAAAGCGGATACGTCGTTGAAACTTACTGGCAAGAAATTCACTGTCATTCGTTGAAAGGAAAATATTTGTTGGCTGAATCTTTTCAGAACGTTTATTTTCAAAGCTTTTTGTAAATTTCAACAACGGTAGCGCTGTATTAATTGCAGGTATGTTCAAATCTACCAATTTCAGGCCGATGGATAGAGGCTCTTCAGTAAGTTTAATGGAACAAAATGAGGAAGATAGAGAATTGTCTTCTTATTCAGACGAAAATGATACTACCAATCTATCGAAGATTTATCATTATGAAACATCAGAAGACGTCGATGAAGAAGCAAATGAAGAAAAAAAGAAATGTTGTCCAGAATTAAACAGAGGGTTGATTGTATACAAAGCCTTCTATTTCTTATTCTTCGGTGCCATTGGAGCCCTTTTTCCTTACTTGGCTGTTTTCTACAAACAACTTTGGCTCTCTCCTCATCAAGTTGGAATCTTGATAGGCCTAAGGCCATTCATACAGATGTGTGCATCACCTCTATGGGGTGTTCTTGCAGATACATACAATGTCAGTAAATGGATCCTGCTCATGTCAATTGGGGCTTGGTTAGCCTCAAATTATAGTATATCATTGGTCAAGCCTTCACAGTACGAGCCGGGCTGCTCATTGAATTTGACGTATTTGCCCATGATAGATGACGTCGATGATCAAGATTTTAACTGGCCGAACATCGAGCCAGTGGTTTTAAAGAAGGACAATATTTCCAAGCCCGGATTCGGTACAGACGAAGATGAAATAGACAGGTTAAGACATTTTGGCGATAAGCAAGATGGTAAGCCTAGCTTTGATAACAAAGATTATGATGTACCCGATGAGGACTTGGAAAACAGCTTGGAAGACGAAGGAGTTAGTAGCTACAGGGACGATGGAAGACTACAAGCTGACGAAATCAAAGGCTATCTAAATGAGAAGGTGAAAACGGCAGAAGAAAGCATAAAGTCATCACTATATGAAAAACAAACAACATTAGATAAACAGCTCCTTAAGACGCAGCTAAATAAAGATAAAGATTTGCGGCTTAGCATAAATGAAACATTAAACAAGGATATCATTAACAAGCTCAGTTTAAATAGAAAGCTTAACAGCTCAAATAAGGAAAGTAAACAGAAAAGAAATGGGAAAAATTTTGTGAAACTTCTTAAGATTATGTTCCATAGAAACAGAAGACAGTCTCATCAATCAATAACAAATTCAAAATTTCATAATAAAGACAGTATAAAAACCAACAAAAATTCACACACGAAATTGAAGAAGATGGAACCCAACCAGGTATTAGGCCATTCAAACGAGAATGAAACTATGTTGCCAAAAAAGAAGAAAAGTGAAACTGGATTACTCGGTGATAAAGTTACCGATGTAAGGATGCGTCGTGCTGTGGTAGACCTCAAAGGCGACAACGATAGCCCATCTAATGATGATTTTGTTGATGAAAAATCAGATGAGTATATGCAAGATGTATTAAACACTAACAAAGGGGGAGAGTATTATGCAGAGAGCATACTGCCCAACCAACGAGTACTAGCCAAGGAGGGTTTGCGTGAAGAGTTTGATTCACTAAGAGCAGCTGGTGAAGTATTTTGGCCAGTTTTGAATAGAGCTGATCCTACAAATTCGTCAGAGATCGTAAATGGCGCGCAGAGTATCGAGACAACAAAGATATTCAACATATTATTGGCAATAACAATATGCGGAACAATCCTTTCATCTCCAGCTGCAACACTGTCAGATACAGCAACCCTCCAAGCTTTAGGTGAGTTAACGACAGTTACTAGAGAAGTTAGTTAGCATTTACCTTGCTGCTGAGCTTTTGCCTTTACGTACTGTATGTATATGCATTTTTGTAACAGTTGAACAGAAAAAGGCCCAGAATACAACCTTGTGTAACACCTAACTAAGGGTGAATTAAAATCGATGCCATCTGTTTAGAGGCACTGTGTCCCGTCAGTCAACCGTTCCGAGGTCATCGAAATTGTCATTGAATGGTTATCGAAATGCGTAAAAAAGGTGCATTTTGATGAACAATCAAAAACGATTTCTGGAAACATGTAGGTTACAATTTATCAATTTTTAGCACGTCACTATGCATAACAACGACACTGGGGACTAATCGGTCGTTTCTTTATTTACACTAGTAGTTAAGGTTCATTAAAGTGATACTTACTAGTGACGTCCTAATCATTCTTTTAACTGTCAAAAACCTTCCAAGTCACCAAAATGTTCCTATGGTAAGTGGACAGTTCTATCACGAATATGTAAGCATTATCTACATTTTTGATTATGTTAAAACATGGAAAACAAGAATTCTGTTAATTGAATTCCGCAAAATATTCTAAATTTGCTGAAAACTAACTTTAAACAAAAGTTTTCATGAAGAGAAAAATACCTAAAAAAACTCACCAATCTGACTCTTGATTTGATTATTTCATACTGTAAAAAAATTTTGTTTTCTCTTCTGCAGGAGATGATAAGTATCGGTACGGACAGCAGCGGCTTTGGGGGGCTTTTGGATGGGGTATTGGAGCATTCATTGTGGGGGCAATTGTCAGCGTCACACAAGAGATAAACTTATGCGCAGATCCAAAACACATCGATTACGTGCTTTCGTTCTATGTGTATGCAGTTGTTATGGTGCTTGCTTTTATTTGTGCCATGTTCTTCAGATTTGACCCGGTAGGGGATGCGTCATACCGCGAGTCGTTTTGGGAGGCGTTCACGTTATTTGCCGATTGCCAGCATCTTTGTTTTATACTAACACTTTTATGTTCTGGTACCGCAATGGGATTCACACATACGTTCCTTTTCTGGCATCTTCACGACATGGGAGGAAGTCAATTTCTGTTCAGTATTATCGCAGCGGTACAATGCACATCCGAGGTCTTCATGTACTTTGTCTCTGGCTATTTGATACTCAAAATAGGCTGCGACAGTGTACTTTATATAGGCATACTGGCCAATGTTCTCAGACTGTTTGCTTACTCGGTAATAACCCAGCCGTTTTACTCTGTGCCACTAGAGATTCTTCAAGGCATTAGTTCAGCATCTATTTGGACGGCAGCCGTGTGTTACGTTGGACTAAACGAAGGCGTCCAGGTAACACTTCAGGCCATTCTCCACGGAATCTATTGGGGTTTAGGCCACGGAGGAGGCGGTATGCTTGGAGGAGTGGTCGTGAGTAGCATGGGCTCTAACGCAACATTTATCATATTTGGGATATGTTGCATTGTGAACTTGGCAATGCTTCTCATAATGAAATATTGGAAGAAACTATTCGAATTCCTAAGCGGATACACAAGTGTCGAGACTATTCCCTCTGGGACATATATATTGCTGGAAAGTCAGCGAGCTGGAAAAGGATAGCAATGTCATGGAGCTAGAAAATAAAGTAAAAACATGCACCATAGTTGTCGTAAGTCTAAATGTAAATAGGTTGCTTTTCTTCAGAAAAATTTCCGCAATAAATCTTTAAGGATATGCTAGCTTTGAACAATAGAATAAAAATTTGAACAAATGTGGATTAGAATTTTATTAATGACAAAAGTTTGTTTTGCGAACTCGAATTCGAAGTCGGAAAAAGGCAAATAAAACACATGACGATAGACAAGCTTGGAGTTAACTTCGTAACAAATGTGACGTAATAATTCCACTGAGCATACCTAAACATCAAGCGAGAATAAAATGATTCTTCCTGTTGTCATCTCTTTTTCTAAAAGCCTAAATGAATTTTTAGCGACTTGCACGGTTCTTTCCCGAGAATAAAAAACACGTATACGATTACATTACTGAAATCCCTAATACTGAGAGTCAAGAAATAACAAAATTTGAAATATTAGTTGGTCGAGAATCTTCGTTAGTGTCGTTGGTTTTCAAAGAAAATTTTAAAGTGGAAGGTCGCAAAAATTCCTTCCACTGCCATTTCCAAAAGTCGAAGGCATTGGAGTGTAATTCGAATTTGATTTGTCTATTCTGACTTCCTAAAATCAAACCCTTCTACTTCGTCTTCCATATCTTCTTATGTTGATCATGTGACATCTCGCTAAATTGAGCTGGCCCGCTTGCCAGGGCTGAAAAAATCTCGCTATCCTAGTTAACTTGTCAGCCGGCTTCCTTGATTCAGCATTCTCATGTGATATAGCTCTGAATACTGTTAGAACTTTTCTCACTTTCAACTCATTTGACCAGGACAAGTACTTCAGAAAAGGGCAAGGCCGTGTATCCATGGTAAAGACATAAGGTAATCAAAATCTGAAACATTGTCGGGAAAAACGTGCGCCCATAATAATCACACTGGGTATGAGTGACATTGCAAAAAGATGAACAATCTTAAGACAAATTGCGACATAACGCAAAGCAAAAAACACGAATGCCAAAACTGTTTGCGCAAAACTACGTTTTCTTCTTTATTGCACCCGTGAATAGGGAAGTAGTTTCATTTAGAGAATGCTGCTAAGAAAAAACACTTCAATCATTCTGATAAGAAATCAAAAACTTTCATACACAGCTTTATGGCAGCTTTATCTACAACTTTTTATTCCAGAAATGAAAACAAAAAAATTAAAAAAAAATTCGGGTTTTGATAATACCGGAAACGAGTTACAAGTGCAGTGATAAAAATAAAAACTATAAATCCATAGATGCACTATTCTCATTTTTAAGAGAGACAAGCTCATCTTCTTCAATACATATCAAGTCAAAGCATAACTTTAAACTTATTTCAATGGACACAGTCTGGCCATGCCTCAGATATTTCAGGAAAGATTCCCTGTTTTATGACGAAAAACAGTCTCTCTTTCAAACCAACTAAACTATACAAAACTACAAGACAGAGGCTATTAATTACCTTTCTAAAAATTAAACACGTTTGCTGTCTGAAGCAACTTAACGTTTGTATGAAATCAAAACAAAGTTTATAACGAATATCAAATTCAGGTACCTAAATCACGTGATATTTAATGTGGAAGGGCAGAAACGAAATCATATCTCTGTGGGGGATCTCTCAGCGGTATCTTTGTTGTTTGTTAGACGTGAGGAGAATAATGTTCATTGGCTAGCCTCGTTTTCGGGAAAGGGCGACAGGCTATAAAACCGATTTGACCGTACCTTCCTCAAGTTTCATTGTGCCAAACAGTATTTGACTGACTGTGTGGGAAGGCGTTAGCACCACAAATTTGCCTGCAATGATCTTCCTCAAGGAAGACAAACTGGGTAAGATTGAAAACATTTGAGCATGGGGTAGCACAAAGCGGCAAATTCTAATGATCGGAGTTTTCCTTCTGTTTTTCTCCTATAATGTAATTCAACCAAGTTTTGCAACTCTGTACCACAGATATTTGATACGAAAACATTTCAATAATCAAAGCCTTTCATTTTTAGTCGCAAGGCACAATTCTTTTTTCGCAGGAGGAAATCAGGTAAGGTTTCCTAAAGTTATCAGATGGCATATTAGAAATACTTTGGTTTATGAAACCATGAAATTCCTTAATGAAATTCCAAATTGTGTTTTGCGTCTCAAACGACAAAGAAAAAGTTAATAATTATTATATCTTTATCTACCATCAGCTTATAATTTTATGAGATACAATTCCCAAATCGAACTTTTTCTAATATTTAATAGAATGGTTTCCATCGTGTTGATTGGGATTACTCCAGTTCCAAGTTGCGGATAAAATCTTCCACACTAGGCGAATTGCCATCACCGTTAGCCAAAATATCTTCAATGAAATGTTGAACAGCTGGTTCGTCATAAATATCGGCATTCTGGAACATGGCATCGCTGTCCCCAGATAAATTCATCATGGGGTTGAACCTGTTTATCAGTTGCGACTCGAGCATTTCACGAGAAGGAGGGGAGGGAAGCGAGTCCTATGATGGAGGGATAGCATGGTTACTAGGAGAAAAGGACGGAACGCTCTTTAGTGTGAAATAAGGCCACAAAAAAGCTACCGCAAGATAAAAAGACGGCGCCACTTGCATCTACGAGTCTGAGATCGGGTAAATGTTAAGCAACGTGAAAGTTCGTCGCTGCAAGCTGTAGGCAAGAACGCAAAAATACATGTCCTTTAACTCTCATGATGAAACAGAAGTATTAGGACCTGATAAGAAGTATTATTTTCCTATCACTTAGCATACGTTATAAGATTTTTTTGATCATTGGGATATTCTCACTTTTAATACAGGACAAAATGTATATAGAAGCAATTTTAGTCCCATGCATCTATGAAGCCGCATGGCAATTTTACAGCTATTGAATGTCTGAGGTAAAACATGGAGTTAAAGAAGTCTATCAAATGTTGGAGCTATAAGTCTATACTATTTCCTATTATCTTATCTCATGAAAACCATGTTACGTAAACTCTGCGTGTTAGGGTGCGAGTAATGATCTTCTTTAGGGGTAAAAATTTGCAAATAATACCAGGAGCTATACATGGCCATTTTCATGAAAAACAGCGAAAAGCTATAAGATTGAATACTACTCTTTGAAATAACTATGAACGGCAAAAACATGGCACAAAGACTCCACTTTTATGTATTGATTGTCTTTGGAGTGTTTGAAGACCGCAAAAGGTCATATAAGATCTGTTATAACTCTATTTTCAACACCAACTATTTTTACTTCCAACTGCGTTTTAAAAGAAAAGAAATGACTTTCCTAAAGACACTAAATTCACACCTTCTAGCGTAAATATATATTGAGTAAGTTTTTGAGTAAGAAGAAAACATCGATGTCAAATATAAGATTTAAATCAATGAGATTTAATTTATAGGTGTTGTTTACATTATTGCGATGAAAAATACAAAGTCATTTCATGACCGCATCGCTAATCATTCAACGTATGCCATTTTTAATTGGTTGGAAATTTGCTTGGTTGAAAATAACTTCTAAAACTATCCGTCTTAAATAACACTTGACTTAATCAAATTGCATTCGACAATATAGTTGATAGATCATTCATTCGCGAGATCTTTACTTCCCTCACTTCGTGCCGAAAAACAACAATAAAAGACATGTCCCTTAATAGTCTTATTTTTATGTTTGTTATATTTGTAAGATTACATTTTTGAAGCTTAAAATTGCAATACTTCTAATTAAGTTGGAGCATTGCTGTGATTCTTAATTCATTTCTAAAATGTAGCAGTTTCAAGCCTCCATAATCAAACCGTGTGTTACTTGAAAGTTCGTAGCTTGACCTGCCACAAACCCTCGCTTCTGAATCACTTTATCGATGTTCTGATCCGTTGTAGCGGTACAACACCACGGCCAGTGTCGGATTAAGCCTGAATTGGGCCTGATACTGCAGCAGAAAAGGGTCTTCTTTTAGGCCTTTTCAGCTTTAGAATAACTCTTGTCTGTTTTATCTAAGCCTATTGCGGGAAAGGGCCTAATGTTGCAGCACCAATTGCACCTTGCTTAATCCGGCCCTAACTGCGGCGAGAAGTGGGCGGCCTTGCTCACACCGGTCAGGAAAGTGACTAAGAAACGAAGCTTGTGGCGAGGGCAGTCTGTTCCCTACTTACCATTCTTGACGCTGCCGGATGCTGCTGCTGCTGATTGCAACTGAAACAGAAAAAATTCATTCAATGTATTAATTGCCCGGTTTGTGTAATGACAAGTTTGCAAGCATTGGAAGGCCTGGCATAGCCTTATATAACCAATAGCTAATCATAATGCGACACTGTAAAAGAACTGATGATCGAAACAACGTTAGCTTAGCATTTTGATGTTATGAGTATGGGAAACAAGCAGAACATCATTATAGAACAACACGCACAATTTTCATAATAAATATCATCTATTTAGAATCAATGTGGTCATTAAAATGCGTTTATGTAATGAAAATGCCTAAAGGAAAAACAAAGCGAAGTCTGAAATGGACATTAAAACTATAAAAATAACGCAAATCTAAATATGAGTGAACAAAATCCTTACTTGATTCTCGCCATAATGCTGGCCATGACATATCCATCTGGGCCAGGTTCACGCGGGTAGTCTGTTTTCAAAAGAAGGACTTTGCATTAACAAAGCTGCATCTAAACATGAAGTAACAATGAGGAGATCGCAGCTGTAACGATTAGCCTCTAAATTTCGTTAGGTTGAAGAGATACCAAATTCCTTGTCTTTGATGTTGTCAGAAATATAAACAATAGATGGTATTGACATTGATAGTGCGAGAAAAATTTCGCAGGAAAACTTTAGCAATATTTTCCTTGATATGTTTCACATCATACCATGTTTAGTTTCTTTCCTTGCAAATCACCTTTTTTCCTATTTCCTTATTGAGCTTTCCTTTAATTTTCCTCGCTAAATTTGTAACGGTTTTTGCAGGTACCTCTTAATTGCCTACTAATAGATACTATTCGTAACTGCCAATAACAAATACTGATGGCTCTGACATCAAATAATTTGATGGGAACGACTCATTACAAAGAAAGGAAGAAATTGCTTTTCAAAGCTTTTGCTTTTCAACGCAAAAAGAAACAAAGGAGATGATTTGGAAGGAGTTACAATACTCTAAAGGGATAAAAAAGGCATCATCAATGCCGCAGTACTCTTTTCCAAGCGTTTTCGTATATGTGAGTGGCGTATGTGGTGATGTAACGGTGAGCGCAGCTTATAAGAAAGGGCTTTTAGAAGCAAGGGCGTTTTTGAGAGAGGCGCTTATTTGAGTCTAGGTGTTTATTAGAGGAAATAAAGCAACATTTCACGAGTCTTTCCGCATCACGCCCCACTTACGCATGCACTACATGCTATTAAAATGTCTTTGAATAATTGAGGAAGAAAACGCTGTTAAAGTTGTACCATAATGAATAAGGAAATACAGCATTTTCAAAAGGCATAAAATTACTACCAAAAATTCGTGCCGCTAATGAACGACTTTTTAGTCCAGCACACTTCAGAAATATTCCACAAGACAATTAATGAAATGTGACACACTTTATGTTCGGGATTTGAACCCTCCTGGTGGTTTGCAGTCCAGAAAAAATCAGGCTTTCTTACAAAAGTGTCACACAAATAAGTATATTAAGAAAAGTTTCAAATTTTCAGTATGACCGATAAAGGTTGTTTATCAATGTTACTAAGTAACCGAGAAGAAGTCCTGAAACAAGTATGCAGAATACGGTGAACTTACGGGTGAAGGACTTTGAAAAAACCTTCCCAAAAATGAGAGATTCACAAAGAAATTGTCCAAAAATCAACAACAAAAAGTAAATAAAGGTTACTTTTTGGCGTTATCAAAGAGGGACTCAGCCCCTACGCAACCTAGCTCTAAATCCATGGGTAAACTACCAAGATAGCTACAAACTTCGTTGTGTTATCTACTCACAGTCTTGTGATCTGAATTTTCCAAACGCATGCTCCTTCTCAACACCAGGATAGACGTATTTCAACAGATCCAAATCAAAGATCCTTAAAAAAATAATAAACCGGCGTTAGAAACAGAGAATATAGCGAGTCATTCTTAATACTGGAGCACTGGGTGTGTGACTGGAAAAATCATAGGGATGCATGAATCATTGCTGGGATCAAGAGATTTGAATACTTGAATGAGTTTTTAGGCTAAATTCAGATTATCATATGAGGGGGAGATCTTTCTTATTTTAAGAACAAGTTCTGGAATTTCAATATAATTTTGCATAAAGAAAAAATGAGTGTTATCATGAGAGCTTTTCATACCTGTCTGCAAGAGATCTGATGTTGAAATCCTTCGTAGTCCACGGCTGCACATTCCATATATCAGCGCCTAGAATAAAAAAAAGGCGCAGATTCATTTTAAACCGAGTCCAGAAGAAGTTGAAAGAGTACGGCTGACAATCGTGAACAGAATATCAAAAGCAAAAGGATTCGTTCCGTGCATTGCTTTCAATTGGAGAACAGTTTTAAAAGTTTTGGCTCATTGACAAGAGAAGGGTTAACAGCTTTTCTACGCCGTTTTCTGATGAACAAGGTTTCGAGTAGTGGCATAGCAAGGGGGTGGCAAGAGGGGGCGGACGCCCCCCATCCAATGGCAAAAAACTTCTCTTTGAAAAAGAGCGTTTTCTGATGTTCAAAAGGGTGTGGTCCATTAATTTCCCCCTGCTCAACTCGCCTTTGCCCCCTAAGCTCACCATTCTGGCTACGTTACTGGTTTCTAGCAGTGTTCATTCAAGAATAAAATAAGCTTTTTCCACGTGAAATCCACGTGAAAAAATAAAACAGCAGAAAAAAGGGCTCACCTCCCCCTTCTTTCTCAATAACCCAAGCAATGCTGACCCCTCCAACTTCTCCGTCACTGAATCTTATTATAAACGTCCCAACACACATATCATTCAGTTTCTTGCGAGCCTCTTCTCTTGACATGAACTCCAGATATCTTGATGTGGCAAAAAACAAAGTATAAAGCAACAACTATTTTTCATCAGGAAATTTGTATTATTTTACAATAAGCCTGGGTCGAAGGTCTACATTTTCAATGGTAGCTAGGGTAGGGGGGGGGGAATCCTTCTGATCCTCCCCAAGTAATTCAGCTCATGATAACTATGGTAAAATGTGGAATTAAACTTGAAAGTATAGACAAGTCATTTTGTACAAAAAACTTGACTGTTTATCAGGAAGTCTATGAAGAATATCGATATTTGTCTCTTTGGAAAGGTTCCATGTCGTTTCATAAAATAGTCTTGTACATCTCTATGTCTTCTTGCAGACAGGATGAACTAAACTGAAAGAGACCTTCACTATGCCCTTTTATGTCATCAAGGGTCATGTAAAAAGAGATAAACACCTAGATAGGGTGTTGTTTTGCAGAGTAATCCAATTAATCCTTTTCTTTAAACTCCTGAGAACATTGAATCTTTTCGAAAGTTTTCTGTCTTCTTTACTATATAAAATGACTTGACTCAACATTCAGAAATGCAAAACAAAAATGCAAGTCACCCCTCTTTCCAATGATCTTTAAGATGCCTTTTCACCACCTCCATTCCTGAATGAAACCATTCCCAGAAAGTAAAATTGCGACCCTTCAATGGCTCCTAGCAACAAGAAGCAAACCTTTAATCACAACAAGTCTCGGATAACTAAAAACATATTTACAAAGGATTTAAAAATACCGATGTTGGTTTCTAAACAAAGTAATGGTTAATGTAGTCAGACCCCCGATAGCTTTTCTGGGGCCTAGGGCAAAATGAAAGATGAGGCCCGTGATGACGGTCGTTGAAACTGTGATTGTTATCGTTATTCTTAGAAACATTGCCATAATATTTTGAAGTCCATATAAGACTCAGCTCGAATTCCTTTATACAATACTAAAAAGTATCTTTGCTAGCAAGCAAAGGCTTGAAATAGTCTGGTTCTTACCTTATTAAATGCATGCCAAGATACCTTCTTACGGCTGCTTTGGGATTTCTCACAATCTAAGATGCGAAAACTCAAGATTCAATAGGAAAAAGGTACATGCAGAATAATTGTTTGATGAAGACCTTCTCAACTAATACTGAAATAAATGGTCCTCAGATTAAGTGCCTCTCTAAGGGGAGGGCAATTTTAGAGCACAAAACAATCTGTAGACGCAAAAATCTGTGGCCAAAAAGACTTTTGCATCAGACTGTCTTTGCAGTCAATTCCCACTTACGAATCCTACAAAATTCAAAAGCATGAAACTTTTGTCTTTAAATTTAGGAATTACGCTTGTATTCCTCTCTGCATAGGCAAATCATATGGCAGAGACAGCGATCCGCCGGAAACAACTGCCATAATCTGTTACATGGTCGAAGTCATTCGAACATTGCGTTATTCGTATGGCATCATCAAAGCTTTCCGGAATCAGTCGTTTGACAAAAATCTGAATATAAAATCGTGATCATAAGATAAACGTGTCTCACTGACTGCAAACCTGACGCCGTGAACAAACAGAAAATGTTGACATTCCTAAAGATGTCTGCTAAATTACAAAAAACAACATACTTTGAAACAATTTCGAGCCTAGATATTCCAAATGCTCTTCTTTCAAGTCACACTCTGTCGTCATTGCCCATCTTGCATTAAGAGCGAAGGACATTTCATCCCAGTCGACTTCCTCTGGCACCTCGAAAGGTTCTCGGTCCTGTTGAGTCCGGCACAAAAATCTTAATACAATCTACGATGTTGTCAAATGAAAACTGTTCACAAAAATTGCATCTTTAGAATCAAGGGCCATATTTGGCCACAAATTCTACTAACACACATATACCATTGAAAAATACCAACCGGGTTTGAAAAAAAGTTGTCCCAAAATATCGTTGCTTCAGAATTTGGGCCTTGGTTGCCATGCACAACAACCACAACTGGTACAGACATACACTAAAAGAAAAATAGAAACAGAAAATAGATAATTGCGATGGTATCTAAGAATTAGCAGAAACTATTATTCTCGCACGTATAAATAGTACTGTAGCGACAGACAGAAGGGCAATTATTGATCAAATTTGGCTAGTCGTTTTAGTAGTGTTTGAAAAATACCTAGCTATTTAAAGGCATTGAGAAGTTTGGTTGAGAAAACATTTCAAGGCAACCAGTTAAAATGAGCTCAAGTTATTGGCAAACTTGATAGCAAATACGTTTCAGCACAAAGTTGCATACATAGCTTAACTACAGAAATAAGAAATATAATACGAAATAAGCACTTTAAGTTTGCCTATACGATGTTGTTCAACATGTATTGATGTATCCGGGTATCACAGCTGATGCACTAAACAAGTTCACATAAAATTGAATGTTTTCCTACCAATTAATACCAACACAAAACAAATAGAAATTGTTCTCATGCTCAATTTTGATGGAGCTTCCTTACCATAACTGGAAGCTTTTCTCCTCCAATTGTTATCGCTGCAGAGAACACCAAACAGCTTTTCGCTTCTAGCACAGACTGAATTGAGAAAATATTCACATAAATACAGAGATGGAATCAGGCAACAATTGCAAATTTGTTCTACTCCGACCACAGCAACACATAAACGCATTCAGTAAAAATATTCTCACACCAAAATTCATAAAAAAGAAGAATAGTAGGGTGCAGTTGTACACTGAACAATTTAAACATCATCTAGTACTAAAATTTTCGAAGATTAATGATACAAAGATCTAGCCATCGATTACGTCATTATTGTGACAAACCACTCCCATTTTTAAGGAGCTGGTCGTTAGAACTTTCAGTTGGTCGACAAAACATTTGTTGTCAGTAAGATCAGTGGACAAAATAAGAGGCTTTTTTCGTCTGCTTCTTCATAAACTAACTTTTCATGAACCTCTCTCAGATACAGCCCCCTGTCTTGACAGTGAAGGTATGTCACAGATCATCATCTCATGAGGACTGGGCAATCAAATAGCTAGAAAAACAAACGGTTAAAACGGTTGAAACGGTTAAAACGGTTAAAACCTCTTGTCCTTTTCTGTCCTGACGCTTTATTTTCTTCAAGGACTAAAAGAAACAAGAAAAATTTTGTCACCCTCAAATGATTTATTCTTTAATAAATGGTCAACAAAATACATTTGAAGCTTTAAAAAAACGTTTTTCGCAAAATTTCCCTGCTTTTCCATCACAACTAAAATAAATAAAGATCATTAAAGATCCACCTAATGAAAAACGATTTAAGGAGCACACGCAAAATAGACTCAATTGTGTGCTTCTTAAAGCACTTTTTATAGATATACCATTGCAGTCAAAATTTTCCGTTTAAATATTTCTTTGTTCCTCAAAATGACGCGATTGGGAAAATTTATAGAAGAATACAGATGAAATCAGTGTCTGCAAGAAAAGGGTCAAAAAAAGAAAACAAGTATCGGTTCTTGAATTCTCATGACTTAATTTTATCAATCGTGATATCCACTGAATGCCTTTAATCACATCTCCTAAATCATAAGTTGTTGAATTTCAAATTCAGCCTGTTTGACATCATGTCAATTGTAATGCAAAATGTATTTGTTGTACTTTTTCTCCATCAGCATCCAAAGGTAGCTTTTAGGACACTGAGAAGCTTATGCTCATCGAGCAGTGTCCTGGTCCTTCTTCTCGGTGTGACCACACTTCGTGATTCCTACGCCTGGAACAACAGAGAGCTGGCAACTCTCCTCACTCTCGGCGAAGGTCTGGTCATGACAGAGACACGAACCCAGACCCTTTTATCTATAGTCCGTGACGTTAGCCTCTGAGCCGTCCTCGCACCAGTAATTGAAGGTATAGGAGAAACACGACAAAATGAATAGTTTGGAATGAGGAACTTACCAAATTTTTAAAGTCTGCATGTAGCGCATTCAATTGCTGGTCGTACTCCATTACCTAAGAACGCAACATAAAGTCAGCTCAAAGCAAACATACAATACCCGAAGCATATCCCTCTAACAATTAGTAGCATAAAAGCTCGAATCTTTCTTGTTTAACTAACAATTAGTAGCATAAAAGCTGGAATCTTTCTTGTTTAAAGTATATTGTCTGGTAATGTCACCTTGAAATGATAACGCCAACAAATGCTAGCACTTGGTGAAAAATTTCCCTACACAATATGTTCGATTGCTGATATAAAACTGCTGCAGAATATCAATAAACTAAACGTTGGCTTGGTTATAACTTGATTCGATATAATTATATTCAAGAAGGGTAGCCCATCAGCTAGTGGTGATTTTGAAGGTGCATTCAGTCTAAAATACAATACATTTCTAAAGATGATTCTGAAGAAAAAAAAAGTCAACTTTCTAGTAAAGCGCTAATTACAATATAATTGAATATGAAACATTCAAGTAATCAAAAATATTTTCCTAATTCAAATTCTTTATCTAAAATGATTAGAATCTTTGATTTAAATATGTCCTTTTAAAACATTAATCGACGATGCCTGTTTAGCTGAAGGAGAGTTAGGATTTACCATTTTGGAAGCTCAGAATAGGGTTTACCATTTTACTTTCAGTCAACGGACAGTTTTTCATATAGCATGTATTGAAGTTTGACTGTCTAAAGTTTAAAAACTAAGAAGGGACAAAAATTGTTTCAGATGAAACTTTTCACCCGCAGTCACTAGCCACAGTGAAATCCATTAAATAAATATGAACTGACATAAAATCAAGAAAACGTAAATGTAGACTAAAAATTATATTTCTTAATTCCAATTTACAGTCCAAAACTGAGTACAAAGAAGTTTCAAATATTTTTCAAAATGTAAGTTGAATAGGGGCATTTATTTATAATGTATTTCCTTTGGCTACCTAATATCTTTTCTCAGGTCTTAATCGAAAGCCAGCCTTGTGGAATTGTACTTTGTCTCTTGGCTGGTATCATCAGCATAAATTGTCATAAATTGTCATAATTTATCTTTTGTTGAAAGTTTTTAACACCCACGGGTGCAGATCTTCCGTGTCAGGCCTAGCAAAACTTTGTTCGTGTATGAGAGAAACTACTTATTACCCCACGTACCTGCATTTTTTGGGCAAGCCAATTAAATATTACCCTTGGGTTACCATCATAAACAGATAACTTATTGACGCTAGTGTTGACAATTATTGAGCGACGCTCTAACAAAGCTCGCTTGAAATGTCATAACAATTAGCAAAGTCAACTCACGCTTCTGTTGTTCAGAATTTCACCACAGCTACCAGTATCTCTATTAAAGACAAACAAATATTCATTACTGACCTGGTAAGTCTCCTGGTTTTTAATCTAAATCTCCCGGTTTTTAACAAAACTCCCCATATTCCGGTACAGGTAATGTCGCAGTAATACCAGTAAAAACTTATTTTCTGAATGATTTCAAGCGAGCAGTTTTAAAGGTCTTTCCTAAACTTAACATAATAAAAATTCTTTGATGTTTGGAAAATTATCTGTAAAGCAAAATAGTAAAAAGTGGACGTTACGACGTAAGATATAATGTTTAAAAGTTGAAAAGAAGCTTTCAATTCGTCAAGTATTTTCTAACAATTCGTCAATTCTTCTCCAAAACGTCAGGTTCTTTCTGGAAAAATTAAAGCCCTCCAAGTTATTCAGGTTGCTCGGAAATCTTGAACATAGGCTCAGTAACGATTTCAAACGACAATCTTTTATGATGCAAAATATAACTGATAACATCTTCCAATTATTTGTTTTCTTGTGTGACTTTATTTGACAAACGGTTTTTTAGCTTCTCATAAAAAGGGTTCTGGATACATTCACAGACACATGACGGAGCTATTACAAGATTTTGATAAATCAGCAAAATTATTAAAAACTAAAAACTAAACGATGAAATATAAAAATCAAGCGAATGAAGCCTTCATTTTTTTTGGGTCCAACATAGTAAAATTCATGCTTGATGGACATTGAAGAATGATTAGCGATTGCAACCAATCAGAGACAGCGTTGGATGATCAGAAACCTTATTGTTTAAATCAGCCAATCGTTGTGTAGATATATTGCCTTAAAAGGCATAGCAAACATTAATGAACAATGCAAGCATACTCTATCGTCTTTCCATGGCATAGCTCTTTGGCTTGCTTCTCACTAAAATTTAAACAAAATAGTTCAATGTTGATGTCAGTTCTGTTTATAGTAAAGAGATATCAACAACAATAGTTTCACTTCAAATCGAACAAACCCTTAAAAAATATGTTACAATACATTAAATTTTCGCACATTGTCATTAGTAGCTCTCATATAAATGATATTTCACATGGTAAGAGTTTCAATATTGTCCAATTAGATTTTTATGATAGGTAACTCTTTATATCCAATATTATTTTGAGAATAACAAGGTGTTCCAAGAAATATAAGCTAGGATAGAAGATTAAATAAAAAAAACGATCTACCTTAAAATGGTTGTAACAACTTCTGGGCAGTTAAGCTGCAAGTTGAGCTTGGTACCAACCAGCAATCTTAAAGAAAAAACATATCAATGAAAGGTGTCGTCATTGTTAGATACAAGGTATGGTGATGGAACACAAAACTTAAAGAAGAATAGAGTGCCAAATGTTACGTCTTAAATTTTTCTTTGGAATTTCTGACTTTTGATAAAAAAACTTGAAAACCAGCATTGAACACTTCTAAAAGTGCAAAATTTGTTTAATCTGTTGCAAATTAACTGAGATATGGCCAGTTAAAGAACAGGGATTCGTAAGCAAATTTTTTTATTTTGGCCTGGTTTATAAAGTTTCGAAAAAAGAAAATTAAAATGATTTGATAGGAAAGACGCTGTGCTCCATATTCCAGGAAATTTGTACACATTAAACCGGATTATTAAACCGAAAGTATTTTAAAATGCTCTTTATGGTCCAAATTCAAAAAACTATAAAATATCTTTGTGACGTCATGAATTCGGAACTCTAAAAAGAAGAAATAATATAACTAACAATAGAAATAACTTCAACGAAACGAAGTAATTAGATTAAAGGTAATTCCTGTTTTAAGGAATGAAACAACAAGCAACAAGTAGGCCGTCTTGACAAATTTTACAAAATTCAACAAGGGTGGAATTTCGCATACCTAACAGACGCTTGAAATTTTGTCTGGGTTTTCAGAACCTGTGGTGGCTGCTTGTCAACAATAAATGACCTAAAATGGGAAGGCATGACATACAGGATTACTTTAATAGATGAAACACAAAAAAACCAAGCAAAGGGAACGATACACTTACAGTGTGGATAGAAAGAGGGTGAGAAAGGTGCAAAAAATTGATATGTCCTTTACTAATTAAAAACTGATTTATGAAGGTCAAACTTACACAATTTAGTTTTTTACATTAGCAGATTGAATGGAGAGGAAATGGGAACGAAATACGAAAATTTGCTCTGAAGAAAAAATATGATTAACTGAACCAACGATAATGAAGAAAAAAGTATGCAGCAAGCCAAAAATAAACAAACTTACCAGTACTCACTATTAGCAACACTTTACCAAGAAAACATTGCTACTTTAAAGGTGGTCTCTTAGTTAGCAAGGGTAAAGACAACTCATGTTCTTTTTCATGCACGCAAAGGAATCGTATTTCAAGAAAGCATACCTCTGGATTAGCTTTGTGAGGCTTGATACTGCGTCTGCTAAGACCCTTTCGGTTTTATCCCTTTCATCGCCATTCCTTATAATTGGCAGAGCATCAAAAAGTAACTTGAACTGCAAGACAGAAATAAAGTGCTCAATGTAACGTCAACCTTTCCAAAAGTCACCGTTCTTTGCTTTCCACATTTAGGCCATTCTTATACAAAATAACCGGATTCATCTTCTATTTGATTACTTTCATACAAGAGAGGCGTTCACGTGGCAACATTCGAGATTATTACGCTTGGCTTTATTCATGCAGTGTTAATTCACAGTGGCATGGGTTGCATATCGGTGATCTTTAGGGCTCATGTGAACCCATGACTCCGAATCTTTAGGGCTCATGTGAACCCATGACTCCGAATCTTTAGGGCTCATGTGAACCCATGACTCCGATATGCTGTTGCACCAGAACCTTTTTCTGAGTGCTTTATTTAGCTCCAATAGGGAAGGAATTTGGTATAGTGTAGTCAGCGATGGATGCGTTTTAAAACTTCTCTTCTTTTAAACTTGTTTTCAACTGTCTGTGTTGGCAATATAAAAACGGAAGCTGATGTTTTAAAATGATTTGCGAGAACAAGGCTTTCGATCAAGATAAAAATGATGTTTTTGAGTAATACAATGTGGCAATGGTATGGAATACCACACGAAGTGAATACCAAGTCAAACATTAACAGACATTCTATATAAAGCCAAAAACACTCTGTCCTTTGTTACAAACACCCATCAACCAACTCATGCATGCCTCGCCTTACAAAACTAGCCATGAAACACAAACGAGTAAAATTTGTAGTGGAATACCTGCGTGCACAGTTGGTACATGGACCACAATGTGTCTGTTAAGGCTTCAAACCTAAAATTAATACAGAGATAAGAAGCATAAATAGATTCTGCCAAAAGCTGCCAATTCATCAAGCTTTAAATATGAAAAAATAACGGAAAAGTTGTAGCGTGGTTGAAGCAAAGAAGAGTTAGCAGAAGTAGACCAAAAAGCAAAATTAAGAAAGCTAATTAAAACAATTTCATAAATTAAAAATTAGTTCTCTTTTTCACTCTAAAATAGACTATATATCACACACATTTTATTAGCCAAGGTAACTTTACATCCTTCAGATTTGACAGACTCACACAACTTCTTATATCAATGCATTTGATATGTTTTTTTGCTAGAATATAATTGCAGAGGCAAGTAGGTCAGTCCTTCGACATACCAGTTTTGCAATTCGTCAAGTGGGTCTGGCTTGTCTCCTCCACTGAGTGACTTTTGCTGATTCATACGCCACAAAAACAATTCTTGGTAAACCTTTTGGGAAACCTGTTCTATCTTCAAACTAAGACTTTCCAGCTGTATAAAAATCGCCTAAATGAGAAAATAATTTAATGAAAAGCTACTTATCAAATTTAGAACAGCGTAGTACAAAGAAGATAATAAATACTGTTAGAGAGATGACACTTAAAGTGAAATGATTGTAATAAATAGTTCATTTGAATATGGGTCCAGAAATGAAAAAGGACAAATGAGCATCACAGCTGCAAACTTAATACCCAGCAATACATTCAAATGGAAAACAGCTGGTAACAACAGGCTCATAGGAAAACAATTGTATTATCTACCAGTATTTATTCCGTATATCATTACAAAACTGTAAACAATTCTGCAGTAATATAACACTTTCAGTATAACAGTACCAATTGTCGAAAGCATACCTCACGGTCATTGAGGATTTCAAGGGCTTTTTCTTTCAACATGTTTTCAATATCAGCTTTCCTCTTTTGCAGTATAATCATCTAAAATAAGTGAGAAAGATATGAAATTTTTTATTATAGCAACAGGAGGCTTAAAATTTTCTATAATTTATTTAGTTATTATTAATACTGTTCTAAGTGGCGTTTTTTGCTGACAATAATCATCTCTACCTTAAAGGAATTAAATGCTAATAAATATTTCTCTGACAAGGAACATTTTAGATTTAGTAACAACAAGGGTTGAAAAAGGTAGCAAGGATATCTAACAAGAGGCAAGTCTCACTTAAATTTAATAGGTATATTCTCAGAAAAAGAATTGAAAGACAGCCTCTATGAATAAATCAATTAGAATAACAAACAAATGTGAAAAAAGATGAAAATTTTCAGCATCACTAACCTGGTCTTTAGTATCACGGCGCTCTGTGGCCTTGCTGATTTCCACTAAAAAATCGATATCAGTCATCTCAATGACGTTTCAAAGAAAGGAAAGCGTTTTCTAAGAAATTCAAATGAAACGTTGCTTCTGAATGGAAAACACAGGAAAGGACACAAACTAGATATAATTGAATGAAGTGAGATGTCAAATAATGTGAAATGTCTTCTTAAAAAATGAAATGAATTCATATCTTCAACTGATGACTGATTAGGTCGCTACTGCCACTAACAAAGGTGATGATAATTGACACTGATGAAGATTTGATGATTATTATCATTGTTATCATCACCATGAAACAACAACATGGTTTCTCTTCCCACAGTCAACCAGACTGCATGTTCACCCTAGAGAACTGGTTTCAGTTTTCTAGATATCACGAGGTTCATCTCCGTTTCATGATCTCCAAACTATCCAGCAGAAATAAGTCTTGGAAAAATCCCAAACTTCTTCAATTCTAACGATTTCTCCTACTGACCACTGCCAAAACAAACCAAGGACAAACAAAAATTGTTCCCTTTGTTCTTAATTTCTTCTTTTTGTGTGCTTGTAACAGTCTTTTCTTTGTAAATCCAGCTAGCCAATTGCAAATTACTTTTGTGATTTTGAAATTTGTAATTGCAGTTAAAGTTGAATTGAAAATGGAAAGTTTCCATTATGATGAGTATGACGATTGAAGATAATAATTATGATGATAATTATGCATATGATTATGACAATGATCTGAAAAAAGTTCTTGCCAAGGACATACCGTCAACTTTGCATATCTCCTGGTATCGAATGACAAAATCTTCCTGTTGCTGTTTATAGTTTTTCAAATCCATGTCAGTTTTCTGCAAAAAATTAAGCACAAGTAAATTTCAATGAAAAAAGGCAATGATATGTTAGAGCTGTGTCTCAAAATTTCCTTTAAGTCAAAACAATATTCTGATAGTTAATTAAAAGCTTCATACAAATCATAAAGAGCCCCTATTAACTAAGAAATATCAAATATCAGCTTTAATAATTTGCCCATCGTGACAATGCTATCAACAAGGTTACTGTTTATAATACATGGGGAAAAGAAGTAAGGTAAAAAGCCAAGGAGTTTGTTTGATTTGGAGCACTAACGTCAATTTTCAAAAGGAAATTTAGCCACCCCCTCCCGCTTGGAAGAATGTTGGTTTACTTAAAACAAAGGAAGATATTGGTGAATCTGTTTTTTCTTGCAACTTGCATAACATTTGTCATGTTTTTGGCTGAAGGGGGCGCAAGTAATTAAATTTGAGAAAAAAATAAAATATCAAACTACAACGCAAACCTCCAGATGTTCCAAGTATTTTTACAGGCATTATCGATGCAATTTTTAGCAGAACTACTAAAAGGCAGAAATCAATTACCTGCGCCGCAGACTTGAGATCGTCAATGAATCGGCCAATATCTAAAATTGATGGGCTTTCTGGTGTTTCTATCTCCATCATCGGCGATTGCACGCTCATCGGCTGCAAATAAACATAATGGCTGAATTCCATAGCTATGCCTCTTCGCAACAAGTTAAACGATCAAAATGGATCATTTTCAGTAGTATAACATTGCAGCTCGCTATAAAGTTGCTGATATAGGTAATAGCTTGATATTGCATTGAAAATTACAATACACAGCGTCTCTAGCAGAACGTTTCATTCACAAGGGCCCTCTCTTTGAAAAAATTTGCAAGAAAGTCATTGTGTGGAAGAATGATTCGAATCAGCAGCGTGACTATTTGTTAAAGGAATTTTAGTGCCACAATAAAGATTTCTAGGTTCAAGCACAGAATAGTTCAAGTTTGCGTTTTCTAAGAAGGAACTTTTATACTTATAATCAGTTTAAACTATCATCCAAGCATATAATGCCTATTGTTAAACTACTGTTATCGCAATAACTCACATATTTTGGAAAGTAGAATAAAAAAAACCTAGTTGAACTTACTGATTTGCCTATTTCGATCCCTAACGGGATATATAAATTTCCAAACTTGGCATTTTGATCATAATCCGGACGTTTTATACTCTGAAGAGTGTCAAACAATTTGGAAAAGCCATTAACTTTTCCTATTTGCAGTAGACTTGCTCCAAGTCTATTTCATACTTGAGAAAGGAGCATTTACTTCCCTCCTTTGGACTTCTATAGCAACTCCCCATAGATTACAGCTAACCAGTTTTAAAAAGGGTTGTGCAGGGCCCACGCCATGAATTTCAAGGTTGAGGGGCCAAGTTCTATAAATCGAACTTGAATTTAGTGCTTCAAAACAGAGCCTCTTTGGAAATATTTTAGCTCGCCTAGACCCCTCCGCCCCTTCTCCCGGTAGCGTGGGCCCGGCTGTGGGGTTGTTATCACCTACGCGAGGCTATCTGCACTAGCAGAAATTCCTGTCAGTTAGATAAGGATACTATGAAACAAGAAAATACACAACCAAAATAACTTTTTAGTGCGTCATTTGGGGGAATCATACAATTGATGCTGCCTCACGAGAAAAAGAGTTTTCCTTTCCTTGCACTCCTTTGGTTAATCTACAAGACCCTCTACCTAAGTGATATTCATTTTAAAGACCGGGTGCGCCTCTCAAACTGTGCCTGTCGCCTATAGGGGCTGTTATCAGGGGGGGGGAGGGGGCTTAAAACGAGCCAAAGACCCTCAAGAGACATCTTTGTTTGGCCTTGAATCTCTGCCATATATAACAAGATGGGATACAGTTTCACTAAGGAACAAACTCTTGCATTGCTCTTAAAATGTGCTCTTAAAGAAATCAAGACCAACTCTGCCTATTTGTGTCGTGTCAAGTCAAACAATTGATCGGACAAGGAAAAACATATCAACCATAAAACTTCCCAGTTATGAGAGAAAATACAACAGAATTGATACCTACAGTATCTACATGAAAATTGGTTGATAAGCCTAGCTTTCAAACAAGCGACCTTTCATGATGGTGGCCTGCTAAATATTTCAAAAAAGTTCATGCTGTTAATTTTTGAAAAGCAAACGGAAAGCACCTTGGAAAATATAAAACAGTTCCCCGTACAGATGATACATATACTATACTAGAGGCGTTTTCTCAACGACAACCTTCAAAAAAGGGAAAAAGCTTCTGATCAAAACAACTCACCCTATATCGACGGATTCTCCGGAACTTCATTTTTCTTAAAAATTATGTCACTGCTCGGGTGTTTATAACAACTTGGCAAAAAGCCTTCTGATATTATAATAAGCAGGTTGATATAGGAAGTCGCACTGCAAGTTTTTAAGGACGCTGCGAGGGATTAAGGAACCAAAGCAGGTGGATGTGGAAGAGATTGTCAATTGCGGGCGAAGAGGAACTTCCACAAGGAACTGCAAACTATTTTCGTTTCATTGCTATCTTGGATTCGTATTTGCGACGACATTAAGCGGGATTTCCAACATCATATGAATAATTTAGTCGATCAGTTCACAACAGTTACAAATGAATAATCATAATAATGTTCACAATCTTAGAAATCAATACCAGAAGTCGAAAACATGATGAATGAATCGTCTTTCAGTCGCGACCAATCATAATCATGATCAATATCAACAATAATGATTGTATGATAATGATGCGCATTTTTGTTCGAGAGTGATGCTCTTGGACTGCAAAGACGGAGATACCTTGTTCAACCGAAGACAAGCTTTACACGTATTTTAGTAAATTACTAGCTCCCCTACGAAGCCCGCTACGCGGGCTTGCCAGTGACCCTACGGTAGAGTACATAGATTAGCCTCGGAAAAGACAAGAATTTTCTTAATACCCCCTATGAATGATAGTAAAATTAGCCTCGGCAAAGACAAGAATTCTGTCGAAGCCCCCTATGAGTTTGCAGATTAGCCTCGGAAAAGACAAGAGGTGTATCAACCTCGATTTGAAAAAAATTGGCTCCGCATAGGTCACGTGATAAAAAAATTACTCGCACTCCTGTGACTATCGCTAGTCAGGGGGTCGCCTGAAATAGAGAAGGGGTAGAGGCTCCCCCCTTCCTAGCGATAGTCACAGGAGTGCGAGTAATTTTTTTATCACGTGACCTATGCGGAGCCAATTTTTTTCAAATCGAGGTTGATACACCTCTTGTCTTTTCCGAGGCTAATCTGCAAACTCATAGGGGGCTTCGACAGAATTCTTGTCTTTGCCGAGGCTAATTTTACTATCATTCATAGGGGGTATTAAGAAAATTCTTGTCTTTTCCAAGGCTAATCTATGTACTCTACCGTAGGGTCACTGGCAAGCCCGCGTAGCGGGCTTCGTAGGGGAGCTAGTCTTCCGTTAATTGAAAGTTGCTTCAAACCTTTGCAAGCCCAGGTCTATTCGTGTTCCTCGTTTGAATATTTTAATGGGTTACCCCCTAAGTCTCCTGTTTTAATTTTCCATAACATTTCATGGTAAGACTTCCCAACTTTACTTATCTGTTTACTCCTCTGACAAATCAAATTAAAATTGAATCTATCCTGAAAATCAAAGAAAAAAAACAATGCCCTCCTACATTCTTTCAATTTAATAAGGAATGCAAGCAAAAAGTGTAATATCATACAGCAAGCAGGCAAGCACATTCTAAACATGACAGAAGACAAACATAATTAATCCAATCCATAGTCACGCCTACTGTGAGTAGCATATACTATTGGCAAGAGCAGGAAATAATTGCTCGAGGACAAAATATTATTTACTCACAGCAACAACCCTATTGAGATAAGAGCTTCTTTCGTGTAGGAAGATAATGCTTTATTACCTTGATTGTAATTCAGTAAATCCTTTAAGAAAAGTAAACGTAAACTTAATTACTTGCTGGCTCCAGATACCGATACTTACGAAATTCCTAATAGAATCAACCCAATGAGTAGTTCCTCGATTATTAAGATTATCAATAAGCAATAGAAACACGTTCGCGGCGGGTCTAACGACTCCTTTTAGCAACCGGTTTTTAGTGTAATTTCACCCAAATAAGCAGGAAGTCATTTAAAATGGTTTCTAGAATGATTCATTTACAATTCCGAAAATGATGCAGGCACAATCTACAGTAACAATCCAGCTTCCTTTCAGCACAAAACCACGAAAAGAGGCAAAAATTCACCGTTAGCGGCAGGGGTCTAGCAGTAAGCAACCGGTTTTTAGTGTAATTTCATCAAATTAAGCATAAAATCATTTTAATATGGTCTTGTTAAGCGACGAATACAACAAATCCATTTTCCTTGAAGGAAAAAATTTCATGGGTTAATCCTATAATTTCTCCTATTTAGCCAGAATCAAATTTTCAAGTTTTCCAATCATACACTCTTAGCCCTCGTCGACTTATAGGGCGCTTATAAATATTTTCTAAGGCCATTCTTAAAGCTGTAATGTTCATTTTGAATCCAACGTGAATATCTTTATCATAGCATTTCGTTCAATTCTTGTTCACTTGTGATGTTGTTTTAAGATATAATTTCGGGCCACCTTCAAAGTTCCTCTGTTTATTTTGAATCAAACATTAAAGTTTTCCAACTATAAATTCCTGTAAGCCGTTATTGGTCCATGGTGCTCGTTTAGATATATATCATCTAAAAATTTCTTAAGAATTGAAATTCCTAAATATTTATGCCGATTCATAAAGGAATTAATGACTCCTCTTCTAAACTCCAAAGATTTATAGAGTTATTATGCAGTTCTATACATTTGAGGTCCACATATCATATCTTCGTCACAATTAGCTTTTGAAACACTGCAGGAACAAAGCAGTTAAGAAATAGAAAGATAAAAAACAGCCAAGTTTCGTGCATCAGAAAGGAATCTTACTCTAACAACAAATTAACAAAATACAATTTACGGACAACAGCTGATCTATATAACTTTAGTCCTTTTCTCCACAGTCAAGTTTTTTCTTGTTTCATCATTTGATTTAACGCCAGCATAAATGCCATCAATTTCGTTTCGAAGGTCCGAGAATCACGTCAGCGTCGTAATTATTGCTTGAAATGCTCTTTGATCTAGCTGAAGAACAAAAAGAATAATGAAGATGTTATTCCATGGTTAACGAAAGCACGTTTTAAGGAAATCGATAGTCACAATGCTTTGTAAAAATTTCAGAAAAACTGTTCGCCTCGAGAGCCTAGCCAGCCCTTTAAGCGGCCGGTTTTTAGTGTAATTTCATCAAATTAAGCATAAAATCATTTGAAATTGTTGTTGTTAAGAGAGCAATGCAGCAAATCCATTTTCCTTGAAGGACAAAACTACAAAGAGGTAAAATATTAGGAGAAACACATTCGAGGCGAGTCTAGTGACTCCTTTAGCAAACGGTTTTTAGTGTAATTTCACCCAAATAAGCAGAAAGTCATTTAAAATGGTTTCTAGAATGATTCATTTACAATTTCGAAAATGCTCTCAAAGCTAGAAATAATTTTAACTTAAGAGGAAATAAAATCCTATTCTTCTCGGTGGAAAGCTCACAGAAAAAACTGAAATTTTAATCGAAAAATACTCACTTGTTGTACCAAAAAGTCAGCGAATCCGATCGTTTATCTACAAAAAAGGATGGCGGTTAGGAAAAGTTGCTGCAAAGGGTTCTCGTTAGGCATAAAAAGTTAGGGGCTGGCATTACATAATTCGCATTACAACGGGTTTCCTATGAAAATAAAATCTTCTTGCATCAAGAATAAACAGCAGGAAAAATCTACCACAATTCTTCATACTTTGATTGCTATAAAGCAAATTCAGTTTCCTTTTAGCACAAAACCACGAGAAGAGGTAAAAATTCGCCGTTCGGGGCGGGGGTCTAGCAGTAAGCGGCTGGTATTTAAAGGCCGGTTTTTAGTGGAATCTCATCGAAATGAGCACAAAATCATTTGAAATAAGTAATATCGAAAACACGTAAGAAGAACAACGCTTACTTGTATTCGCATGCCATCGATTCTGATGCCAGTTTAGAACCGGAACAGCCAGCAGCCATCGCAAAACCAAATATCAGGTAGCAGCGCGTGTACCGTACGTAGCTACTAAAACGAAGAAAAGGAAGATTGTCAAAAGCACTAATTACATGGCTCTTGCAAACCAGATAGTAAGAATCGGGGTTCAATCGTCGATCAATAAAAAACCAGTTGATAAAAAAAGCCAAGGAGACTCACCTGAGATCGAGAACACCCAGCACGATTGACTACTGGAGCTGTAGCTGTAGCTGTAGCTGTAACACACGACACGACCGTCGGCGACCGCTTCGAGTTCGAAAAGGAATGCCAAGCAGCAGTGCACGAAGATTTATTATCATCCAATTCCAAGTCACCGAAATTATCGGCACACAGTAGATTCTTTGTGGAAAGCGAAACGAATTTGAAAAGCCTCCGTTCAAATTGAAGGGTTGCTGTTGGAAGGAGTTTTGAAATCTTTTGTAGAGAGCAAGAGAAAAGAGAGAGAAAGAACCTATAGAAACACGGGACAAAGACCACGGAGAGCACTAATCGTGATCGCGAGATTTTGGAACGAACCCGGGAGAAAACCGTTAATATCTCAAAAACGGAAGCGAAAATACGAAAAAGCGGACCTTATGTTTGAGCCTCGAGGATCTAGGATTCAGTGGAAAAAAGAATTTTGAAAATCGGCCGAGCGGTTTTGGCTCAAAACCGTTTGAATCGCGGGGCGGTGTGGATCTTTTGTTCGGGGTTGATTTGCATATCCGAATTTTAGTTATAGTGATTTTGTTGACTTCGTTTTGTTCTGTTTGTAACTTCTGTCATAAGCTGCTTGAAGTATACAAAAGTTATTTGTAATTAGGTTTTTGATAGAAAATGAAATTCAACAGAGACTCATAATCCAAGGGAGAGGGATGGTTCATTGAACAGAAGACTTTCAAGATGGCTTTAAAAAAAGCAAACATTTGAGTAAACTAAAGCTTTTCGTCTGACACTCTTCCGAGTTTAAAACGTCAGAACGTATATTTAAAACTCTACGCTAAGAAATATATATACCCAGTTGTGGATCGAAATAAGCCAATCAGAAACGCAAGCACATGACTGTGGAGGTTGCCCTGAGAAGACTTCCCGCATTTTTCTCAACGCAACAAACTTGGCAATTTTCAAGCCGCCTTCAAAGGGATAAGACAACCATGAAACTTATTTTTTATTGTTTATTTCAACAAAGCAATCCAAATGCCCTACCAAACAACTTGAGTTTTGCTAAAGGTAGAGGACAAAGTCGTTTCACAAAGATTGCCTGGTATTTTTCTTGGAGAATGAATAGCTCCCGAAGGTTGGGTAAATGCATGGGTTTTTGTGTTATTAAGGTGCTTACTTTCAGGAAGTGGTGTTTGGGAAACGACGACATATACCCCGGTCAAATGGAAGGAATGAATTTCTTTGTAGCAACGAAAAGGGGCTATGCCCCGAAAGGGACCCATGCTTTAGATTAACGCAATTTTTTTCTTTTCTAACGATTATGAAACAAGGTATATTTTTCTTATGCATCATATGGGTAAGGATTTTTCCTGTAAGGGCTCCTAAAGGCCTGAAAATAAATATCAAAGTATTTGAAATTATTTATGTGTTATTTATGTTTGAAACCTCTTTTCGACGTACTCAAACTCAGGAATGATGTCTTAATGAATGACATGGCTGTGCTGAGGTATTGAGAGTGATGTTGCTAAAAAGATTGACTTTAATGATGCTATCGAGGTTGTTGTCTTAAAAAGCTCGTACGTGGTACTGTAAAGGTTTTGCAAATTAATGGGTAACAGTTTGAAAAAAATTTATCGGAGCGAGAAGGACTCAGAAGTTGACTCACTTTTAATTGCCACGTAGATAATTTTTTTGAGCAAATTGGTAACACTGCATTCATACTTACTTTGTATAAATGCCAAAGGTTCGTGAGAAAGATTTAAAAAAGATGTCAAAAGATGAACCACGCTACAAAGCAGGGTGTAAAGCCCATTTTAACGTTCAACTTAAGAACAAGGGCGTTTCCAGGAACGAAAACAGGGCGGAGCCCAAAATTGTTTGCGTCTTCGGCCAAAATTGGGGCTCGTCAAGGCTTCTGCCCCGAGGCCCCGAAGCCCGTCCAGCCTAGCGGCGGCCCTTCTTGTACTGCCTCTCTCTGTTCTTGTACTGCCTTTCACAATTTTAAATATTGTGGCTGTAAACCCATGAAATACCCTTTTGAATTGGACATATTGCTTTTAATTGACGACCAAACTTTTTATCCTTCAGCTCCTCCACTTAGAAGCAAGAGGCGCAGTCCTTATAACGGAATATTGTAACGCGAGAAAATGATGGCTTTGGAAAATTGGGTGATACCCAGTCGTGGTCCAATCGATTTGTTCTGGATTTATAGGTTTGATTTGAATCTTGCCCTAAAGAGTTCTAAGCGTTGATGAAACCATTCAGGAAACAAATAAGCTGCCTTCCTTTGAATAAATCAGCCGCAGATATGTTGCTAAGCTCTTTTGATATTAAGTTCGGTCAAGGTTTAGCCAGAGGAAAAGCAGACAATAATTTTACTCGCTTAGCAAATTCGAAATACTTTGCCAGAAAGTGAGGCCAGAGTAAGTTCTAGATCCATCAAGATTCAGAAATATCTGAGAGATCCTAAGATATAATAAAAGTCTGAAAAAGAGAAAACTATTGAAGCCTAGCCTCACCTTTTCAGCTTTAATGAGGAGGTTTTGTTCGGCTGTCAGTATTTCCTTTATGGTAAGGACTAAGGACCAAGGGTTGTTTTGATATAAATCCTACAAAAAAGAAACAATTCTCAAGGAAATTGAAAAATATTAATTGACTTACTTTATTCTCCGCAGACTTCTCGTTTTTAGCATCCTTAATCATCGTGAAATCTAATTTCTTAAACCAACAATTTATGCTTAGTGAACTCATTGAAGTTACCTACACAGTACTGACTAAAGTAGATATACATACACCGCCTTATATACAACATTGCAAGCTGCTTCTGAGAATCCAGGAGGGTTTCTTAGTAATAAAAGACTAATATAAAGGGATTTGAAAATTTATGTACTCGCTGAATATAAGCCGTTTAATCATATTTTTAACTAACTTCTTCAAATTTTTCAAGCTATTGTTGCAGTGTTTATAAGCCTGAAATTACTAATCAAATGCAGGTTTTTTAGAGAAATGCACAAGATAAAACCAATTGACATCATCAACACAAAACAAAGACACAAAGGACGAAACCTCAACATCATAATCGAGATTTAAAAATTTCCTCAAATTGCACATTTACTATAGATTTACCCTGCAAGCTATATTTCTGCCTTATCAACTGTGTCGCGTTCATAAACAATAACAAATTTCGAAAGAATGAAAGAATTGAGTGGAATCGTGAAAGACTGAAGACAAGAAAACATTCTTAGAAAACATAAATATTCACGGAATCCCCATAAGAAATTCTTGGAAAACATTTTGGCTCATGACTAAATTATAAGGTTGAATCTGCACATTGGAAATCGCCCTAAACAATACACCAAACGCAATCAATATTTTCATTCATTTCTGAACAGAAAACGAAAGTTGTGTTTTGTGTTGAACCATACCTGTTTGTTATGTTTGGGGATTCCCCTACCGACAATCAATATGTACACAAGGTGGAAAAAGTGTAGACTAACTGAAAACAATCCAGTTTGAACTTAAGCAAACCATAAACTAATTTGATGATTTGCTTTAAAAATCCTTTTGTATCTGGTGACTAAGAAATTTTTCCAGCGTAAATGTATTGCCATTTGTTTACTGAAAAAAGTGATGATAGAAAAAATTCACTAATGTTTTGAATCAAAGAACTGTTACTTTTCAAGAAAACAAGCTAGTTGATTAAATTTAATCAGAGCACAAAGGAAATGAAGAATTTAAAGCTGTTTGGGGCTCTAAGAGGATCTGAAAAGTCCCACTATTATGCAAAATGCCCCAGTTAAGCAAATGTCCCAGGACAACAGGGACATGAAGCCTGCCCTTGTAATATTACTATTTCTATTAGTTTAATTTGCTATTTTCTCATGTATTTAGCATTTGGCTCACATTTACCTTGACTCATGTATAGCAGAGCTAGGGAAATCATTGTACTCTAAAACGTGATATCAAAGTACTCTAAACATTTGTGATTGGTGATAAACCAAGCTTCAATGATATTGGAATCTTTACAAGAAATAATTCCTTAAAAAAGAAACCGCTATTTACTAAGGTTTAAATTGAAGAAGCTAAGGCTTCAGGAGGTCAAATTCCCAGAAACACCATGAAGTTTATGGATTTTATTTTCCTTTTTTGAAATTTTGGCATCAATAGCTTTGAGAGCTAATGTAATATAGGAGATAATTTCATTTAGAGACATGTGTCTTGTCAATCATTGCAAATAAAGACAGGTCTTAACTGCAAATGTTGGGAAATTTTTTCAAAAAAGCTACAGAATATAACTCTGTTAGCTGCAAGACTTCTGGATTTGAAAACAAAATCCACATTAACATGCAATCAAAACTAAAAAAATTAAAGGACAGTAGATTAAGATACGAGGGTGAACATTCAATCATTGTATCTGCAATGTAGCATCAAACAATAAATATTCCAAAAGCAAGACATTTGTGGGGAAGGGTAGGGTTGAGAACAATATTAAACAAAAATATTCATTACAAATAATAAGAGGATGCACTTAAGTCAACTGCTTTGATCAAACACTTCAGGAAGACAAACCTTTATTTGCTTCTGTAGGTCTTTAAACCTCATTTGAGTAATCAAGTCATGAGGCTAATGACAAGAGCAAAAGCATATTTTATTCAAAAATATAAAAGGAAAGTTTAAGTAATACACTGCTTTTTCTATTATTGTTAATGCAATAAAAATAGAGGTTGCAAGCTTGAAGGCAGTGCACAGATTCAAATTTTACCAAAATTACAAATATGTAAATAATAAATTTTAAGATATATTGAAATATGTATTCATCTAGAGGTATATTACTAAATAAGATGTTAATAGATGTATATGGCAATTTGAACTAATACAATCAGATACGTAGCAATAAGTATTATTATGTGTGTCTTGTGGAAAGTATTAAGATATTGACATGGAATTGACTTGCAAAAGAATTAACATTATGTCACATATACCTGCTGTTGAGATTTTTCCCCTAACTTTTTGATTAGTTCATTCACAAGACTCTCTGCCTCTTGGGTATGTTCTGGTATGTTCTGATCAAATATACTCCTAGAAAAGCAATGCTTGGTTTAAATATACCTATCAAGAATGTGAAAGTAATAATTAATATAATTTTGCCATTCAAGTCTTCATCATGCTACAGAATACAATAGTTTTAAATAAAAAGTATAATTTTTCAATTGTATAGGAATTTCAAAAGGTTTCTCCTATGCTATTTCAATTTACATCTTGAAAAATATTTTCAGTTAAATGACTGAAGAATTCTCACAGAGCTACCCAGGCCTAGTAAATTTGGAATTACATCTTGCATTGTAAACTTTAAGAGTATCAGCACACTCTGTATCACAATAATCACTTTCTCCACATAAACGGTCATCTTTTCTTAACAATGTCAAGGCTAATTTATAGTAGCCTATACTTAAAAAAGAAATAGTGTAGCTTTGTGGTTTTTCTTATAAATTTATCTGCATAATCATTAAAACCTGCTGGATTTTACCTTAAAAAATTTGATTATTTTCCATTTCTGATTATAATAAAGACAACAATTTTTGGGAGAGAAAATTTTGGCTATATAAAATTGGACAGAAATTCAAATAAAATTCAAATTAGGTTGAAAGGCAAACATTTCATATAACTTACAAAATTTATACATATACATTCTATGCAATGTTGCTATTGTACTTGAATTATAAATTTTTTTAATTTGCTAGATTTGTCCTTGAGCTTCAAGGAAGATACCGCCGCAAGGCGCACTTTAGGCCACCCAACAAAATTCTACGCAATGTGTTCAAAAGTTAGCACTGCATACCATGACTGCGATTCAATCCATTCAGCAAACATCCCTCTCACTTCTAAAGGGAAATTATTACTCCCATAAATTTCTCCAAGCTTTGTACGAGCCTCATCATCGAGAGTTTGGAGCTTGTTCCAGAGCGCCATCTTTCATCTCTTCTGAGGCGGCAAGGTGGGGATCGAAATTACGCATGCGCGAGTATCTTCATGGAAATCAAATACGTCACCGATGATTTCCCGGACTCAGGATATCCCCTTCCAGTCCAGTTTGTTCAGTTTAGTAAAGTTTAAAATTCTGTTTCATACAAATGCCATAACCAGATTTTTGTAGAATGATTTAAAATTAAAAATCATAAAAGTGCGATAAGGAAATATAGACTAATAAATTAACAGCTTCAATGCTCAATGGATAAGTATCGAAGAGAGAGTACGCGACATGTGCAGTCGGTGGAGAATTGACTAAGTCTCTGATAATTGCATTTATTTTATCTAAAGCGCAATATTATATTCAAATAGTAAATTGCATACGACCTAGAAACATAAATTAACAGCATGCAGTACATCTCTAATGAAAGCAACGGTTGCAAATAACAAACAGCAGTGTAATATATGCATATAAAACACAACAAAACTGTTTTTTATTGGTTTTTGCAACAAACTCGGTATTAATGTGTATGGGCAAGTATTTTCGGGTTGCATACTCAACGCTTTGTTCTGAATTCTGCTTATTATTGCTGCAGCTTATTTCTAGAGAAATGAGAGATTTTTCTTCTCGATATCTTGGCATGATATCACAATATGTCGATGAGCCTGTGTTCTACAAGAATCGAATCCTGTTTAACATAGGTTCTAGAAAAGTCTATCTTAAGTGGCAACATGATTCACACTCAACTTGAACGCTGGGATGACCAAAGGGCAAGATGCAGGCTTCAGTAAAGAGAGGGTATTTGAAAAGTGATTCCTGGCTTCTACTAAATCTTCAATAACTCTCATTTTATTTCGATTTTCTTTAATAATTACATTATTTCAATAAATCTCTTACAAAAGATTGAAGTCAAGGCACTTTTATAAAAGAGTACTTTGCCCTCTTGAGCCCCCTCCTCATCAGAGGGCGAGAGGCGATGTTGCCCCCGCGCCCCTCTCTTCGACGTCCCTGACACTCAACCAGAAAATGAATTTCATTTTCAACACTACTAGACTTACACATGTCGCAGATTCTTTTTATACCTTCAATGGTTGATGGAATATTTTAACAAACCCTGGTTTGCTATAACTGGCGATTGACTATAACTGACAAGGAAGTTTCCTCAAGTGGTTTCCCTAATCAATTGAAGTTCTTACATTAGAAAGAGCCAATTGACGTCAAACATGACGTTAGTAAGTACAAGGAGCCAATAAGCGGAACTACGAGGAACATCTTTGGAATAAACCAAGTACCAAAGGCTCTAATAATTCAAGCAACGTTTGATAAAAAAATTGCAAAGTTGTAGAGAATCAGAATTTTAGTTGAAAAACTTAAAATATGCATATTTTGGGTATAATTCACCAGGTAAACTTGTAGATAGCCTCACGCTCTCCCATTTACACAAGAAACGATAAGGTGCAGGCACGCCGGGAGGGGGGGGCTGGGGCTGTAGCCCTCCACTTTTTCACCAAAGTATGTTATCAAGGTTGTGGCATCAAAGGTAGTGGTGGCAACCTACGTAAGGAACCTGCCCACGTTTCTAGAGCTATCCCCTACCACTCTAAAACACACCTGAGATATGGTGCCATTAGTTCCAAGCTGCTCAACCCACCACCTTGTGCAGAATCATTCTTGCGTTACCTTGGACCATCTTTTTTTTAAATTGATTTGCCCAACTGCTCCTTCCTTTCAAAGCTAAGACAAGAAACTAAAGGAGAAACTTTAGGCACCACACAAAGCACCAAAACTACTAAGCAGTTCATTCGTTTCCTAATTCCTAGAAATTCAAACAACATGACATTTGATTTGGCTAGAGTTTTTCGGAATAAATATGCTTACTTGACAAAAGTATTAGGACGATTAATAAGAGAATGAGAAGCAATAAAAAGATTGGGTCTAGCGTTTCATTTGTTTGCTGAAACTGCAAGTCAGTTTGGTTGCAGCAAGTCTACGACCCATGTTATTTACAAAAACAATAAGTTAACAAGGCCGACAAAAATTCAAAGAATGGTAGGCCAGAACAAGCCGACTATTAGTTGGGTCTAATGACGTCAGCAAGCTGGCGTTGTGTGTGAATTCAATTAATGCTGAATATTTTGTCAAATTATTTGTGGAAAGCGCCCAAGCAAATACGGAAACAAGTAACGATTCTTTGCAAAGACCATTCATTTCTAAGCAAGACAATCCAAAAACAAAAACATCATGGTCTTTCAATAACCCAGTCAAAGTCAAAGCCTTGATGTAATTCCTGCAAAAAAATCTTTTGAGATTTTGGCACAAATTGGTAGTTAATTGAAGATTTGAACCTATTGAGATTTCTTTTGGAAAATTTCTAATTGCTTTCCTGTTGTAAACATCCAACTTTTAAGAATATTTTAAGAAAATTGTTTGGTGATTGGGTCAGTTGCAAACTAGTAGTATGTAGATTACATAATTTCAAAATTTGTTGGGAATCCAATTGTATATTAGACTCTTTTCTGTCGTTTTGGATCTTCTTGCTATCAAAATTTTTCGAAATGTATCAGATGCTTTGTTTGCATGATATTTATTCCCAAGTGGACATACACTTACGTGACAAAAGTATCAGGACGATCGTCTCGAAGCAAATGTTGTTAATCCTTTGCTCAAAGAAAAACATATAAAATCGGTGGAACATAACGAGATTGCTGGTTGAGATTTTCGATGGCAATTTTACCCGATTGTAAAAATAAACATAAATTTAATAAATTGTAGAAAATATACTTTTAGACAAGTAGCCTTTGCTTTATTCTATATTTTGTCAGATGACCTCCAATCTAGGCAGCCACAGTGGCGTACCCAGGGCTGTAGTAGTGGGGGGGTCTGGAGAAATTTTTTTTGGACCACGCCCTTCAAACACTCGCAAATGTGGGGAAACGCCCTTTTTGCAAAATGTTCCCCCATTGTTTGATTCATTTTAGCAGTTTTTTTGCTGAATATTTTGTCAAATTATTTGTGGAAAGCGCCCAAGCAAATACGGAAACAAGTAACGATTCTTTGCAAAGACCATTCATTTCTAAGCAAGACAATCCAAAAACAAAAACATCATGGTCTTTCAATAACCCAGTCAAAGTCAAAGCCTTGATGTAATTGAAAACAACTAGCTTTCATAAAATAATCCAAGAAATGAAATCTTCTAAGGCCAAAAGTAATCTCTTTTAGGATTTTCTTTAGATTTCCTCCTGTATCCGAAGATATTTCGTTGCAAAATAATTTCAGTGAGATTCATTGCAAAAAGTGGCTGCCCAGTGGCGTACCCAAGGGGGGAACAGGGGGGTCCGGACCCCCCCCACTTTTCTAAAGTATGGTTCTCGAGATTTGTCCAATAACGATGTAAAACTCGGGGGGGGGGGTAGTATACTGTATGCTTGTGTCAATAACAATTGTAAAATACTTTGCTATTTGCCATAGCTAAAATGAATCAAACAATGGGGGAACATTTTGCAAAAAGGGCGTTTCCCCACATTTGCGAGTGTTTGAAGGGCGTGGTCCAAAAAAAATTTCTCCAGACCCCCCCACTACTACAGCCCTGGGTACGCCACTGTGGCTGCCTAGATTGGAGGTCATCTGACAAAATATAGAATAAAGCAAAGGCTACTTGTCTAAAAGTATATTTTCTACAATTTATTAAATTTATGTTTATTTTTACAATCGGGTAAAATTGCCATCGAAAATCTCAACCAGCAATCTCGTTATGTTCCACCGATTTTATATGTTTTTCTTTGAGCAAAGGATTAACAACATTTGCTTCGAGACGATCGTCCTGATACTTTTGTCACGTAAGTGTATGTCCACTTGGGAATAAATATCATGCAAACAAAGCATCTGATACATTTCGAAAAATTTTGATAGCAAGAAGATCCAAAACGACAGAAAAGAGTCTAATATACAATTGGATTCCCAACAAATTTACTCAAAATCAGATAGCAACTTGTTTTAAATTGAACCGTAAGTCATGTTACCTCAGAGGAAAAAATATAATTTGATTTACATTGTAAAACATTTACATAGTCAGAAAAAACATAATTTGATTTACACAGCAAAGCGCACGATGTGAAATTTTTAAACCTGTTCTCTCTACCAACATATACTTCAACTATATTCTCTCCACCATAAAATTTCTCCATTTGCTGCACTTTCTCAACTCTGTAAACTCAAATTTCGGAACAACCTAGACAATGTAAAAAATTTTGGTATTTCATTAGCCTTCAGGTTGGGAGTCTCTTGCACAGGCTAGTATTTCAAAAAAATTCCATCATATGATTAATTTTGAAATTATGTAATCTACATACTACTAGTTTGCAACTGACCCAATCACCAAACAATTTTCTTAAAATATTCTTAAAAGTTGGATGTTTACAACAGGAAAGCAATTAGAAATTTTCCAAAAGAAATCTCAATAGGTTCAAATCTTCAATTAACTACCAATTTGTGCCAAAATCTCAAAAGATTTTTTTGCAGGAGTGGCCCTTTGACATTGTTTTTTTAGATTATTCAGGCTCAGAATCGATGTATAATAACACACTGGATTTCGTTGGTTCACAACCCCACAAATTTCGTGGCCAAATACACTCATTTTTTTAAGAAACAAGGTCGATGATGAGTACTCCAGTTTCTTAATGTTCTTGAAATTTCAATACTCATTGTTTCTTAGTTATGAAGTTATGAGTGATGTTATGAAATGTTCGTGACCTTTTTTGTCACGTCAAAAGATTCGCTTTATACTTTGTGTCTTAAGTTCTTAGGCCAACAGGGCAATCATGTTCTTGGATTTTACAAAATTTCGTTGTTCTCAGTTTTATCACGATTTAATAGTTTCTTAATTTTTTTGCTTCGAGTACTGAAGTTTCTTAATTTTTTCTGACTGTCCAGTACTCGTTTCTAATAGCCAGTTTCTAACTAGAATATCACAATTCTTATGACGATGTTGTTGTTGTAACGATATCAAGGCGGGAAAATGGCGGCAGATGAATACAATATCCAATCTATATTTCAATCATTTAGGGAGTACTTGAGTACTGAACAACAGAAAAGAGAGGTAATCACGAAAAGAAAAATGCACATGCTGTTATTGTACTGTATTAATGCTTATGTATTTGAGGTCATTACGTATTTGCACCCAAGTGCGTCACGCGAAACAGTTTATTCTAAGTATCTAGAGAATATGGAGATAAAAGCGATAGAAAAAGTTTTCATGGTCGTGCTAACTTGACATACAGGCAGGGGTGGCGCTAGAGACAAACCTTCAAGGTGCCGAGGTTTATATTCTCCGTAACTGCCGACGCTGGATTTGTTAAATTGCCGACAGAAAAAAATTCGATTTGCCCCATATAGCAGGCAGGGCCGTCGCGAGGCAAGCCTCGTTGGGGGGGGGGGGTGTGGAATGCAAATTTACCTGATTAAAAAATTATTGCCTGAAACTTCTGCAATACACAAACCTCTGCAATACATTTTGTCAATCTAACTCTGTATGATAATAACCAACAACCAACTTTCCTAATATAAATCTCTATATCCGGACGGGCAAAATATATAGTTACTACCTGAGGCGGCACCATGGTTGCCGCCGAAGGGGCAGGAAATTTTCGAATTGTGATGCTTCTAGTTCCCTGGAAAGTGCACTCTTTTAAGCAGATTTCACTAAAGCAATCCTCCTAATCCTATTGAAAATTATTGTCTTTTTGCAAAACTTTTTTTACAGCAGATAAAAACAACAATTTCGCCGTGGTCTTGAAAAATACCAGGTTGTTAGTTACTTTTAAATTTAGATACCTCTCTCCATCTTAGCATGCCTTTTGAATGTTAAGAAAAATCTGGAGCTCATAGTGAATTGCAGTTGACGCTTCTACTGAGAAACTTTAGGAGAAATGGACACGAGGCACAATTTTACCTAAGATTGCTTGATCCTTTATTGATTTTATGACAGGAAGGTCTCTGAAATACCGAAAGCGTTTCTTCCACAGAGCGGATTTTACCTGAAATTTCCTATTGAGATACTATTGGGGTGGGTGTGACAACCCCCCAGTCGCGACGCCCCTTAGCAGCACCTCCAATGAAGGGGCACCGATATAAAGCATTTTTCCAAGAGCAAGCAAGCATATAGAGCAAGCAATAGAGCATTTTTCCAAAATCGTTTGTTGTGGGTGCAAAATTCTCCCTTGCCCCCTCCCCGCCCCCACTTTCCAACCTGTGTCGGAGTCCACGAGATTTTCTCGGCAATGTGTGCCTTGTAAGAAACTTAATGCGCAAATATTGCCTATTGTTGAATATTTCTTCCTATCTATGTTGGAAGAAGTTAATCGATGGTTTTCTCTAAACTATTTATTTGTCGCAAGCTATGCGGTGAACAATGCTATTGAAAAATAGTTGATGAAAAAGGACAAGAAGTGCTTTTTGAAAAATTTATTACGCAAAATGTGCTCATGATCGAAATGTTTTCATTGGCAATAATAATGTCTTGAAACGAAAAGAGAATCCCTTAAGAAGAAAATTCATTAAAGACTTTATTTATGACAGCGTGATTTTGCTGTTGTTAGGGTAAATTTCCTTGAAACGGTCCAAAACATGATCCAGATCAAGCAGCTCTGCACGTTTCGCATGAATTGGCATTCGCATGAGCAGCAACAGGGATTTCAACCGAGAGGAGCATGATGGTATTGTGGGTCATGCGAAGGAGCACCATGAAATTAAGTCACAACTTTCACGGAAGCGACAGGATATAATGCCACTATGATAGTAAAATTGCCGAAGAAAAGCCATTGAGAAGACCATAAACCAGCCAGTGCAGTTTTCTCTTCGATTATTTATGTCATTCAAACAACATGTAAACCGGGTGACATCCATCAAGTGCCGACGGTATTGAGAAAGCAAAAACTGATTGGCTGCCGACGGGGGGGCTAACAAAAATCTAGGGGGGGCTAAAGCCCCCCCTTGCCCCCCCATGCCGCCACTCTTGCATACAGGGACGGATTTAAGCAACAATGATTGGGGGGGGAGGGGTGTTAGACACTAATTGGATTTTGCTTGGTGCCGCATCCTTCAAGTCAGTGATCATAATGGAAACGCCCATTGTCAAAATTCGGTTTTTAACTTTAAGGTAAAGAAGATAAAAAGATAAATAAAGTAGAATCTTGACGTTATTTTGTTACTACTGACTACAATAAATGATTTTAATCGAACGGAAGCAAAATCTACCAAAGGACACAGAAATATTGGGGGTGTTGCACCCTAACGAATTTGTTCAATTCATTTCCAAGCATAGTTTTGCATTTTGAATTGCCCCCTTGGCTGATGCTCACCCCTATCATACAGCTGTAAGGTTTTTGTAATGAAATAAGTTTATTTTGATCACCATAATTATAAATCTATCGGAAAATATAATGAAAGGGATATTGCTACTTGCAGGAGATAAGAGAGGCAGTCAAGGAGCTAGAGGAGACAGCCAAAGAAATGTCAGCCACCACACAGAAAATTCACCAAACAACAAAAGAAACTGGTATTCCTGAACAATATATCTTGTTTTTAAAATACAACAAATGTTTACTCTGAATTTCTGCTACCATTTTAATGGCTCGTTTTTATGACACCAGCTAAAAATACTGTTATAAACTTGTTGAATGCTGTATGATTTGCATAAAAATTTAATCCCTTGTAGATATCAAAGACATTTGCAGCAAAGTTAAAGAGAATTTTTCAAAATGTCAGACACAGATACAAAGCCTGGATAGTAAGATACCAGTTGGACAATACTTTAGGTAAGATTTTTAAGCACTTTTGCAGTGTCTTCATTCTTTAACCTTTTTTATTCTGATAAAAGAATCATTTCTAGTAATAAAAAGGCAAAAACTGAAAGGTTCAAATTGATTTAAATGGTCTCAAAGTACACCTCAAAGGAGGGCTCTCTGTAAAGATTTTACCAGGTGCATATAGCTGGTGGTGCACCTCCAAGCAAATTTTTTATTGAGGCACTTGATTCATAACTTCTGGTTTTAAATCATATGGTAAGAGAAAATATCAGTGCTGTCAGCTTTTCCCTGCAATTTTTAAGCTTTTTGGTACCAAAAATTATGTAACAATTGTCTTTCAAGTTTTATAGACACCCACAAATAAAATTTCTATTATTTTGATTCTAACATTAGATTTGTAATAGTAATGTACTGAACAAGCATAGCTGGACTATAAACATGTTTTTAATCTAAAAATGTCTTCCTGTAATGATAACAGTGGCTACACAGATTTGAGAAGCTCTTTCTTCACTAGAATAATTAGAATCAAATATGGCCAAAGCAAACAAAAAAATTGTTTAGCTTAATAGGTATCATCTGTTTTCAAACAAACTAAGAAAGTACCATCAATTTTTTTGTTATGCCAACATTTGTAAACGGAAATTTAGCTGCCATGTTGCTTCGCAAAACACCTTGAAGCCTTGAATTTGTTTACAGAGTTTTCGACACCTGCATCAGTCCATTGTTTATCATTAAGAAAAACATCTTGATTTCAATTTGATTTCAAAAGGAATGGAAGTTTGTAGGACAGTAGAAGTATACACATTGTTAAAATTTAAACAATATGCACATTAAAATTATAATGTTAAAATCAAACAATATTCTTATTGTAATAAGAATATCAATTCAGTTGACAATTGTCTTTCCCTAGATCGGTCTTTTCTTAGAGAGAATGAACAAATATAAACCTGTTTAACCTACACATCTATTGATAGGCAGCCAATCACAATAGAATTATGTTCTTTGGTAGAGCTAAATGCCAATTCAAATTGAATAGAATTTTAAATTAGTTATTTGTCTGTTGACTCTTATTGTAATTAGTGTCTTTTAATTATTGTAATTAACATCACTGTTTAAATTGAAAGCAATAAATTTGTAGGGTTTTATTCTTGCTGCTGCATTAATTTAGATATGTTCTCTAGGTACTGTGACCAATGGCGAATGACAATCCAGCGGTTGGCATTTCTGTCTTCCTATCTGGTTTATCTGGAACATGACCGACTGCCTACAAGAGAGGAAGTAGCTGACAACCTTGGTGGTATGTCAACTATGATATTTCAAGTAAATTGTTTTGGGCTGTAAGCATTAACAGGAAAGTACCAGCAAATTTTGCCTAGTTCTCTATCTATTTTGGTATTTCGAGTGCAAATATCAAATATTCTTTTACATGCAAGACTACTTCTGTTACTTTTCAGGATTTCCTAAATTCATCTTTAAGGAAAATTGATGCTATTTTAAGATGGGGGGCGTTCTCCTTGATAAGTTTACCTGATGAATTTGTGTATTTTATTAATTTCTTTAATCAATATATCAATTTTTGTAATATTGGCTAACATTCTTTGTCTTGTTGTTCCTAGTCTAGTTATTTCTACCTAAAATTTATGTAGTGGAATTTAGAATATTTACAACTGAAACTTAGATCTAAGTCTTTGACTTTGCAGTAAAGGATAAAATTTTAACAATTATGAAATGAATTCTTATATTAAATTAAGTTTTTTAAGTCTGTATAAGTTTTAAAGCATTGACCCTAACCCTCTTTTCGTTTGACACAGGTGAAATTAATTCTACTTTTAAGTTTTGCTCGTGAATAGTGGAATCATAATATGTTTAAGCATAGTCCATTGGCTCTCCATAGTCCATAAGCATAGTCCATTGGCAGGGCTTTTTCAATTGACTATGGTTATATGTTTTATGTTTCCACTTTCTTGGGTCATTGTAAAATGTTATGGTTAGAAGGAATGGTGCTAAAGTTGTGATAATTTGCTTATTCATCATTACCTGTTTCATAATCAAGTACTTAATCCAATCAGTGTCAAAAATGGTGCTCAAATTAAATTTCCTGTTATTTGATATCAATCTTTCTTGAAAAGGTCAAATCAATCAAATTCTTAAAATTTGAGGCTTTTCATTCAAGTACCTTTTGTGGGCGTTCAAAGTTTCATAATTTCAAACTTTTGATAAGGTAATAACATATGCGTTTCAGCAGCACCAAAAGTTTGGCTAGAAGTTTTCTGCACCCTGCTTTTTCTCCATATTTACAAAGAGAGCTTCTCCTGGCTTTCTAAAGATACCATTCAAGATAAATTTAAATACATTCTTTATTTTAATCTGTTCTTGTTTTGGTAAACAATTTGGATGGAAGGGCAAAGAAAAACCAAGGGAAAACCATTTTTTGCTTCAAAATGCGTAGGCTTTAATAAAGCAGTTTATACCACAATGACTTGTTTACTTGTTTTTAGTGAGACTGGAGTGGAAGGATGGTTTTTTCCTTCATCTTGATGACTATCTTATTGGATTGCTGCTCCTAGCAAATGAGTTGGTAAGTTTTCACTAATAAACACATAAGTTACAAAATGGAGCCAGCATTTTGAAATTGAGTTCAGCCTCAATTCTCTGTTCAGCCTGATCTTTATTTCTAATCAAGTAAATCCCCAGATATCTAACCAAGTAAATCCCTGTATTGAGGTACTTTATTTAGCAAGCAAGGTGCTGTAATAATCTCATATAAAAATATTCATGCATAAAATCACTGTATATGGACATGAAATATACATGAAAGTTATTGCTGAAGATAATAATACAAATATAGACTACACCCCAAATTAAGCTGTACCAATACCACTAGAGGATATGTTATGAACAGAGAATTGATTAAAATTTTATTTGGCTTTAGCTTGCCAAGTTACCTTTCCGATTATTCTCTTTTTCTTTATCCCTCCTGCCCCCAGAAGCTGGTTCAGATTTCTAATCAGAATTAATAAATTGAATTAGCCATTAACATTATCTAAATTTATACAATAGTTAGAAATTTTTTGTTAGAGAACAAACAGAACAAAGGTTCCTCATTGTAAAACAAATTCTTGTAACTTCTCCGTGGCTCTAAAGATTTATTTTTTAGTCTCTCTTAACAGACCTTATCATGGTTATAAAAGCACATTACCACAATTCACAGCATATCACCATAATTTTTATCTATCATTTCTTTATTTTAGTCTCGACTTGCTGTCAACAGTGTAATATTAGGCAACTACAGGAGACCGTTTGCAATAGCTGCTTTACTTTCAGAGCTTGATGCTGCATTTAGGCTGCTGAATTTAAAGAATGATCCACTGCGAAAAAAGTTTGATGGACTAAAGTACGATCTTAAGAAGGTTGAGCAGGTTGTTTATGATTTAAGTATCAGAGGACTAAACAACTTCGAAACAGATCAAAAAGATAATAGTTCTAATTAAATAAAAAAAGAACTGTTACCATGGGTCGCAAATAATGGAATATATTTTCAGTTGTGCACAGTCAGATGATTGTTGGTAAAATCAGAAAAAAGTGACTAGTATACGATCGTTTTTGATACTGGAAAGTAAAGTTTAACATATTTTGTAGTTTTTAAGTATTTTTCAATAACAGACAAAAGAAACATATTTTGTATTCATATTTATTGCAATAGTCTTAAAATTCATTCTATATATATCACGGTTAAAAGAGAGTCCTTTCATACAAAGTGCACGAAAGGCATCAATTTATTATGGGCGGGCAAAGTTACAGTATCAAATGCGCAAAGTCACAGTTCATAGCAAAATCAACTTGAATAGTTGCTCAAATGGCAGGGTAGCAACCCTGGAGTATCCTGCATACTAGTTAAACTAAATGTATGTTAATGAGACTAAACATTCCGGGTCAACGCAGCGCACAATGCAACATAGACTGGCCTAAGCTATCCAATACCTGAAATGTATGATTTGAAATTGAAATTTTTAGATTTTGGCCAAAAAGCTGTGGCCAAAAATATCCCCGTCAAATTTTATTTGTTTTTCCTTCACAAAAGAAAACTCTACGCTCCTGACATGACACCATGTATGCCCTCTATCAAGGTATTCTATTGCATGAATTGGATTTGATGAATATGGCGGTAGAGACTCAGTCGACAAACGTATTTATCCGCTTTCCCAACTACAATAGCTGTGCACCGTAGGTTTAACGATCTTGTTTACCAAAACCTTTAGCTTATCATTTATTGCGCCAATCCGTCTCTGTTTCGCTTTACAGTAATCTCCTTTTCATGCTCTATATTTGTCAACCCTGATTTCAGGAATAAAACACATCTGAATTTGCCAATCCACCAACCAACCATAACCTCGTTATAGTAAAATAAATGGGACGAGAAGAGGCTCATTCATGCTAATTTCAGTGGGAATGGCGGACCATTTTGACCGTATTCCTGAACAAAATTTTCAGCCCAGAGTTAATTCTTTAAGTGGACGGCCAGAGCTTGGAATAGGGCAAGGATTTTACGCTAATAATTTAAGTTTCCTTCAACGCTCTGATACTTTGGCATCGGGATCTTCTACTTCTAGTCATGAGAACATTAGTGTCCTGTCCTTCAAAGGAGATGGTCTGCCTATGTATACCACGTTCGCGGGCTTACGCTTGTCCACCAGGAGAAGACCTCGTCGGAAAGGAAGTAAGAGACGAGTCTACAATAACAGAATATCGTTGACAGAAGCTCAAGTTGCCAGAAACTGTGGTCAAGAAGCAGACAATGGTGAGAATGGAGAACAAGACATCGATCTTGGTGACGATGGTGATGAAGATACAAACATGTCTATTGCCGAGGATGAATTTGAAGGTCATCTTTTAAAATAATTTATAAAAAATGTATCTTTATAAGTGTAATATGTGAAATATGCACCGTGCAGCCATTATTGGGCTAGCAGGGGCTAAAGCGCCCCTCGGCACTTTTTTGCAATAATAGGTTAGAAAAATTTTAAAAACAAAACCAGTTTTTCTTGACTGGAGACCCTTTTCGTTCATTTTCTTGGTATCTTATCTCGTTAATCAATTTTTTATAGCAATTGTTATCTTCTCTAAGTCGGACTGTTTGAAGGAAACAAGTGTTACACTGCATTATTTTTTTAAATAAGGCATTTGCAAATGTTTTAAGGGTGTTGACTCAAAAACATTTTTGTCGCACCCTTCTCAGCCCACCCATTTTTAGTCGGTTGCACTGTGCCTGATGTGAAGATGTGTTATTTGGTAATATGTATTTGGTAATAAAAATATTTTTTTTGCGGTTTCAAATTGCAGAGAACCCATTTCATGCAGCCATTTTAACACATTTTGTTTACCTGTCAAGATACAGCTGTTGCTTTCCTTAAAATACAGTTTTTTTATTCGATTAAAATGACATAAGTTTCAAGGAAGTCAAAAATGGAAATTCAATGTAAATAACAAAAAAAGCCATTATGAACCTTACACAGTTAATTCTTTAATTCAACATTGGTAAAGATTTTAGTTAAGACTGTCACATTTAAAAGTAATGATTGAATTATTCTCTGTTAATTTGAAACTGCATTTTGAACTTGTACAACGTCACCTGCCTTTGCACCAGTTTAGTTTCTATATGAAAATTACTGTGTTCAGTTCATTCCAAATTGATTTTTCAGATAATTATAGAGTATCAATGAATGAGATTGATGAAAATGTGGTGATTGAAAGTGGTTACAAAACAGCTAATACGGTATGATATGAGCTTGTTAAAAATTTGCAGCTGATTTGCAATGAATCTCTAAAATTCAGTCCTGCATGTTGTCTTTGTTACATTCTGAATGCACAGGGAAGCAAGTGACTTCCATTAATACAAGTATGTGGTTGGTATGATTTTTATTATCATTTTTTTCACTTTAAGATTGATATGGTTGAAGAATCATATATATTTCAACTTCTTCATGCCCAGTCAATTCTGGTAATTGATGGTAAGAAAGAATTTTTGGTCCAAGACTTTGATGAGGAAAGACAGACCCTAAAGGTTGTATTTTACCTAGGTTAAACATTTTTTGCTTCATTGAATTCTTGATTATTACCTGCCAATTTGTATATTAAAATATTACTTTGTTGTGCATCTTAGGCCCTTGTTACACAATATTGGATTGTCATTGGAGTGCTATGATTTTCATATTGGATATACTTTCCACCAATTGCAATTCATGAGTACTTTCCAGTAAACAACACTACACATACAGTTACATGGAAATTACTCAAGTTTGATTGTAGAATAAAGCCGCAATGTTCTGGTGCACAGTGTAACATAGTGTTAACATATCAATTATTTTGAAATTGCCTGTATTGTTAGTGATGTTTATTTTATGGTTTGATATGTTTTGTGGTTATTGCTCTGAGTTGTAATAATCAAACATATGAACAAACATGACAGAAATGTATGTTTTTTAATCAACACTCTATCTTAAAGAGTTGAAAAACAACTTATGTAATATTGATTTCATCTGCTATAGCTAAAACAGTCATTCCTACTTTCTAGCTAAAGAAATTCTGTGTTGTGGAAAGAGTTCCAGTGGAATTTCTTGACGCTGTCCACTGGCTATATAGTTGCAGTTGTTCCGTTTCTTTGCAGCAACTTATAAAAGGACTTTCACGTAAAATATTTCAGGAATATAATGGTAATTGATTAAATTTATAGCATTCAGATATTTTTAAATGTTGATTATTTACCTCAATTATCTAGAATTGGTCAAGTTTATTTATAACAAAGTTTTTATTAATGTCATTTTAACTCTCAGTATCAACATTTCACAGATTTCAAACATCAGTTTGATGAAAGCTACAAATATTGTTTGCATGTTAAAGTGTTAAAGAGTATCATAGAGTCATGGGATGCAGTAGAAGGGTTAACAGCTGCTAATTGTTTGGATGGTATGTTATGTCTGATAATACTTGATTCCCATTTGTGGTAAACATAGGATTGCATAATGAAATTACAAGTTAATTTTTGCTTTTAGACTGCATTTTTGGTTAAAGCAAAGTAATAAGAGACAAATTTGGAGGAAATTGGGCATAAAGGGATTTGAGAATGAAATTTTCTTTGTGTCACATTTGTTGTCTATTCCAATTAAAAACTGTTTATGTAACTTAATGAATACACTCAAATTTAAACCATTTGTTTATTTTTAAGCGATGTTATTTTTCACAGTCCTACTGACGATAAGTAAATTTTCAATTGAATCTTTTTCAGAATAGTTTAATTTTGATTTTGCATGGCAAATGACCATTTCTGAGTAATAATGATCATTTCTGTATGCTTTTATGAAATTGAATGTAAAAACTAGAAAATTGAATTTCACGTATTGGGAATGTGTTGGTTAATTATTACTTCTCTGATTATTGTTATTTTTACAGAAGCTGTTGTAGAGCATTGGTATACGAAGGTTTGATGAAGATGATTTTATAATTCGTAAATACTATATGCAATGTAAAACCGAAGTAAGTGATAATTGTTAGATTTTCTTGATTGCAGTATGAATGATAATAAATGTTTAAGTTATGAAAATTCTTACACGTGAGAAACCCTGCAATTTTATGTTTAATGCACCCTCCTAGGGAAACGAATGTTGTCAAGCCCCTCTGTTTTAGTATACTTCTTTTTCAGTACGACTAGGTGACAGTATTTCTTTTCAGGAGAGACCGAAAATTGTGGAATTACCGTTTTCCAATGATGCACTGATTTGCATAAGGCCTCCTGATCTAGGGTTTGCTGTAGTTGGAATGGACAAAAGGGGATTTTTCTGCTCATTTTGTGAGAAAGGGAATAGATCATGTGCACATGTCCGTTGTTTACAAGCCTTTATAAAGAAAGAAACAGACATGGTACCAGAGTTTGTTTTGGAAATGCTGAGTTCTCATGAAAGGATTTCTTCAACATTCCAACGACTGTACTCAAAATCTGCCATATCCAGGCGTGCAATTTTTGACAAAGTTCTGCCGTCACAAGTCGATATTTTCAAAGGCTTTTTAAACAATACGTTTGATGCTACAAACAAAGATGATTTGAAATTGTACCCTGATGTTGAAAAAGGCAACTGCCTTTCTTGTCATGCTGACTTACTAGAGGAAACGTTTTGGCATAATGACAAGAAAAATCTCTTTACCTTGAAGAATGTCTTTAATGTGTCTGGTGAGTTGCCTCAATTGAAATTATTTCGTATTATGAAAAAACGATGGTACCAAAACTGGAGAAAACACAATATCTTTAGTATTTATTTAGTTTTATTAGAAACAGCGAGGTTTCCCTAAGATATTGGTCTCTTAGTTTTTTTTATAAAGTTGGAACGCCTGTTTGTAACTTTAAGAATAACTGTATGTGTTGCACAGTTGTAACGAAGTTATTCGCTCTTTTCTTTTCAGTACCCTATTTCAAATGCAGTAATCACGAATGCGGTCGTTTGACAGATTTTGATGGAGGTGCAAAAGGAATTTTGAACCAAGGAGATTTTCTTGTTGCCCATGACGTTTTACGAGACTATATGCAGCATTTTTTGAAAGGACACAGGTTGGCTGATACATTCTTCTTGAATTAAAGTACCGTGTTGTGAGTCTGCTGCTGGAAGCGGATTGATTTTGTAACAGAGTTATTCGCTCTTCTTCAGCTGACAGCATTGAGATGTTACAGACTCAATCAGTCAGAATAATTAAAGTTTATGCATTGCCCTCATAGAAATAATTATAATAATGGAAACTTTTCATTTTGAATTCAAGTTACAACAATTACAAATCTCACTATTGCATAGGAAATTTGTAACTGGCTAACCTGTTTTCAGAAAATAAAACTATTACAAATGGGAGTAGCTCCGGGTTAGTCAAAGTTTTGTTCCTACAGCAGAATATGTAATATGTAATATGTGGTACGAATGGAGATGCTAGAAAGTTTGGATATGAGATAGCATTTCTGTTAGTATCTCCACAGGGTGGCTCTTTATCCTGTGGAGATACTGGTTATGGTTATTCGTACTACGTACACTCATGAAATATTTTATTCTTGTGTCGGATGTGTCAATTTCGAATGATTCAATACCTTTCCAACATCGCAAAGTACAAAAACATTTTTGATTAAATCAGTTTTACTTCCTTCACAGCCAGAGTCTTATCAGCTACCTGGAAGTTTGGAAAAGCAATTTATCGTTCTCTGGCTACGAAAAGGGCCCTTTTTTGAATTACCAACAATGGAGATGTAGTTGGTATTCATTCCTAGAATTATTAGACATTGATTATACGTTCGGTTTTCAGTGCCAAATCTGTGGTCCATACCCAAATGTTGTAATTTGTGACGCAACAACGTTAGGGTTTCGCCGACATTATGCGAGACAGGTTGATGTGAATATTGAGAATGAAAGACAGACAGTAAGGCTCAAAGGAAGATAAGTTTTCGGCTTTGTTGCATTTCCTGTTCTTATGCTGTGAAGTTATGGTTTTATATGATGGATTTGGTTTGGAATTCTAGTTAATCTGGGTTAGCTTAAGACTCATTGCATTGAATTGAGACATGAATTTGAATTTTTAAGCATTTTGAGTATCATACTATATTTCAAAAATGGACAGCGTGTAAATGTATATAACACTTTACAATAAGAATAAGGATCCTTTTATGGAGCAAAACCATTAATTGAATCTTATTGAAATTTTCTACGTAACATGCTATGTTTGAAACATCTCCATGCGTTTTTCTTTTATATTTGGCCCGTAATCAATGTTACTTTGTTTCCTATACAGTTTAATTGTTGTCCTTAGAAGTTTTCTTGAAATTTCTTTAACTATACTGATTTTAGCGACAGAGTCTTCATGCGCCACCCCAAGGCACGAAATCTATTAAGAAAGTTCGCGAAACGTAGACAACTGGAGCTAGAAGAGCGCCTCGAATTGGACAGGCTTCTTGATGAAAATCACAAAGTTTTGTACAATTTGTTGGTTTATTTTGAGCAGCTTTACGGTGGTGCTCTGCATATTCATGAGGAGATATGGGTTCTTTTTAGATGTATTTCGTCAGTATCACCTGTTTCATCTTATTTTCCATGCTCTGAAACGTTGAAGTCCTTGTTGGAGAAGCTAGATGAAGGAATGGTTATAAGAGAGAACCCAGAAGCATTTATGCAGCTGCAAAAATGTGCTCCTGTGATATTTGCAGTATTAAAAGTGCTACCCCCTGTTTCTGTTCCTAGCAGATTAATGCAGCTTTTTAAAGAACTGAGTGCCAGAGCGTGGTCATGTTTCTCCACAGCGCAACATACACTAGGTCCCGTTGCGGGAAATGTCGGAAACAGCGATTTGTCATTTTTTCCTTCATGGCCAAAGCTTTGCGAGCGAGGGGTTTATGTCAAAGATCACCGGCAACCATCTTCTGCAGAGAATTGCACGAAATTATACAAAGGGCATCCAAATCTTCTTCCGGGCATATTTACGATATATTGTGAACACGGTAGGAAACAATATCATTGATATGAATATAACATTTGAAATCTTAATATTTCTAAGTTAATTGTTTTCAAATGGCCTTTTTATTTCTTAATTTCTTACGCTTTTATAACAAATGACGTGTTTTATTAGATTAAATTAGTAATTAATTGCAAAAGCCCTTTAGAATATTCGCTGCCTGAAGCTAAATCTGTTTATCCTTTATTTGAAAATATTGATTCATTGCAACTTTTCCCTTTGGGAAATTTATATTAATATGCCTCAAACTACATCAACTGACGTTATATTTGATCAATATTTTTTGATGTCATGTTTCAAAATTTCCCTTCATGCGTTTTGTTTCATGTCAGAGATTTGTTATGGGTTTCAAGTCATGGAGCATCAGGAGTCTCCGAATATACCCTATACTGTCATACGCACACGATTTCCGTCAGGTATCTTTGTTATCTGTTCCATAGATTATGTTGTACCTAACCATGTCCAAACAGTTATGACATTTAATCCTTTATAGAAAGGCTATATATTCTATGACAGGAGTGTTATGTTGCGATATACATGTGCAGTTATTCCTTTAAAACAAGATAATGGATGATATCAAAAGCTTACCCGTGAGAAAATTTTCGGGTCCAAATGCTTTGCTTTTTAAACACTTTTTTCTGTTGTTTTTAGCTCCCGATGCAATCATTTATGACAACTGCTGTAATCTGCACCAATATTGTTTAAATAGAGATCCGTCATATTTTCGCACCTGCAAGTTTTTAGTGGATCGATTTCATTGGAAGAACCATACTGGTAGTTATTATACGTTTCCGCCTGCTCTTTTTGTGGACTGCATCTATGATTGTAATAGCTACAAAGTGCTTCATATTTTGTTAATTTGTGCAACTCGAATTAACAAGATTTGATACTTTCCTAACTACACTAGTCTGAAACGAATAATTAAACAATCTAGATTGCTACGGGATTGAATGCAAAATCTGCTTACTATTGTAGTTTGGCTAGTACGTATAAGCAGACAATGTCTAATGCCTTTTCCAATTCTATCTCGTTCTGGCAGGATGCGCAGAGAGCTACGATGTATCTCGTTATCCACGGTTTGAAGGGATAAACACTCAAATTAATGAACAACGAAACAGTACCTTGAAAGTCCTAAAGAGCCAGCTGTCTTACATGAACAAAAAAAACTTCATAAACCATTGTAAGTTATTTTTGTGGTACCGAAACGAACTGGTATCGAAATAGGTTGCTGTGGCAAGCGATGCTACTACTGTAAAACAACAGGACTGTCAATGGTGCCCGGCAACTTGACTGTCGGCAGTTATAATTCATAACTCAAACAAGTGTAACGATAAACACATTTCACGACATCTAAACCTGGTTTAATTTAATAGTAACATCAAACCTACATCCCCGAAATGTTAGTTTAACTGTTTTATAAAAAAGCATTTATTATAAAGCAGTTACTTGAAGACCCCTCTAGATCTCTTCCTTTCCTCTAGAGCCAGCAATTAATTCCCGTAAAGTAGATTTTGCTGTGACCTTCTTTTGCCCTTGTCTCGTAGTTCATTATAATTTGCTCTTTATTTTTTATAACTGTTCTGAAACTATTGTAATGGCATCCTGATTGGCGTCATTACAAGTGGAGACTCGTGGATATATTGTCTCTCTAAACTTCTGACTTTGAAGTTTTGAAAATACCCCATGGTAATAATCGCCTCTCAATTCTAATTTCGCTGCAAATCGCTGGTAATTTACAAGTCACAAGTAATTTAGTAACTATAGTTGTAATGTAGAAACAGTATAGATTTTTCTTCTTATGAAAGCTCCGAGAAATAACACTAATGTTCTTTATTGTGTCAGCGTATCTTCTATAGCCTTTAATCCCATATAAGATTCTTTAATGTGAGGTTTAAGCAATACGTGCACCAGCCATTGGTTATAAAAAGGTCAAATTTTGCCAAAAATTCAATTAACTATGAGTAAACAGATGTTGAGGGATAATTAATCCAAGTAGGAAGTTACAAAGATTTGAAATGTTACAAATCATTTTAATAAACAAAAAATACCAGAAACATAGCGTTCTAATACGTGCACCAGCCATTGGTTATAAAAAGGTCAAATTTTGCCAAAAATTCAACCAACTATGAGTAAACAGATGTTGAGGGATAATTAATCCAAGTAGGAAGTTACAAAGATTTGAAATGTTACAAATCATTTTAATAAACAAAAAATACCAGAAACATTGCGTTCTAATACGTGCACCAGCCATTGGTTATAAAAAGGTCAAATTTTGCCAAAAATTCAACCAACTATGAGTAAACAGATGTTGAGTGATAATTAATCCAAGTAGGAAGTTACAAAGATTTGAAATGTTACAAATCATTTTAATAAACAAAAAATACCAGAAACATTGCGTTTTAATACGTGCACCAGCCATTGGTTATAAAAAGGTCAAATTTTGCCAAAAATTCAACCAACTATGAGTAAACAGATGTTGAGGGATAATTAATCCAAGTAGGAAGTTACAAAGATTTGAAATGTTAAAAATCATTTTAATAAACAAAAAATACCAGAAACATTGCGTTCTAATACGTGCACCAGCCATTGGTTATAAAAAGGTCAAATTTTGCCAAAAATTCAACCAACTATGAGTAAACAGATGTTGAGGGATAATTAATCCAAGTAGGAAGTTACAAAGATTTGAAATGTTACAAATCATTTTAATAAGCAAAAAATACCAGAAACATTGCGTTTTAATACTTGCACCAGCCATTGGTTATAAAAAGGTCAAATTTTGCCAAAAATTCAACCAACTATTACGGAACAGTGAATGGAACTTAATATTGATAAAACTGAAGAAGTTATCTGCTCTTCCAAAAATCAGCAATCATTCCATCCGTCAATTGAGCTAGGAAGTCAGATTATCACTAGAAGGAAAGAGCAGAAAAATCTTGGAGTAATCTTAAATTCTAAACCAAACTTTCAGTCTCCAGTTAGAGAAAAGCGAGCGGGGCACTGGCCCAATAAAATTCCTTTCAAAACATGTTTCTAAAGATGTTCCTTATCAAGTTCGCGAGTTTTACCCAGATATGAGAAGCACTGACATTTTTTCCTGTTAAGACAACCCAAAACACCAGAAATCTGTTTAACGAAATTCCTTCTGAGCGACCGATACCTTACATTTAGCGGCACAGCTTGATCCCAAGACTAGGGGATGGAGGGTAAGGAGTAGCAAAATTTACCGACAAAGACATCTAGACAAAAATCAATCTAGATGCTATTTCACATACAGATAGGCGATTTAGCCGATTAACCAGGGAATTTTTTGCACCAACTAAAATTTACTGACAAACTCAGGAAGAAATGGAGGGGGTGTCACACCCCTACGCCCCCCACTAGCTAAGCTCCTGCTTACTTTATTCGAAACCCACAAAATAATGACCCAAATGCTTATAGGAAAGATTTTTTTCTTATAAATATTTGTTAACACAGTTTATGAATTAAATCTCCTCGACAGTGCAATAAGGATTTCAAAGTCAATTTCAGGATTCAAACGCAAATTATTGTCTTTAATAAGGCCCACAAAGAACCGGTCTTTGTAAATTCTCAAAGAACAGAAACAGTATACTTAGCCAAACTTCGATTGCGATTCAGTCCTTTAAATTCACACCGTTTTAGACTTAACTTTGATTGCCTGAGCCCCTTGTGTGTTTGTGGCGCAGGTGAAAAAGACAACAAGCACTTTTTTCTGCACTGCCGTTTGTTCCGAACAATCAGGACATTTATAGGACCCGGTCAAAACGAAAGATAGAGAGCAAGGAATACGGGAGGCGGACTCTTCCAAGTGGTCCGAGGAAATTTTTGAGACGATGGTTGCTAAAATTGCGGCTATTTGGATGCTAAAATTGCGATGGTTGCTATTACTTCTTTGGTCATTTAAATATAGTTTAAATATTTACTGGTATACTATCGTCATAATGCATGCACATTTCTTGGCAATAAAATATGCAATTATTTTCATTTAACAGAATCATAAGAAATGAAAAACACTTAAATACTAAATTTGATCAAAACGGACATGCTTTGAAATATTTTACATCTAGCAATCAGAATGCAACCTTTCAATTTCAATAGAAAAACTAGTTGATTCGATCTTGGAAGAAGCTTGCGTAGACGAAGGGCTAGATGTCACAAAAATATAAAGACCAAGAGAATTCAGTCAAGTTTATCTCTATCTTGAAGCGAAATTGAGAAAAAAGCCTTAGGTGAATTCAAATTTAATGTCGGCATTGTCATTATTGATAGTGTTACAGCAAAGATGTTTAGGCGATTCACGTCAATTGGCGAGATATGGGAGGTGTTCAGTATTCTTTGATTATACACAAGGTTCAACCTAGCAAAAAGTGCCAAATTCTGCGAAGCATAAAAGGATGACATATCTCCTAACATCACTGAGAAGTCACTTTTTCTAAGGAGCATCAACTATTGCAGCTGTTGAACAGGCTTAAGCATTTGAATTTGCAACGCTTACTTCCCAATCTTTTCATTGCATCAAGGTTGTTTCTGACTTTGCCTTCTTTTGTTATAAATGAAGTATTATCTTCGCTTTACCGTTGGCCAAAACAGGCTTAGGTCGTTGGCTTCAATGTCCATGGAAACTGAAATTGCCGAAAAATCTGACTATAGCTCCAAAATTGAATTAATATCTCTTAGTGTTATTAATAAACTGAAGTGTGGCATCCATAAGAATTTTGTCGGCAAGTACATTTAATTCGGAGTTTCCATAGAGTATTACTTCACAAAGTGCCGTTGGTGGAATTTTGAAATTTTGAGTGCAGGAACTTCACGTTTAATATTTTACAGATGCAAAGGCTTGGTAATTTAACTATCTAAAAAATTACCTACCAGCTCTGTTTGACAAACACAATAAGGTTAATACTCTTGCTGCTTCTACCTTATTTTATTTTAAAGGTTTTTACGATTATTGTTTCTATTATTGACAGGTTTTGATAATGGAGAGACTGAATAACTATTTTTTACTTTTTCTAAGCTATTTTCTGTGGGCCCATAAAGTCATGGGCCCCCGGGTCAGTGACCCCCCTGACCCCCCTTTCCTCAGCACTGCAAACAATGTGGAACTAGCTCTTTGGTCAGCTTTCTGAAGTTCCTGCACTCAAAATTTCAAAATTCCACCAACGGCACTTTGTGAAGTAATACTCTATGGAAACTCCGAATTAAATGTACTTGCCGACAAAATTCGTATGGATGCCACACTTCAGTTTATCAATAACACTAAGAGATTCTGTTAACTGGAAGAAACTACAACAGCTAACCCTTTTCCATGTTCTTTTCTTGATTCAACTCTATTTTGCAAAACAATAAAACTTTTCACAAAATATTTTGTTATGGGTGTTAAATTTTCCCTTCCCCCCACGTTTAAGCCTGTGACCCAACTTTTAAATCGTAAAATACAACTGTTTCCTAATAGTCCAAATTTGACCTTTTCGTAACCAATGGCTGGTGCACGTATTAGAACGCAATGTTTCTGGTATTTTTTGCTTATTAAAATGATTTGTAACATTTCAAATCTTTGTAACTTCCTACTTGGATTAATTATCCCTCAACATCTGTTTACTCATAGTTGGTTGAATTTTTGGCAAAATTTGACCTTTTTATAACCAATGGCTGGTGCACGTATTAAAACGCAATGTTTCTGGTATTTTTTGTTTATTAAAATGATTTGTAACATTTCAAATCTTTGTAACTTCCTACTTGGATTAATTATCCCTCAACATCTGTTTACTCATAGTTGGTTGAATTTTTGGCAAAATTTGACCTTTTTATAACCAATGGCTGGTGCACGTATTAGAACGCAATGTTTCTGGTATTTTTTGCTTATTAAAATGATTTGTAACATTTCAAATCTTTGTAACTTCCTACTTGGATTAATTATCCCTCAACATCTGTTTACTCATAGTTGGTTGAATTTTTGGCAAAATTTGACCTTTTTATAACCAATGGCTGGTGCACGTATTAAAACGCAATGTTTCTGGTATTTTTTGTTTATTAAAATGATTTGTAACATTTCAAATCTTTGTAACTTCCTACTTGGATTAATTATCCCTCAACATCTGTTTACTCATAGTTGGTTGAATTTTTGGCAAAATTTGACCTTTTTATAACCAATGGCTGGTGCACGTATTAGAACGCAATGTTTCTGGTATTTTTTGTTTATTAAAATGATTTGTAACATTTCAAATCTTTGTAACTTCCTACTTGGATTAATTATCACTCAACATCTGTTTACTCATAGTTGGTTGAATTTTTGGCAAAATTTGACCTTTTTATAACCAATGGCTGGTGCACGTATTAGAACGCAATGTTTCTGGTATTTTTTGTTTATTAAAATGATTTGTAACATTTCAAATCTTTGTAACTTCCTACTTGGATTAATTATCCCTCAACATCTGTTTACTCATAGTTGGTTGAATTTTTGGCAAAATTTGACCTTTTTATAACCAATGGCTGGTGCACGTATTGCTTAAACCTCACATTAAAGAATCTTATATTGGATTAAAGGCTATAGAAGATACGCTGACACAATAAAGAACATTAGTGTTATTTCTCGGAGCTTTCATAAGAAGAAAAATCTATACTGTTTCTACATTACAACTATAGTTACTAAATTACTTGTGACTTGTAAATTACCAGCGATTTGAAGCGAAATTAGAATTGAGAGGCGATTATTACCATGGGGTATTTTCAAAACTTCAAAGTCAGAAGTTTAGAGAGACAATATATCCACGAGTCTCCACTTGTAATGACGCCAATCAGGATGCCATTACAATAGTTCCAGAACAGTTACAAAAAATAAAGAGCAAATTATAATGAACTACGAGACAAGGGCAAAAGAAGGTCACAGCAAAATCTACTTTACGGGAATTTATTTATAATTTTAGGAGGTTTTTAGTGACGTTCTACAAAGTTCATAAACAATTTTGCTTCCAACAGATGATGCTTTTGTGTATGCGGCTTTGAAAGAATGTTATCTGCAAAAAATCTTAGTTTCGGGTTTGAAATTCTAAAATACATGGGAAAACGAAGAATCATTGCACACGGAGCATAAGAAAATGATGCATTAGGAAGACTGAGATTCTAATAATTTTTAATGCGTTCATTACTTAAAGACCATCGTTCAACAAAGGTGCAAAGTCAGGGGACTAGGGAGATTGAGTCTCCTTTGAAAAATATGGGGATCCCCCCTGGGAACTGCTAATGACTGATCTTAATCTATCATACTTCGCTTCTGTCAGGTTTGATAAATCAGCATTAAAATATAAATTAATTTCAAGTAAAACTGAGTTTAAAGGGCTTGTTTACTTTTATTGAGGTGTATCGCTTGTTTATTTTTAAAAATGAGGTAATTCTTTATTTTCATCGTTCAACGTAAGTAGGTCAAAATTAAATATGCTTTACACTTCCTCATTTGCTTCAAACACGACTTTTCTTGAATACACCAATGGAACCATATTTTCTTTGTGTATAATGAATGCAATGACCTGGTTGAAAATAGAAAGTAAGATGTTTTTTTGTTGTAAATAAAGTTATGTGTGAAGAGGTATGAAGAGACAACGGGTTACTTTTGTTATAAATTCTCAGAATTTACTTTGTATCGATGTTGATATGAACTCAGAAATTAATCATGAATTCCATAACATTTGACTTCGTAGTTTTGATAATTTAGACAATAATTTGTCACGCTGTCATTACAGGGTATTACAACATACAACAGGGAAACCCAGCAAAATACAAAAAAAATCGACAGACCTCTGGCATGAAGACAGAATTTATCAGTGTTATCCTTTTTGTGACGTCGAGGTTCCTAAATTTTCCCACTTGGACGCTGTGACGGTATAAATCTTGCGACAATACTTCAGCCTAGAAAAAACTCTTCGGACTATTTATTGTGCTTATGCAACAAAAAAATGATTATCCTGAATTTTTGGTTCCGTATGAACGAATTAATAACATCGAGACAATTCGCGAGATATTCAACACCTGAATCTTTTATTGTTGAAATGTACAGCTTTGAAAAACCTCACTTTCCACCAACCTTGGGTTGGTGTTTTCTTGCTCTTGTCCAATGGCGACAGATTTTAGCCAAGATTCAACAGCGTTTAAAACAAGATTCAACAGCGTTTATCACTAATAGCACCGTAAACCAATTTGAACTGAAAGTAGGAAGGTTAATGTAGCTAGCAAATATGGGGTTTTTCTCTGATAAAATATTTATGAATATAGAAATTTAAAAAAGCCAGCTCCTGAACCTTACCGTTTCATCGTTGAGCATCCAGAGACGACGGCCAATAGTACGTAAATCACTGAACTTGCCTTTACAGAAAAGTCTCATTACTGCCGAATAAACAGTACCTTTGGAAATGGCATTCACGAATTTCTAAAATAATTGGAAAGTATATTATTCATTATTTTTATAAGGATCACTGGTTCTTCAAAACGGTACATATCAAATGATTTTATAAAATATACGTGATTATATCATGTGAAACTAGAGCGACTATGAAGACGTTGACAGCCAACAAATCTGAGTCTTACCAAACTTGGCACAATTGTTGCACACGAAATAGCATAATATTACTACCGATGGAAAAAAGGCCAAAATACAGACCCTAATGTCTCCTTTCTTTTCCAACAAAATTTGCTTTAATCGGAACGCATTTCTAAAACAGGATAAGCTGTAAAAAATAATAACAGTATAAAATGAGACTGAGGAGGTAATTGACAATCCAATGCAGAGGGTGCATGTAGGTCTAAGATCAAAGCTAGCATAATATAAATTAAAATAGCATTAGTAAAAAATGGAAGGTATCTAAATATCTTGTATTCGATGTTACCAAAGTGAAACAGACCCATTAAATAGGCATATTCGCAGTATTTTGAGCAATATCCATCCATGAAGATTTAGTCTCAAAAAACAGAGGCAAAGAGCAAAACAAAATAATATATATGTCAAGCCAATGATTTTACACTTAAGTATTTTTATTATCCATGATCAAGCCGTGAGATATTAATTAAAAAACCTGGTCAAATTTTCTTGTTTGTAGTGACAAAAACATCTCCACTTGGTGGTATCAGCGGTATCAAGGTTTGACACTACAGCACAGCGAGTGTGAAACGTCCTGAGGCATAATTCGCAGCGCACTTCAGATGTCTCTTCATCCACATCATCAAAGGCCTTGATGCAAAATGATCCTAAACCGCAGTTGTCGGAAAAACAATTTGCCTCATCCCTTTCAGGAACCACCAAAGGAACAATGTGGTTAACTGATCTTCCAACTGTTGTTGGAACCCACAGTAAGAAGACATCACCACAATCATCTCCTTGATAAATAATCCGCCTTAGTTCACTTTGAGGTGAGAAGGAATGAACATTTACGTCAAAGGCACCAGCAATCAAGAACAAGTGAAGCAAGGCTGTAATGAAACAAGTAATACATTCTGAAAATACAGTTAAAATTAGTCAACATCATTCATGTACACACCTCTTTATTGCAGTTGACAAAATATCCACCACTGTAATAAAATCAGGGACACCAGTGATTAATAAAATCAGCCACACCAGGAATTACAAGTAAAATAAGTTCAATCGGCATTGGCTATCATACTGAAGACATATATAATTGTGAACAATTTTTTGGCGGTACAGAACTTGAAAATGGCTTTGAAAAAAGCAAACATTTTATAACATATTGGCTAAAAGCTTTTTCGTCTGACACTCCTCAGAGCATAAAACGGCATGAGCAATTTCATTGTCAGTAAAATTTCTGGATCTGTTACGTGCTGCTATTATTCCTCCAAGAAAAAGTAATGTAAAATACACCAAGCAATTTCACGAATGAGGAATCGCTTAATTGCAAATAAGAAGCAGTAACATTATTCTCTCTCTTACTTGCATATCTATACTTGTCAGCAGTGCGAAGGGTCTCCTCTCTTACACATTTCAGGAGCCTCTCATTTTCATCCTCAATGCGCGCGAATTTGTCGGCAATATCATCGGTTGTAATTATGTAGCGCAACAGGCTGACATCAATTTGTAAATCCAAAAGCTGCAGAAGGCAAGAACCGGTGTAAATCAGACATGCTAAAGAAGAGCAGAACTTCTGTCTGGATCTGATACACGGTTAAGGTGGTGTTAACTCTGGCATCAATGCAGTTAGAATTTCCTAACAATAGCTGGCAGGAAAACTGACGGATGATTGTAATGCACGACGACAACAACACTTACCTTTTGCATAACCTCTTGCTCATGCAGCAAACCATATCGCAAAGCAGAGAGCTTAATCCAACACCAATTATTCTCATCACCGAATAATGCTGTTGAGACAGATCGATACAAGCAGGTACCATCTGCTTTAACCTTGATTGGTTCCCTTCCAGTTTCAAGAAGTTGCGGTGGGACATAATTGCGATACCTTCAGAACATAATTAGAAAAAGTTGACAAGAATGACACCATTAACAAAGCATAAAAGTACCCAAAACTAACAATTTGCTTGTTGCAATTGTCTAGGGCGATCCAAAAACAGCAGATCCGTACACATCCACTATATCCTAAAAAACCTCGAGGACTAGCTCCTTAACAATTTCTCCAGTCAAGCAAAACAAAGCGTCAAAAAACTATCCTGAAGACAACCCTTTAAAACCAGTGAAATAGTTAGAAAATGAACTAACATAGTCTGTCAACAAGTTGCTTTTGTGATGGTGAGAAGATTGATATACAAATATATCTGAGAGATGTACTACGAATTAGGTCTTAAAAACAGGACTTCTCTCTCCTCGGTATGTATATTTGAAGTTTTTAACAATAGTTACCATTGTTCTATTTGCTTGCGACTGACATGCGATTCGATTGGCTTAGCATGCTCTGTAGGTAGAAGTCGTACATACTCGCGCAGTAGCAACTTCGAACACCCCTTGAATGTCTCGAGAAAATCTTCACAATTTTCTGGACTCCAACTGTAATTCTGAAAGAGAGTAAATAAAGGATCAAGATTACCATGTTCGCTAAGCAGACGCAAGCACAAAAGCTCCAGAAATTGTGTAAAATACACTACATTTTTGCACCCCGAGTTATCAAACAAAAATAAAATGAACAAAAATTAAAACAAAAATATTTCATTTTACTTTGGCTTTTAAATGAAGGATAACGGATCTACAAAAAAGGGACGCATTGAAATTTAATAAGAAAGTATCACACCTTAACCGCTTCTTTGTAAAATTGCAAGGATGCTTTTTCCCTTATTGATAACCTTGTTTTGTCTTCCCTTTTCCTAGTTCGCCCCAATTCTTCCGACGCAGCACTGATATCTTCGTTGTGCTCTTGGCATGCTTCACCATCACGTAAATGTCTCTCCTGTTCTTCCACTCCGCTGGCTGCTTCATCGGACTTTGTCTGTTCCTCTGCTACCTCTTCATCCATTCTCTCCTCTTCATCCATTTCCTCGTCACTCTCGTTAAATGTTGTGGTGTCTTCCTCTCTCGCACCCATCTCGTCATCACAGTCTTCCGTGGCTGAAACTTCGCTTTTCCTGACATAGGAGAATAATGATTCCAGGATAACATCTAAAATTGCCACAATCGGTCTCTTAGTTTCTCTGGAACCAGAATTTGGGGACACGAATGGAACGTGTTCTGGCCACCAAACTGGTTTGTACTTCTCCTGCCACATGTGTTTTTTCATTTCACCTTTATAAATACAAAAAAATATGCCCACATACACAAAAATTTGGTACATTTGGTACATGGGTACATTTGGAATGATTCAATTTGAAATAGAAATTGATTGGCGTACTTATGTTTTGCTAAAAAAATAGTAAAAAACATTTTCACAAGCATACACATGAAGTATTTATGATTAAAGTCTTCAAAAGTTCAGTACAATGAATGAATTTGAGCACTTCTACTTCTACCAAAATTATTATTTTTTATAAACAGTCTGGCTTTTAAAGAGACCTATCATCTTCCCAGAAAATGCGAAAACAGTATAAAGGGATAATGACCATTCTTTAGCAAAATAAAAAAAATTAAAAATAAACATTATACTTACAATTTCCAAGAACTGCCTGGGTAATCAATTTTCTCTTATCATTTATTGCAAATTCATTTTGGAGTGACTGGAGGCTATTTTTTTCAATAGTCTCAACGACGAATTGATTGATTACTAAAAGCATAAAATAATTGTCATAAAAAACAATCAATACAGTGCTAGGTCTGATTTAAAGTTTCACTTCCAGAAAACCTCAGAAAAGTTACAATAATGACATAGAAACAGGTACAAAATAAGGCAGGCCTGACCATTCGATGATAGCCATAGCTCTCGCTCCCCTCCAGGCTCTCCTCAAATGCTGGAGGGGAGCTACAAATTCCTCTCCTGAATTATTCTAAAAAGTACATTGCTCTTCTTGAAATTAATTTTTCCTTTGTTTCTATTATTTTCCTATCTACAAATAGCTCACCTGGAATTACTAAGAGAGCTGCTTACTGCTTCCCTATTAAAACTCTTATGGCCAGGCCTCTTGAGGCAAATTCTTTCATTAACATATATTACAAATACTTACTTCAAACAATTCAACTGACAAACTTAAGTCAAAAAGATCTCTTAAAATCTAATGTAGTACAAAAAGTATACTGTTTCAAAGAAGAATGCTTATTTATGCAGCACTGTTTGTTGGAATCATGAATTAAGATAAACTTTCTGATAAAAATCCAGGTAAGTTGCAATGCAAATAACTTACCTTGTTTCTGTTTTTTACTTTTTCTATTAATCTGTTGGAAAGAGTTTCTTTTCATCACATTAAGAGCCACTCTTTGAAATTCCGTTTTCACGGTCTGATTCTGTGCAAATCCTGCAAAAGCAGGATCTCCTAAAAAGGTAATATGGTGCACATTATGTTATATATGAGAAGAATCACTGTTTATTAAAGCATGAATGACATCAAACAACATTTACCTAAATGCATAACATGAAGCTTCCCATCTTTATCTTTATGGAAGGTCAACAAAACAGCAGGAAGACCAGTTGTTTTCAACCATTTTTCAAGCTACAAAAAAGAATATGGATTTATGAATCCTGTGCACATGTTTTTTTTAAAATGAACAAATTATCTAGGAAAAAATACAAATTAATATTATAAGGATTACAAATATTGTCATTTAAATTGACAATAAAGATTTATGTGCTTGTTGTTAATGAAAAATCTGAGAAGTAGTTTCTCACCTTTCTTTGAATGCTTTTACAGTAGCGTTTGTCTGCTTGCTTCCGTTCAGCTGCACTTTTGATAAATGCATTTCTGCCAGGACCACGAATTTTCTAAGAGAATATTTTATTCAGTGCAAATTACTATCAAATCAGAATTTTCATTTACATGAATCACCAATGAATGACTAAACATATCAAATTTAGTTATAGTAGAACTTATTTATTGTACAACCAAACTTAGCCTTGTACAGTTTTGTGAGTGCAACTACTGGTCCCAAAGAAACTTCCATTAAAAGCATTCTCAATTTGAAAAAGGTTTCATGGACAAAGCCATCTGTGAACAAAGAAATTTCTGTGGAAACATCTGTGGACTTGGCTCAAGACAATGAAATTTCTGAAACTTGATGGCTTATCCAGCAACTTTGCTGAAATATTGTGAAACTCAGTAACATACAAGGGTTTGTTACTATCAGAAAAAATAATAAGCCTGTAAGGATTGAAATCTCATATATATTTACAAACTGGAGGGCTGGTCCCAGTTGAATGAGCCTTTAAACCTGTGTGTTATCAATACCAAGCAACTTGTTTAATTCAGCCAAAATGCATACAGTAAATTCTTTCCTATCAAGATACAATTGCCACAATTTCTTCTTGTATTTTACCACACATTATGACACATCAATGTTCAACACATTGATTTACATCTGCTGTTTATTATACTCTCATTTACTCTCAATTGAAATAGGTTGACACTTAATTGCAAAAAAGGATTTCAGTTTTTAACATCTAGGCTCTTGACCCTAATCACCCGAATTTAACAAATTATTTCTTTCATATGGGGAAATGGTTCTCATCTTTCTCCTGGACTTAACATTCGTCATGCCTAAATCCCTAATAGTGCATTAGGTTTACTCTGATTCATTGTAAGGCTCATCCAAAAAACCACACTCTCCAAACTGTATACTTGGGACTTAAAAGAAATATCTGAAAAACCTTTCTCTTCTTTTGAGGTTTTCCAAAATGGATCATAATCGGTAATTTCCAGGTTTGTTTTCATCATATGAAGAGGTTTCCAAAACGTATAGGCAGATGGGATGAAATAACAATGATAAATATCTTAGTCTGTCTGATGAGTGCACAAGCATGAAACTCAGAGAAACAGTGAAAATGTACCATTTTCAGCCTAATTTGGGCTATATTTAAAAAAATTACGTGGGTTTTTCCCATTAAGGCCTAAAAGGGGGTCCAGTTGGTTTGAGGGTCTTCCCAAATTGCTACCAAATGGCCCATTTTTGGTAAGAACTCAACTGCTCAATTGCCATTTATTATAGATAATGAACAAGATTTTATTTTTCCGGAAACAACAATACCAGTCAGTTGTGAAGAAATTTGTCAAAAAGGACCAGGGGGGAGCACAAAGAAATGGATGCTACCAATGACATAATAATTTCATGCTACCATTTGTTTTTATGCTACCATTTGAGGGTTACTGTCAACAAATACTACCATTTGAGGGTAATTTTTTTAAATTTTAGCGTTCGCTCTCTTTGACCCTGACTGGGGCCCCCTGTTAGGCCATAATTGGAGTACCCCTACCTCCAGTTTGGAGTGCACAGTTTACAAAGGATGCAAATCTTGAAGAAAATATTCTTGATTTGAATGTTCAAATAGCTCAGGCTGATTTTCATTACATAAAATGAATTTCAAAGATATAAAAAAATCATACATACTCTGCTGCTAGTATTCCTAATTTCAGGCTCCATTTCTGTAGTCGCCATGATTTTCGATTTCCCGCCCAGTGTTCCCGCGCCTCCATATACTGTTACCTCATTTCAGGTTACTTATTCTTCTTAAACGAGGTTATGGTTGGTTGGTGGATTGGCAAATTCAGATGTGTTTCATAGCTCCTGATTTCAAAGCAATACAGAACGCCGGCTACATATCCAGCGAGGATTTACCAGGGGGCCGTTGCCCACCTTATTCAGGCTCTGGCTTCCCTGTCGCGCAATTGTCCTTTGCATTTCCATTTACCGACTGAAGATCGACTTTGTGCGGCTAATATTCTTCTAAAGTGCCTCCAGAGCGGTTTAGCGATTGCTTGATAATTTGATTAAATCGAGAATCATCCGCTTTGCAGAAAACTACGAGACTAGTAAGCCCCTTAATTGTAAAGATTTGGTATTCATTAGGAAATGCATGCGATAAGTTTTTTGTTTGGAACTGTCCAAACATCAATTCCCGCCAAAATCTGCTTATTCTTATGCACAAAGTTTTTCATTTCCAACATAGGCTTGCTGTAATCTCCTTCAAGAAATTAGGCCAGATCCGTCTAATAAACGAATTACCTTTCATTGGATACGTGTCAGTTAGAACGTGACACGATATTTGGGTTTGACTGTCCACCCAGTAGCGCATCTAGAAATGCACTTCGGGCGTACGTTTTACATTACTGTTACGTGATCAATCTTAAACGGAATCGATGGTGCTTTAACTAATGGTAAGAAATCAATCCCCTTAGCTCAAAATGATAAAAAATCATTCCGTTGGTATTGAGGAATAACGAACGATAAGAGAGTGTTTAGGTGTTTACAGATGCAAAATACTCTTCGGCTAATTTTCTACAAGACTACAAAACATTTCCTGACAATCCACAAAACACTCTTATAAGAACCAGTAAATTTAAGTTCAGGCTGACTGTTCTTAATTTTTTCGAAAATCTGAGGCTGGATTGTTCTTAATTTGTTCCTAAATTAAGAGGGTGTAAGCAGTGCTATTGCTAGCTTTTTCGCTCTAAGGATGTGTTCAGGCCTCATTTGCCAACAAAGTGAGTGAGACAGCCTTAATTTGCTGACAAATTTGAATATTCACCGAAAAAGCATCCACACCGCTAAAAATCCTCGATTTTGAGAAAAAACGTTGTTCAAAACTGCATTTTGCAGAAGCTCAGCCTCAGCTTGTTCTTAATTTGTTCTTTTGACCAGTTTGGAGGCTCGTGTTCTTATAAAATTTTTCTTATAAAAAAAGAGAGTGTGTTTTACGAAATGGTTGTCGATTACTTATTGGCGGGATTGTATAAATCTTCCGAGGTTTTTGGGGTATGGAAACTTGAACTCGAGGGTTTATGCCTCTTTCCAAACACATTACAAGATTTTTAGATTAAGGTTTTTCTAGATTAAGGAATAAGGCGTACGAGGCCCTAATGGAGTGTTGTGCTCCTCGCTTGAACCCATTTCCACCTTAGATAAGAACAGTGTACAAAGTATCAAGAGCATACAGTTTTAAGCTCAGAGTCACAGTTCCAGGTGCTCGTTACAACTAACGCAACACAAGATAAATCAAGTAAAATTATTCTCATTTTCAAATACATTTGCAATAGCATTTGTGAGAATGAGATTATTTCGTTGACAACAAGAAACAAAACATTATCAAAGAGTACGGTTGCAATTATCAAGCGGTTTGGTCACAAAAATTTTATAAAGCAGGCCGAACAACCTCAGCTGATTTGGTTTGATTGTACTAAAAATTGTCATTGTGTAAAGATAACCAACGCACCAGGACAGAAATTAAAGCTTCGAAGAAAGCTGCTAGTGGATTTGACAGTGGCGTTGCAATCGATGCAGTTGTACGCATATCAGTGTATTTAAGGACAAAATGGTTTGCCAGAACAAGCAATGAGAGCAGAGCATATGATCGAAAGCAACTGCTAGCTGTAGACAAAGTTGTGAGATAACAGAGAACGCCTACAGCAGAAAGCAATGATCTGTAGATAATTTCTGGCGTGAAAATTGGTGTTACAACATTGAGCGAATGAAAGATTAAGTAAAAATTGTGAGGCTGAGAAAATGGATTTTTTCTAATGCTCCGATTGTTTGAAGAGGGTCTGATTCTGCAACGATGAAGTCATAAAAATCTATATAGTGATCATCATTATTTATCCGGCTAACGTACCATCTATGTGAGGCTGTTTTCTACATGGCACGCCCGTTTCTATTGGATTAGAGCGTCACCCTCAACAGTATGACATTCAACTGGTGTCGCTTAAAGTTAGACGATACTGGCGGTGAGCAGGGCAAATAGTTGCTAAAGCAAGTAAAGATCTATCGAATTCAACATTTCTACGACGTTAAGCTTTTATCATTGACAAGTCAACAATATCTGAGGTAAGAGTATCTGGATAAGCATTCTTTCTGTAACATGTTGGTAAAAAAATGCAGAAGCAATAGCAGCCAATTTGATAGGTGCAGCACTTCCGAAATGAGAATAGAGGGACATCTTAAACTTAATAATACCTTTTTTTAATGTTAGTTTTACCATATTCAAGACACTAAAATACACTGACATGAAGCAATTCAGGAGAGGTTGCACTATGAAGTTTATCGACTGCAAGCATTTATTTTCAAGGTACTGATTTCTGATGAACATCTTAAAGTGATTCGCATTTTATGATGTCTTGAGTTCATTTTGAAGCAAATTCGAAATCTTTCGACCTAGAAAGCTAAATAGCCTTTATACCTCAATTTTTAGTTTTGACCTTAGGAAAAAAGAATCATTTTTCGAAGATTATAGCTAGTGGATAGTGAGAGGAAGTAGTTTTTCATAAAACCTGGGTTCAAGTTGTGTAAAATTTTGTCAATTTGAAGTTTCAACATCGTACTAAAGTAGAGCCAGCGTTTGTTAGGAGATTGATGAAGAATAATCTGTGTGCGCTGAGAATAGGGCCCTTCATTGAATTTTACAATTTCTTTTGGATTGCATTCCTGCAGAACAACCAGATAGAAGGGCATCAATTTAAGTGACAAAGGCATGACTGAGTTGAAAATAACTGGAATCTACCGTGTAGTCATAAATCCTAGGAATCGCAAATATCACTCTCCAGATACACTGGAACAATCTGGTTCCCGTTCGATATCCGCTAAACGTTCTCCTAAGATCTGGTAACACTAGATAGTGAAAGAGATTGCTGTATCAATCTAGGATTCCTTCTTCTTACTATGAAATAAACGCTACCTATCACTGGAGCTCAAGAGACGTACAGTTCTGAAAAGAAATATTCAAGTATGAAGTGTGTTTCATACACAGTTGTCCATAATGCACTGATGTTAAAAAATAATGTGGGGAAGAAATTGCTTTTTGTTAAAAAACAAAATAAACTTCAAGAAATTAGTAAATCTCGAAGTTGAATCCAATCAATGTCCGCAATTGAATCTATAATTCCAAGAGGTATTACTTGGATAAAGCAAATGTGCCATGGTACAATACAAATCTGTTATGTTCTTTCACGAAATGGCCAATTTGCAGAAAATTTGAAACTGTTTGTATAGCTAGATTTGGTATTGATTTGTTTTACGTATGTGTGGGAAGCACTTTGCAGTAAAAATTAACTGTAGATGCGTGGATAACAAGAACTAAAAGGTAATACAAGCCCTGTCCAGGTTTAGAGGGGCAATTACCCTCCAGCCATTGTAAAAGCTTTTTGTTCTAGACAATAAACGATTTTAGACATTTCGCCATTCCCATTATTCATCTAGTTGCAAATTTGGTCCCTCGTTTCAATTGAACAGAGCAGGAAGTCACTTTTTTGTCCTTTTTGCTCATTTGGCACATGCCCCCGTCCCCTTCCCAGAATTTTATCGTCGGTCCAGCATTTGAAGTCACGTATTATGATTAGAAAATCAAGGTTAAGATCTAAAGAGATGAGAACTTTCGAAGGACTTGGCAAAGATGTTGTTGAACATCAATAAACAGAATAAATTCAATGCATCAGAAAAGTTCAACATCATTTAGTTAATATAAAGTCGGTTTTTGTAGTCGAATCTGAATTAAAAAACGCATAACAGTCTTCTTAATAGACAGTATACGACTTAGGCTGCATTCCAAAAATGCAAAGTCAAACGTGGCGGCACCAAATGAAATGGTGTCTGGAGCGTCTACCTGATGTTTGGATTAAATGTCTAAATCTGGTTATTGCCGGTGCCTTGGGTTACAAGCCAAAGGCGTCAAGCCTGCTACTAAAGCAATCAAAATGGGATTTTAAGCTTGGTAAAACCAATACATCTTGTTTACACTATTCCATTTACCATTTAATCTTTTTTTTGTTGTAAAACCACTGACCTGGACTTTAATTTTTACTAGGTTGTGTTTTTCCAAAGTTGGTAGAAAGGACAATGTATTGGCGGCAGCCTACTCGATACAGACAGTGCCATGGAACACAAGCATGAAAATAGAACAGAGATCAAATATTTGAAAAACGCACACGAAGGCAATACGAGTTTATATTCCAGTCATAATACAGATATCAGAACATTGAACATAAATCTTTGGTTCTAGGACAGTAGCAATTGTTGGCTAAGTAAAAAATTCGAACGCCAACTACAGAATTTATGAGTGACAATTTTCAGGAAAAACCAGCCAACCCAATTGCTATTGAATATTAAAATGGAGATGTTGAGTAACTCGTCAAATGGGACGACACAAAAAAACCTTGCATCTGTGCAACGTTCTACCAATGTTTACTACGGATTGAATTTATATGACTATATTTTGATTGCTATAGCTGTTTGTATAGTAATCATGAACAGTTATGTTGTTTCAGTGTTTCTTCGTAAAAAAAACTTGCGAAGGAATTCAAGCCTGCTCTTACTCAGCCTGGCATTGGCAGATCTTTTTACAGGACTGGTCACTGTTCCTCTTATAATAGCAGGGACTGTATTAAGACAAATCGACTTCAATCGGTTTATAATTGTGTTTCTGTTAGGCGACGTAGCAACTGTATTATCCGCATCCCTCACTATTCTAAGTTTATGCGCTATAACAATGGACCGTTACGCGCGCCTTTGCTTTCCAGTGCGACATTTCGTGTTACTCCAACGTCAACGAGTCATAACTGTATTTTGTATGATTTGGGTCGTGGCCATTTCTTATTCTCTGATTCCATTTGCCTGGCTTCACATGATTCTGCAAGACAACCCATCAGAAGAAACATACGAAGCAGTTATATCACATGATACAAGATACGCAACTGCTGGAGCCATCATCTTCATAGTGCCAGTGTTGGGCCTAACTGCTGCGTTTACGCATATGTTCTACGCAATTCAAAAGCTCGGTAGCAACGAGCGCAGACGATCAATTAGGCAATATGAAGAGTCATTGCGGCGCAAAAGGGAGCGGAAAGCAGTTATTATATTTGTACTTATGTTTGCGGCATTTGTCATCTGCTGGGCACCATGGATCATACTTAGGCCCTTTAGTGATGACGTCTTCTCCAAAATCCCGGTTCACTTCCTAAATGTGGCTATGCTGATTCGGTTTCTTACATCTATATTCAATCCACTTATGTACACGCTTCAAGAAGCTGAGTTTTCTCGGGCATTTATGTTAGACAAGAACATATTGGTGGCCTTTTTTCGATGTCAGTCTTATAATAGTAGAAGGGGGACTTTCTCAGGGGAAACGGATAGTTTTTACAAGAGATCGTTCCTAAAGTCGAGTGGAAAAGGTAGTTCGATACAAAAGGATGAAAGCCACCATGAACCTGCGAATATTGTGTACTCACCCGTCGTTCACAATGGACATTTGCATCCAGGCGATTTGCAACGTGAAAATATAAAGCTTCAGTCACTGAAACAAAGAGAAGTAGAGAACGATCAAAACCTTCTCGACTTTCCATACGAAGGCACAAAGCTTTTACCGCAGTTAGTGCTGCGTGAACCAAGCCTGGTGAACATATCTGCTGTAAATGACCCATCTGGAGAAGAAAATTCAATAAATGCTGATGAAGTCAGCGGTACAACTGACAGATTCAAAGCCCAGATTGAGTTACCAAAAAAACTTATGACTCAAACAAGCATATACGATAACGTAGAAAACATCTCGAAATGTGATGCCAAAACTGAATCAGTAATGTTCAAAGCATCGGAGGACATTCTCGCGTTCAAAGACTGGGGCAATAATGAAGCATTTACTGATGAAACCGAGAAAATGCTACAAGACGGTTGGGGCTTTGGCAGTGGGGACTGCACGACAACGCATAAACCGGCACTAGATGCCCATGTGGAGAATATTAAAAATGACAGGACGCAAAAAACTGCTGAGCTACTGAAGATATCATTCATAGGAAAATTATTTGACGCTAACAATTTGCAATCTCAGGTGACACGAGCATAGAACGAAGGAGACAAAGGTAGCAATTATAAAATGTTTGTAAGATTTTGCTTTTGTTAGAAAATACTCTTCAGGTTCTTCGTGTAGGAGTAAACTGGCATAAATCACTTTATGTTCATTAGTGACGATAGAAAAATCTTTTCTCGGGTATGAGTAATTAATGACGTTCATATGAATTTATATGCTGTTTCAACAATGTTGGAAGGAAGTGCTAATAAGCTACAAGGGGCGATCGTACATTAATGCTTCTTAAAAAGTATTTGTATTACAATTACACCATACTGTTGGATTTTACAGAAATATAGAAAAAACAGTCCAGAAAAGACATCAAATTGGCAAATGAGTTTTTACCTGTGAACCGTCCTAACTTAATGGTCAATACTTTGATGCCCACCTTAATTGATTGATACCTGTATGAAGGAAACAAGTCATCAAACGTTTGATCGTTTTCAAATGCTTAACAAGTCTTTAACTTGATCAGTTATGAAGCCCTTTCAAAAATCAGTTATAAGTGTCCTGATTAATTGTGATCTACTTTTAGATTGTTTTGCTTATGATGCATTAAACATTGTAGAATCCCTAAGCAAATTATAGAGTTGGAATAATAATCAATCGTATAATCTACAAAAATTGTCATCGAACTACAACAATTGCTTACCGTAGTTTTATACAAAAGTGCTTCTGAAGATACAACATCCATTTTTTGTATTTATCTTTTGAGCATGTGGCCGTTTTGTAGAATATATCTACTGATTTGATAACAAATAAATAAATGTAAATAAAGTAAGATAGGGTTGAAATTCCAGTTTCTCCAAAATGAAATTGAACCAGCTAAACCTCCTTTTCCATTTCGCCTAATAATAGACCAAAATATTTTACGAAAGTCAAATTTAATGCTAAAAACTTTTAACGATCACCAAGCACCAATTACTATCCCCTTGGCCCTGTCTGGGAATAGAACAGAGACACATCTATATATATTTAGGGATGCACTCAAAGAGATCCATCGTTAATAAAAGTCTGTTCAAGGAATAATACCGTAAAAGCTCTATTAAGTCTCCCTCTCTATCAAGCAAAAACTTTAAATAAGCCCCCTCTATATTGAGCCCCCCTCTCTATTAAGCCCCCCATTTTAACCTTTGATGTCAAACATAGAAAACATGTGCATTTAGTGGGTCTCTTGAAGGGTGTGACGATAATAAGATCGTGTGCATTAAATACGGCCTATGTAAAGACTAACTTGTGTGACATAGTAGTCAGTTGAATTTATTTTGAATATGTCCAAGGGTTGGTTATCAATTTATCCTGGTGATGTTGATGAAGATGAGGACCTTATAATAGATTGATTAAACTTTCGAAGCTGCTAGCGAAGTTTTCTGAGAACATTTGTATGACGTTTTTATAAAAAAATAGACAAGGGAATTTTTGAAACATTACTTACTTCAAGTTTTTAATTAGCCCCCTCTCTAATAAACCCCCCTCTAGGACTGACAAAATAAATAAGCCCCCAGAGGGCTTAATAGAGATTTTACGGTACCTTCGAAACGCAAAAAATCATATTGATCCTTTTTTTAAAAAGAGAAGAATTGTTTTTATGAAGATAATCAACTTGTTCTTATCAAGTAAAGGCACCCTTGAAATCTGTTTTTTATCACGTACGTGGCGAAATTACATACAGGCGCTGATCTAATTTCTTGCAATTTTTTTTAAGGCAGTTGGCGATAAAAAAGTTTTTTTGCCCCTAAGTGAAAGCCTTTGCTCTTTTGCAAACGTCCACTCACATTGATTTAAATAACTTTTTTGAAGAAAATTGGGTATGAAATAGATGGCTTCAAAAAGGGTGCAGTACATGTGGAAGCTACATCGCAAAGCTTGAGGGGTGTTTCACTCTTTCATAAAAGCGTACGAGAGTTTATAGAGCAAAAGGTTTTTTAGGGATATTCAGGATTTTTCTCAAAAACAGAACGATTATACTCGTACATATGATATGCCCCTCGTGAAAGCCTACCTTAAAACAGCGAGAAAAATCATGAATGCAAAAAACGCTGGAAAGCTATCTTCTTCCATTTCACAAAATCTATTCAGAATCAACTACAGTAATGAAATTATGGTTGATTTTCAAAAGCAAAGTCACGAGTCTTCATGGTGTTAGACGCTTTGGGTCTCGCGGGAACATCGATGTCTTGCGAATGTTTCCCAGGCCAAGATAGAGCATGAGAACTCTCTCCAAACCTTCAAAGAAATTAAATCACATATGAATAGCTAGTAACAATTTCCTGTCAGAAAAAAGAAGCAGAGGGCAATATCGAAAAAAACGAAAGTTAAATACAAAGTGATTTTCTTAAAGCCACTTTCGCCACTGGTATGTTTGGTGATAGCTGTATTCTACACGAGGAGGAATGGGCTGTATTTTGTATCTTCATGCAGTACGATATTACGTCTGTTTTGAAATTACAGTCGCAAAGCATGTCGGTTGCACAAGAGCCTTTAATAATACCCCAGTGTCTACAAACTAATATAAAACTACTTGACGTATAAAACTAATTGCATTGATGTCTTACTGAATTGGAAGTTAAATTTAAGGCTATTATCAAACTTAATGTTACCTTGCGGTTGACTAAATTGGACTGGAGTCTAATCAAATTATCGTTAAAATAACTTAGCAATGGCGTGTAGGAAGCAATTAAACTTATATGTCTTTGAAATAAATAATTTCCTCAGCTGGGGCTAGGTTAGACATATTAGTCGTATTAAAATTATATCCAGTGGGTAAGACACTGAAGGGAAACTGTCTTGTTAGCTAAATCGATTGTCAGCTACACAAGTAATTTAATAAAAGAGGAATATACCGAAAAACATATAAAAGAAGCATTAGTGTAAACAGAGTGCCGTTTATCAGGGCCGCATTTACGTCTGTTGGGGCCATGGGTCCAAAGTTGCACTTGGCTAAACATAATCAAACATAAGCAACCAACTATAAGACACGAATAAACTTGTATCCATTTCGCATTTCAGTACATTTCAGTGCAAACTTTTCGATGATTTTATTGGGGTTTAAAACTCCCAGGACATCATAATCTGCTGCCACTAAACATAAGGAAACAACGAGCTACTGTGGCATTGTGGACCTTAGTTCACACTCTTTTTATTTACCCTTTTGCAGCATGATGAAACATTTTTCACCGGAGAAACCTCTGTATGACAAATTGAGCAACAAACTAAGTGCAGTCATTGTATTGGGGAAAGCTCCAACCAGGACAAGCGAAAGTTTCAAAAGCCCTGGGGTAAAAACAAAATATGAGGCCCCCTGCGAGCGGAGCGAGCTGAAAATTCTTGTAACCACGCCCTTTATTCCATTCTTAAAATAGAATTCATTACTTTACGAGCCCCTCTAGCTTCATTCAAACACAAGATTGAAATCAAGAGCACTTTAAAGGCTTTTAAACTTCTGCACGGGGCCCCCTAAATCGAAGAACGTTAGGGGGCCCCTGGGCCCGGGCTCAGTGGGCCCATTGTTAAATGCGTCACTGCGGTTTATTCTTTAATAAAAGCGAAAATTGTGAGCAAATTTCATCTAACAATATCAACATATGGCAATAAGCAACATAAAGTGATTCGCATTAGCCACCAGCGAGCAAATACTGCTTCGCCTATTATATATGGATACTCATTGTAATGAACCACTACAAAATCTTGCATGCATATCGCGTCGTTGGATCTCAAAGGAGAATGTTTTAATGTTGTATAAATTTGGTACGAAAGAGTAGTTTTATTTTTCTAAAATGTTTGTGTTTCTTAATCTCAGAATATAACACCACCGATAAAAGAGAAAAATTAATGAATTACATTAATGACAAACATAACTGTGTCTGGTAAACCTGATACTACAACAAGTATCGTGTGTTTGATCACATTGACCACTTGGCACCTGAAATGGTGATGGATCCAAAACAGCTGCATTGAATAGAAGTTCACTTCTTATGTCTATATGGTGTTAACTTTTTATTCTCTCTTTAAGTGTATTTGACAAATATCTAATGGCGAGTGGACCACAACAGCTTCAGTTGACAGACCGAAAAGAGCCGCAGTTTAAGAATTAAAAATTTAAACGCCTTCTGTATTATTTCATTGTTTGAGAGGCTCTAAGAAGGTGAGAGCGTGAACTTTTTATCATACAGCTATAAACAATACAGCGATTAATAACATATAGACCAATAGCACCAATGCTTTACAACTCACACAAGGCTTGACACTAATCTATTAAAAAGACTGGATCGAGCTTCTATTGTGACTAGTGTATCGCCATTCGAGAAGAGGGCCCCAGAACAGCCCATACGAGGAGAGGGCCTTCTCTATCACTCATACACACAGCATTGTAGCTCTCGCATATCCATATCATTCAAGTATTGAATCGTAGCATTATTTGTTGATTCGAACTATAATTACACCGAAAGATAATGTAAGCGAGTGACAAGACAAGGACAGGACTCGAGCCCGCGATCAATGACATTTGTGCTCTATCAACTGAGCTGGCCGGCTACGTCTTCAAATCTGTACCCAAACCCAAGCCACTCACACACATTATCCCCCCCCCTCTTTACCAACAGGGGAACCATTACAACATCTGTTTCAATGAAGACAGGATCTTCCACGAGGGAGGACTTTCCACAATCCATAGATTTTTGACCTAATCATGTAGGAAAAAATCATTTCCAAGAACTTGGTACACTAAAAAATATCAAAACTTACCTATGCCGCCTCCACCATGAGGACCACAGCCGAATCTGAATGAATCAATGTACGATTTGATTTTATCCAGTTCTGAAAAAAAATTATGTATTTAAGAACCGAGCAACTTCTATTTTACAATATAACGAAGTCTAAAACCTTCCAGAAAGACAGGGATCAAGGAGGATGAGGAGGCGTGCAAGAAAGGGAATAGATCTGGCTCATTTTCCAAACCATATCACTTCCTACAAAAGAAATGGTAACTATTCATTGTTGCAGGTCTTAAGAAGAGGCCTTTGCAACGTACATGCGAAATATAGTTAAGATACCTTTGACATTTTGCAATTGCAAACAAGAGAAGACAAAAAAGGCATCAAATCCTACCTAGTCCATGATGAAGAGCTCTTTCTGTGAGAAGGTCTGGGTCGTGAATTCGTTGGGCACCAGACAAGATTTCTTCGCCGCGCATGAACATGTCATATGAGTTGCTGTACATCTAAAATTTGAAGAGAATCATACAAAAACTGGTAGTTGAGCCCACTTATCGGTGCTCGAGCCATTCTGGCACTATTAGCTTTCTTAAAAAGCGGTGACAGCATCCTGTTTCAAATTTCTCACTTTCTAAGAGCATTCCCAGGAAAAAGACAGGTAAAGCGGGGCATAATTTCCACCCTAGGGAAAAAGATTTAGTGCAGTACCAGATGGATACACAGACTCTGGTTGCTTGGTGGTGGCTTGTAGAACAAATTTCAATGAAATTTAAATCCTTTGATTAAACCTTTTTAACGGATATGAATCGATTACCACGCCACTAAGCTATGCTATTAATACAAAAATTCCTTTCTCGTCAGACAACACGTAAGTAAAATGGGATTTGAAGATTTTACTGGATTCATTTTGAATAACTTCATCCGCTGCAATTACTAAAGATATTCGTGCAGTAAATTGAAATTCAAGAATAGATTCACAAAAGCCTAGTCGACAGGTAGAAATTTCTGTACCTTGAAAAGAAGACAAACAAAACCAAAGCACTTTTCTGCCATTAAAAGCAAAATTTATTGAAGTTTATCCAATGATAAACTGGCTGAACTATTTTTAAAGTTGAAATAAACCTAGCATTGCTAGAAATCCTGACAATAGACAAAATCATTGAACTCGCACGATAATATTTCAAACCATTAAAGTTCATCAAACGTTGTTAAAATAATGCAGAATGAGGGAAATATCCACGTTGCATGTTAAAGTGATATGAAAACAGATAAAGAAGAAATATTGAGACTTATGTTCACTCATATCGTTCTAAAAACAAATTTCCACCCGCTGAGAGTGTTTCAGGGAGCAGCCTTCACAAATAACACCTGATTTTATCAAATCATTATTACAAACAAAAATGGACAGAACTTTGCAGCTACACCCTAACATCCCTACCAGTGGCGGACACTTTCGGGGGGGGGACGGGGGGGGGGCGAGGGGGGGGCGACCGGGGGCGACCGCCCCCAATACTTTAGAGGACAATGGATTTTTGTCTTAAAACAATGGGAAATGTGACGTCATCTTAATAAAACAATAGGCTTGCCCCCCCCCAATATTTGATCAAGTGTCCGCCCCTGATCCCTACTACAAGATTTGGGCAAATAGTACCAAGAAAATGTTCTAACTACACTATCAACAATGCAATTTTCATATTGTACCAGGCCTCTAGCCAAGTCTTGTATACGGCCTAAAATTATAGTGTTAAAACCAAATCTGAGCTTAAAAAAGTTGTATAATCATGTTTGGAGAAATGGCATCTATCAGTGTACTGGCGTGCATATAGAAATACAAAAACAACTTTCTTTTGAAAATACTTAACGAGTTCAAGATTTACTAGAAAGAGATGCAACGACAGAGAGATTCAAGAACTGACTCGAGGCAATCAAGATGCTTATTCGATTTATCACCGTCTAGTTCTAAAACTTATTATAGATTTAGCATAACTAATTAAAACATTTGCAATCACCATTTCAAGAAATAAATAATAATTGTTGGGGAGAAAAGAGGTTTTTTTTGACTTTCCCGCAACAGCGTGCACAAATATCTTTTAAATAGTAAAAGACGTTTGATGTTAGTCTCAAAATTGACTCAAAATATAAATATTACCTTTGAGGCTGGATCAGGCATTGTGTAGAATGGTCTTATTGCCAAAGGATATTTGTCAAGTATGTAGAAATCAGTACCATACTTGGCCTTCACCAACTTCCCAAGAAATTTCTCATTTGGAGTGCTAAAACAATACTAATTTTTGTTAATTTTATTGCCTTTTTTACAAAAAGGAATGGAAGAAAATAATTCGGGGTTTAAAAATCTCATTAATTCCCTTAAGAGTTTTGTTTTGGAGGTATTGTTGACAACAAACAACTCTTAAATCTTAAAACTTGCTTATAATGTTTATTTTGCTTTATGCTTCTAAAGATAAATTTGCATTTCATGTGAAGGTCTCTTGAATACGCAAAAATATTGAATTACAGAGACTGGGCTTCGGGATGTTCCGTCGTATAACGAAAAAGCTGCAGCTACACTTTTTATAAAATAATTCAGTAACTCTTTAACTCCAAGACATACCTCAAGTCGTCTTCATCTCCCATCTCGATACCATTTTCTCTCAACATTTGCACTGCATCTTTGAATTCAAGAATGAGGCTAAAAGGGCAAACATTGAAACTCGTTAATTTCTTTGATAAAAAAAGAGTAGCAAAAAAGCTTAAAAGCATGTTTCCTCATAACAAACTCTTTTATCGAAACTCACAGGTCAGAAGTCCCACGTAGAACCTTATTTAATGCCAGGCGGATTGAATCAGCTAGCTTATAACATAATTACTTATAAATAACAATAAAGCTAAGTTTCCCTCGATAAATTAACCATGGTTTCGTTCCAGAATAACTTGAGAATATATTTGGCACAACAAAAATTTAGGTGTTCTAATAAAATGTATACATAAGAAAAATATTCATATTTAATGAACTTTTCTAAAATACATGTGAAAAACCTGAGATTTCTTATGAAAAATATGTGTTGTTATGTTATGAAAAATATGTTATGAAAAAAATATAAATTTTTTTCCGTTCATCATTTAAATGTGTCCCGTGAAACTGATCGCAGTGATTGTGAAAGACATAAAACTTTAAGTCACATGTTTTTAGAACTGAAATTTTTTCATTGAATTTCAAATTAAAGAACTTTTTGAGATCTATTTTTAAAATGAATTTCTTTATGTATTTATACTTAATAATTACTAACGCCTAACTTGACACTCGCACAAACTTAAATGGTAGCGATTTTAAATGTTTGGTCCAACTAAACCTGCAGGTCAGACAGAATCCTGGAGCAACAATATACCTATTCTTAGATCAGTTACTGTTGCCAACGGAGCAAGCTAGCAGCCTGAAAAGCAATCCACTTTATTCTCATCACATCGTCGAGTCCCGTGTGGTCTAGTGGTTAGGATCCGGCGTTTTCACCGCCGTGGCCGGGGTTCGATTCCCCGCACGGGAGTTCATTTTTCTCCGCACTAATCAAGTTTTGACAATAATATTGTCCAATAAACCGTGAAAAGAAACCAAGAAAATTTATGATAAATTGTTATTTACCGGCTTGGCTGGGCTTGGCTGACATACTACATTTTGTGATTATTTTAAAAAAGCACGGAAAAGTGCAAACATTTTGCTTTGCCAAAGGTTTTATTTGTAGTCATTGAAACAAATACTTTCAAAATTTGGAATAATTTCAAAATCTTAAAATGGTTCCTGCTCGACCTTTTGGTCGAGCATGGTAACACGAGAAAATTAATTATTCAGCGGAAAAAAATAATGATTTTCAACTTTCGCTTGCTGTGATAGACTTTCTTGAAATGAATAAAAATTGCTTGAAATTATGAGATAGTTACCTTGGCTCTAAGAACTGGAAAGGCTCAACTGGAAATTGTTGTCCAACTTTGTTGATTTCGTCTGAATACCTGAAGAAAATAGAAACTCCAAAATTTCGATTTTGTTAATGAAATTAAATTACGTTCTTTCGTGCGGTAAGAATTTTAATCACTTTCTAAAAAACCCTTTTATCTGTCTAAAAAATACAAATTAAGATTTTGTGTTCGCTAAGGTAACACGAAGTGGCGGCGCCAGATGTTAGGGAGGAAGCCAAGTTTGCCAAGACATAGTGCTCATGACAAAATTTGGCAACGGAAAGGCAAATTTAGAAAAAGAAGGAGATCACAAAGTATATTTTGCCAAAATAAAATCCTCGTCCAATCATTTTCTCGGTGGATTTTGATTCTTTTACTGATTTCTACAGTATACAGGTAGAATAAAATCAACATTCTGTTACTTTGTGTCAGGATAAACTAATGCGACATTTGAAGCAGTTGGTAAAGACATCGGATGTATATGTAGTAAGGAATCGGATAAAAAAGTAGTAAGTACAAATAAAGTTGGGAGGTCGCCAAAACAGCGGCCATAGGGAATTCAGCGTGCCTGGGCAACTACTTAAAAAGTTCGACTTCTGCCACTGGCCTAAGTACGTCACTGAAGCCAACAACCATTGTCAAAATTGTTGAAAAACTTACGCAACGCTAAAGCTTTTTTAGAAAAAACAGTCAGGCACCAACCTATCTCTAAGTCCTTTGAAAATATGTATGAAGGTATCTCCAATCATTCTGAGCACCTACGAAGAAATTTTTCGGATATTCCACAATTAAAGGCATTGAGTCATGATAAATAGACTGGGTATACCCTAAGTGCCAAAATCCGCTGAGTCATGATTTCCATGACTGCGATGCTATTGGTTGACCTTGAACTGGTCACATGAACTCACCTCGAACTGATTGACAAAACAATTTTCATCAATAGCAAGTTGTCAACAACGGATGCCAATATCACATGAAACAGCAGCGATCACGCCGAAACCAAATGACCCCCTATAGAGAAGGCCTATTTACCATGACTCAATGCCTTTAAGTCAATTATTTGAAAATGTCAATTAAGTATGTAAAATCGTGACATTATAAAATATAAGCAATCGAGAATTAGATACAATACTTCCTGAAATTAATCTTAAAGTAGACATAACAGGATTATTTTGATAACGTTTCAAGATCAAAATTTCATTTTAAGAATTCTCTCTTGCGAGGCTTACAGTGCACATCTCGCAGAAGACTCGAATAGCCCGAAATGCAGTTCACCGAGTCTCCTTATTTGGGAAGAGAGAAATCCATTGGTACATTTTGTAAAGAAAGGTTCAATACCTCGTGATAATGTTCGTAGAAATTCATTTCCAGATCAAGGCCCACAAATTCACAGAGATGGCGATGAGTATTACTGTCTTCTGCTCTGAACACTAAAACAAATAGATCATCACTAGAGAGTATGAAAATCCTTTGAAAATCCAGCAAAATAACAAAGTTTATCATCAGTACATGTACAGGATAAGTTAGATAGTTAGATAGTTAGATAGTTAGATAGATAGATCAATAGATAGATAGATAGATAGATAGATAGATAGATAGATAGATAGATAGATAGATAGATAGATAGATAGATAGATAGATAGATAGATAGATAGAGAGAGAGAGAGAGAGA